>JAZKJV010006362.1:0-550833 GCA_037367405.1 Ottelia alismoides | reverse complement strand
TTTTACTTAAGTTTTGAAAAAACCAAGAGAGAGAAATCGAGAAAAACTGATGCACGATAAATTAATGTGTGTATGTTGAGTGTAGAATACTTACAGTGATCCCTTTGCTTTTATGCAGAATGCAGAACAGAATTGAAATTTTATACTATATGCAAATGCAGACGACAAAATCCGCTCCTAAACAGTCAGTTCTATTAGCGAGTGAAGCATAAGTTTAGTTTGACTAGATATGCGGTCTAAGTGCATCTTTTATGTGTGATGTGAGGTCCTAAAGAATTACGAGCACAAGCAAATCCTAGAGTGGCTCGAGGAGCCGCTAGTGCAAGCCTAGTCTAGAAATCAATCCACACAGCACAAGGGGACACGTTTCCACTATTTTTACGCACGCGAGAACCCAAACGGGAACCGCTGGAAATAATGCAGAAAATAATGGAAAATAAGAAAAGTTACAAGTCCTCACAATCACTTAAAATGTTCAAAGACGCAAGCTCCTCGAAGTGCCTTGGCTCCTCGTGTTCCTCGCACAAAAACAAGTTGAGGTCAAATAGAGGACAACACAAAAAAATACAAAATTAAGTGAGAGAAAAATATTCACAAGAAAACCGAGGGTCAGACTACCTGGGGATGGAAAATCAAGCACTTAGAAATTAACTAGAAATTAACCTAAGCCGTGCCTCCCCGGTAATGGTGCCCTTTGAAGAGTTATGCACTACCCTTGTTAATTTAGTCAAATTAATGATCAAAATTAATGCCGTGTCGTTCGTTGTAGTCAGGTAATACGGACTAATCAAAAACTACTTTTAATCAATGTTCAATTAATCTTGAGCGGCAAATTTAATTTACTTGGGAAAGCCTAAGGTCGAACTCAGGGAGGCAGCTGTCTCCGTAGGTAAATTTTAAGCGAATTTTAGAGGTCGGATTTTCAGACGGTATTTTTTGGTTTTTCAATATTTTTTATGCAATTAGAGGAAGGACAATGCAAAACCAGGCCAAATTACAAGTTAATTCAGGAAAGTACTCAAATTAAGTCCAAAAATTATGATATTTGGCCAGAATGTGGAATGCAATGAAATTAAGCTACTCTATGTTTTTGGAATTTTCTGACACGTTATGAATTTACTTTGAATTAAATATGAATTCAAGGTGATTTTAACTAAATTAATTTAATAAATACCAAAACAAATATTTCCAGATATAAAAATTATTCTAGATAGATCTAAGTGTGAGGAATCCAGGAAAATTGATAAACCTAAATTTCTATGTGAATTGGACCTATTAAAAATTAATTAAAGAAATCATTAAACAATTTATTCAGACCTCGGGATGCGTGCAAATGTAAAGATTTTTAGGCACAAAGTAAACTAAATTATCCTAAGTCTAATGTGAATTTTGGTGATTTTTGGAGCAACAGAGAATTTACTATGAATTAAAAGGCATAAATGGGCAAAATATAGCAAATTTCACTAATTAATTAACAATAAATTCCACTGATATCACAAAAATTAGACAAGTATCACATATGAAAGAGGACAAGTTAAGCTACACAATGGAATTTTTAGACTTGAAAAATGATGCCAAATAAGTACCTAGATATGCGTGCAAAGACAGGGGCTAAATTACAAATACAGAAATTAAAGTACTAAAAATTAAACTTGCAGACAGGGACTCAAATGCAATTACCTATAATGGGGAGACTTGCATGCAAAATGCCCACAAAACACATGTGCCTCATGTGATGCTCCTAGCAGGGGCTGAAATGCAATTTGTAAAACTTCCAGGGGCCTCTATGCAAAATGCTCAGACCGCACGTGAGAGACACGTGCAACCCCAAGCTCGGGTGACTTTGGAGGCTCGGATGGAGGCTCGGAGGCATTGCAGGCTCGGACGTGGCTCGGGACAGCTTCGGGGCTCCGAGCCTAATGGTCGGGGAGGAGGCTCGGATGCGGCAACGTGGTGTGCTGCAGGGCATGGGATCCTCCTGATCCGATAGCTGCGGGATGATGGCGACGTGGGCAGCTCCGAACCGTCTGATCAAGGGGATCGGACGGCTACTGGGCTTCGTGCTCGAACGGTCCGCCGTCTCCTGCGGCGGAGGTGACTGTGCTCCGACGATGAGCGGCTTCCTCTGCCTCCTCCTCCGGACGTCGGTGAAGGTCGCCGACGGCTCCTAAGCAGCTGGAAATGGTCATCGAGGCGTGGTGGAGCGTCCGAGGGCCTTAACTGAGGCTGGGGTATCCTGGAAGCCGACGGTCGAGGAAGCTCGAGGATGCTCAGGTGAGGCGTCCGGCCAATCAAAGAGAGAGTACCTGCAGGGTTAGATCGAATAGTCGAAGCGTGCAGAGTGATCGTAGAATGAATGGAAGTGCGGAGGGAGGCATAGAGTGGAATGATGGTGTTCGGTGGTGCTGCTCGGCCAAGGTGGCGGAGCTCTCGTCAGAGTGAAGTGCGGAACTTCATCTGAGCGAATGGAGGTGGGCGTGAAGATGCCAGCTCCGAGGCGGAGCTCGGAGGATGGTCAGAAGAGGGTGACGATGTGTGGAGCAGGAGAATAAAATTCGAGAAAAAGAAAGAAAATGAAGAAGAAGATCATGGGGAAGATGGAGGTTGCTACCTGGGAAATGGAGCTTAGATCAAAGGGGCGAGATCGAAGGGTTATGATGGCGCCACGTGGAGGGCGTAGGTAAAGATGGAGAGGGACGGTCGAGATGAAGTCTTGAGGATCTGATCATGTGGTCCATGAGATGACACGTGGCGTGCTAAGAGTTAGGCGGAGACGGAGGGTTGTGATGAAGTCGAAGCTTCGATAGAACGGCAGGGATCAAAACAAAATGAACGGTGGCGATGAGGAGAGAAGGGAGGTCATCGGACGGTGGAGATTACGGGACACGTGGCAGCCTGAGGAAGAGGCGCTGACGAACGGCCTAGATTGGATCCAGGGTTTGATCGAAGGGTTGTGTTCATAGCGGGAATAGATGGCCCAGATCAAGAGAGAAGGAGCGAGATCGGACGGCTAGGAATGGAGGGCGCGTGGCACGCATTGGAGCAGCCCGTGTGGCGCAATCAGAGGGTGTCACGTGGCTTGCTATGAATGGCTGAGAAAGAATATGAATTTAGAGAGAGAAGAAGACCGAATTTGGAAAAACGCAAAACATGAAAGTTGTAGATCTCGATGAGATCTACAAGTTTCATGTTGATCAAAACAGAGATGAGGTCAAATAAGATATAAAAATACAAGGGTACAAATATACATACATATAGTACACAAAGGGGCCAAAAAAACCAAGTTTTGCATACGAGCTCCGATTTAAATGAAATTGGTCTCATTTTAAAGGTATATGAATATGTATTAATCTAAAGGTGAGTAGACCTAAATCGGAGGTTATATGAGATAGATATTGGCATTCTAAGGTTTGGGGTGTCCAACTGGGTTTGGGATTTTTATTGGGTATTTTTACAAGATGAAAACCGTGCCCTTTTGCCTTGTATTATTAGTTAGTAATATACACAGTATAGGGCCAGTTTTATTGACTTTGGAGGGGGAATAAATTACAGATAATTAGGTGAATATTGGTGAATATTTTACAAGTGAAATAGGCTTCATATTTAATGCAAATATGGAAAAATGCGTGTGTTATGGATGCATGTATGAATTCTATTTATCCAAGATAAAGGAAAATATACTGCTAAATACTAGGGAACAAGCTCTATTTTCAACTTTAAGAGTGATGAATCACAGATTCATCAAAGGGTAAGCCATTGGAGATCATTTTTAGTGTGGTAAGTTGGTAAGGTGTTTGTGAGTTTGGTATTTAGATAGAGGGTTTGTTGTTGAACAGATTTATTATGGTGTGATTGTATTCGAGTTTAGAAAAATTATTCGATTTTAATTATTTTGTAATTTTTAGATAATAAATTGTGATAGTATGATTTTTTTGGAGAAATGAGAAAAAGTGGACCCAAACGAAGTAAAAGAGACAGAGAAAAGGGGCAATGATGGGATATGATTGAGTGAGAGAGCACCATTGAGTTGTGCAAGGATTGGGGAAATGGTTGGAAGAGGAAAAATGGTGGGTAATATGATGTAAATCAGATATATAACTTTTTTGGAAGGGTAATCCACCGAGACGTTAGACATGCTCAGCAATCCAGTACTTATTAAAGGAATATACTTTGGGTCCAATTGTCAAACTGGACCAAAATCCAAATTATCCTATTCATTTATCAAATTTCATAAATTTAAATGACTAATTCAATTAACTAGAGTATTAGTGTGGTTTTATTCCAATCAGCTTTGGTACATAAATATTCTCATCAGGGCCTCATGAGGGCACTTTTCTAGAAGATTTGAATGCATACGTGACGTTTTAGCATGAAATCACTAAACCATTTATCATGTGACTCTTATTCTTGAGCACGTTCAATCCACAATGTTCGGTAAATAAATATAAGGGATTTTTATATTCGTGCTCTTCTAAGTTTTTCCAATATTACCTAAATACCTTTTATATTTGGGATATTTACACCCATAACTCTGAGTAATCTTGTAATTACCTCAGGAACCTTCGATAATTATGAATTGCAACTCATACCCTGAATAATTGCTCCGTTCTACTCTCATAACCCTCCGTTAGTTTGCTTTATTAACTCAACCAGATGGCTGAGTTAATCTAACCAATATGTGATTTAACGGATAAGATTAATCGAAAATAAAATAAAAAGAAGAAAAGAACGAGAGGATGTGTATCGACCCTGGAACACAAATGCAGGCGGGAGAGGGGCTCTGACATGGGACTGCAGGCGGAGGCACGGGCTTTGGGTGGGTATACTCCGACCACATGGGAGGGGTGATTTGGGTGGGGCTGCTCTGACCACACGGGGAGCTGGCTCTGGGGGCGGGGGTGCTCCTACCCAGGGCCGGTGCTTGTCAGCTGGGAGGAGACTGAGAGGACTTCCAATGGGTAGGAGGGGAGGCTTCGACTGGGGAAGGAGAGGGCAGGGGCTTGCAGACGAGGTTCTCAGACGTGCGACGGAGGGGGGGAGGTTCCCAGGCGCGCAGCGGCATGGGGGGAGGTTACCAGGCGGCGTGGGTTGGGGTTGGGGGGTTCCCAGGCGCGCGGCGGCGGGGACGGGGTGGGGAGGTTCTCAGGTGGCGCGAGGGGCAGGGGGGAGGTTCCCAGGCACGTGGTTTCCTAGGTGGCGCGGGTTGGAGGGGTTCCCAGGCACGCGGAGGGTTCCAGGCGCACATGGGGGGGGGGGGGGGGTGTCGGGGTAGCAGCGTCGACCTCGAGCTCGCGGGCGACCCGCTTGCGGGTGATTGGCGGGAGGAAGGGGGAGCTTGCGGGCGGAGGCCTTTCCGGCGAGCGGGGGAGGGGGTTATTTTGTTTGATGAATGGCATATGTTGTAGATATGATGGGTTTGGAAGGGTAAAATTGACTTTTTCTGTTAGAGTTAACGGAGAAATAAGACGGAAGTTGACACAAGGTTATGCCATGTAAATGTTAACCGTTATTTGGGGTTCTTGATGTAATTCATGATTATCGTGGGTTCCTGGGGTAATTACGAAACTACTCAGGGTTATGGATGTAAATATCTCTTAATATTTTTACTAAACTCGCAGTAGTGTCCTTCCATTAGTGTAACATAGGAGGACATAAATAACAATGAAAGGACACTAATGTAAAATTTGTAATAATATTAGGAGCAAAAGTGCTATTGGAAAAATTCGAGAGGGTACAAGTGTAAAAAGTCTAAAATATAAATTATGATTTTTTACCCCTGTGTTTCCCTCCGAGATTCTACAATTACAACTATGCATCTATATTTTTTGCAGTAAAACTTGTGCCTCTTAATTTCTACGAAAAATTCACAATATAAGGTAAAGTAGGGGTACACGTATAAGAACAGAAGGTACTACCGTGAATTCCAATCCATGCTAATATAAATGTCACAATACATGGATACAAGTGTTATTGCAAAAAGATAAGGAGATAACTGTAATACAAGTGAAAAAATAATCTTATATAGCCAACTAAATTACTTTACATTCTTTGTAAAATTCGACGAATACTTATATTTTAACACGACTTGATGAATCATTTAACAACAATCACACGTTTAATTAACGATTATTAGTGCCAATATAAGTAAGCGACCGCGAATAATATCATATTCTCCACTTGCAGCGATTAATACTAGTAGCCTCTAATCAAAATGTGCACTTTTAAGTTTTTTTCCAACAACAATTATGCTCTTAATTTATTTACAATTATAATTGTACTCACTTTTTACAAAAAAAAATCACTTCCATTGTCGTATCTTTATATTAACTAACGGATGGGTGACATCGTAACTTTTAGAAGAATACAAAAGATCAAGTGTAATTGTATAAAAATAAAGGAGAATAAATACTATTAAGAAAACTCAAAATGGCAGAAGTAAAGAACCCTTTAAAGAAATGCGGCACTATGTCAGCCCACATTTAGCTCATGACTCACATTGCTTCGTTGAAATTGGACTCTCTCGCATCAAACCTTTTCCCAGATGGGATCCCTCAACAATTTCCCTATATATTCTCATAGATTTGGAGACTCCGAGGCAGACATCAACTCCAACCAAGCTCAAGTACTTCCTAGTTTCTACTGAGCTATGGCAAGCCAAGCTCCTGCAGCCTCCGGCGGCTCCCGCTTCCAGAGGCGGAACGGGAAACGCTTTGCCGTCGACGGACGAGCCTACGACATTCCCATCGAAGATGTGAGCAATGCGAGAGCAGAGCCAGGGGGCTTCCCTCCCATGTTCCCGCGTTGTTCGTGGGACACGAGGAAGGAGGCGGTGATCGGCAGCGGCGGACCAGAGGTATGGCTTGTATTGAACATGAAATCTTGAATTGCGTAGATCATATTCTTAAGGTTCTCTGAATGTCATTAGAGATTTATCTTTCTTTCTTTTGAATTTTAGCTTCTTTGGAAGGAGGAGACAATCAGGCCACAGGTACTTGTGTTTCACAACTACGTTGTACCGGCCATCGACATCTCGCACCTCCATGACGCCTCTATCCTTCACGGTGGCCCGGGCATCCATCTTCATCTCTTTCGCTGAGGCTCTTAAGAAGCACCATATATATACGACCGTCGCCGCATTCGGTCATCTAGCTTACTGTCGGTCTTGTCGTGGCTCTAGTTCTCTTTGGAAATCGTCTTCCTTGACAAGGTTTCAAAATGTTTAAGCAAATAATTAAATTTAGTTTAAGAACAGTGCTTAGGGATATAAGCACCCTAGTATCCTTGTAACATTTGCTCAAGTTTCAATAATTATTATATGATTGATAATGCAGTTGGGCTTATGACCGGTCGGTCTGGAAGCAAGATTAATAACAGTGAATTTAGACAGTAATATGCCCTTAATTTAAATTAGCATCGAGGATAATGTATTTACTGCAATTCTACTGGTAATGAATAGTAAGCGTGCTTTGCACGGGAACAATGTGTAAAATGTAGGGTTTTTATACACGTGTGCTCATCCACGATTCTGCAGTTACGCTCCTACCTCATTGGAAATAACATTTGTACACACATATTCTTATAGAAGTCATACTACCATCCACCTGGTATCAAATTATGCTCTTATTTTACCCTAACGGAAGGATAATATTGTGGATTTTGTAAGCATAGGGCACGTGTTATTGCGAAAAGGAATGAGCTAACTTTAATTGCAGAATCTCGGAAGTTGGGTTTCATGTATGTACTCTGAATTTGGACAGACTAATTAATATTATTGTATTTGTTGCAAATTGTGTGCTAATTTGTGCCTTACCTATTCGTTCTCTCTCGTCGGAGGATACAATCCATCGTATATGTACCGGTTAATATCCGACTACTACTCTGCCGACGATTTTGTACTGCAAGGGAGGTCGGCTTCTGAAAAGTAATTTTCTTTCGCAAGATTAGATTCCAATCCGGTGTAAGTGGTTCATCCAAAGTATCGATGCGTGATTGTGTACGTGCGTACATACTGTATGTTCTCGTAACCTTAGTTGGCCCATATAATCTGTAACTATTGGAATTTTTATCCGACACATCTTATAATCTTTGCGATTACCTTCACGACCTTTGAAACAACTTAACTCATCCTTCGACTCTGTAAACTTGCTAACTCTTACTCCACATAACCTACAATGTGTGTGTGTGTGTGTGCGTGCGTACATGCACGCGGCGTGCGATCGTGCGCGCATGTGTGGTCTAATAACCTTAATTGACCCATATACTCTGTAACTATTGGGATTTTTACCTGGCAGCCCCTATAATACTTGTCGATTACCTCCACGACCTTTAAAACAAACTAACTCCCCCTCGACCCCGTAAACTTGCTAATTCTTACTCCAGAGACCTTAAAGTTAACTCATATCCATTTAACCATTAAATATAACCGGATTCCGTTTCAAATATGTATATTTTACTCTATTTCTTTACCAAATTTACAGAAGATGTCCTCATTCCCCAAACCAACCCCTTCCATGTCTCGTATGATCTCCGACCCCTCCCCTCTTGTCACCTGACCTCCACCCCCCTCCTCCTCCTGCACTGCTGGACCTCCCGCATCGCGAGCAGCATCGGACAGACTCGACAGAGCAGCCCAACTCAATCAACCCGACAGGCCTCACCTCTCTGCATGGTCTCCGCAACTTCGCGTGCCGGGCAGGATGCCTTCTTCCTCCCCGATAGCGAAATGATTCCAAAGGAAGCCCTCGAGGGTGGAGGCTCCTCCCAAGTGTTGGACATGTGAGCCCACGGCGAGCCATTATGCAATAAATGTTATTGCTCATATCATTCCCTGATCTGAAATGAAGAATAAATAATTTGCATAATAGGTCCTTTAGTACAATTAGGGTTATGTACCACGGCTATCTTAATGATCATACAGTTGTTGATTCAATTATTGAATCATAGAGGCTGGTGCTTGGATGAATATCTAAAGGGTTAGATTGAGGACTCATCAAGCACCGTCAAATGATTGTTAAGATGTGATCTCCAGCCTGAGTAGGAGATTGCAAACCTTTCTCACATAGGTTGATATCTGACCGACCTCTTGATGTAGGTCCTCTGCATAGGAATAGAGATTTGGAGGTGTCAGATTAGTTAGGTCAATGAGTTGACTTAACGAGATCGAGATAATCTAAGTCCTATGTTGAATGCTGTCACAGCATAGGCACACATCCTCTGACCGGAGACAGATGTATTGCTATATGTCTGAGTATGTACATTTGGCAGACCAATAGGTTGATGACCTAACCAAGGTCTATACACCGGCGAACTGGTGTGCATATAAGGGCATATGAGTAATACGATCTCTCAAAGGGATCATACAGGTTCACTACTGAATCGGAAGACATGAGCTCACTCATGAGATATTGGGAAGAATCAAATTCCGTGCACGGTCGTCTTGCTTTGGAAGCTTGACTGAATTTGTAGGTTTGATATATACTTTTGGAAAGTATATGATCAAGACCTAGGTATGATATATGCTTTTGGAAAGTATATGATCGATACCAAATCCCAATGATCAAATGAGAAACTTAGTGATCAAACCCTGAAGAAGACAGTGTAAAATTGATCTTGATCTTCGGGTTGACCATGGGGTCTTCCAGTATGCAGGATGTACAGGTATTGGGAATACCTGAGGGTGATGTGATCATAAACGATTGTATATCCATGACGCTTCCATTCCGAGGGAGTGATGAAACAGGTCTGGATTTTAGTGACTCCTTCCAGTAGAGAAGCAATCTGATCTTAGTCCAAGTATTGGACATTGGTCTGAATGAGATTCAGATTCAATGAGAAGATTAGATTTGCGGTCTTGATTTAATCAAGCATCTATGGGAGGTTCGTAAGATCTGGATTTGAGATGATATCTCAACATCCAAGTCACTATACGTGGAATAATACAATCGTCCTTTCCTTATCTCCAAGTATCTGCGGAGAAAGCACATTATTCTTGAAAGAGTTCAAGAATAATTCATTTGATGAAATATCCAAGCAAGGACTTGATGATTAAATGAGATTTAATAATCAAGCTTAATAGGAATATAATTCATATTGTGAAAATGATTATCTAAGATAATTAAATGGGATTTAATTATCAAGGATTAAGAGAATGTGGATAACACTATCCATGATATATGTGTGTTATAAATATGATTTATAATATACATATATAAGAGAGAGAATTTATGTAAATAGCATTTGTTAATTAATAATGTGGATTGGATTCACATTTATTAATTAATTGGAAATGCAATTTACTAATTAGTTTGGGTTGTGAATATGATTCACATAATATTCAATGGCATGATTGAAATATTCACAAATTAATTTGAAATTAATTTGGTGAATAATTTTGTGATAATTGTTATTGCAAAATTAATTAAGAAATAATAAGATAAATGAAAAGGAGACAAATTAACCACCTAAATAAGAGGTGGCGCCACCTATGACTCATTCATAGGTGACGCCCCCTATGATTTAGGGAGGTTAGTTGACTCCCTTTTTGTTGTCACATTATCTCTTAAATAGTTAAATTAAATTATGTTGATAATGTTGCAACATATTTTAATTTAAATAAATGTTGTTGGTTTTAACCAACAACAATCATAGCCATTGATTTAACATAGACCAAGCATGGTCGTTGGATCTATGTGTCCCATGGATTGAGATCCATTGGATCCTAAACTAATATAAAAGGAGGGCTAGGGTAGCCTTCCAAGGAACATCATTAAGAGTTGTACAAGGTGACAACTCTCTCTCTCTCTCTCTTTCTCATTCTCGCCCTCTCTCTTTCTCTTCTCCATTAAGTGGCCGTCCACTTTGTGTTGAGAAAGGAGAGACTCTCGGCTTCTTCTTCGACGACTTGAGGATCTCCTTCTTCTTTGGAGTTTCTTACTCTAAGAAAGACGACGGATTTTGTTTGACGAAATCGGGGGGAGCCATCGCTTGGATCTTCATCGAGGATTGCGGGAAGGAACGTGACTCATCATCACGCCCGCAAGTGCGTTCTTCGTGGATCGGACTTAAGATAGGAGGATCTCTACTTTGGGATCTCGCGATCACAATCACGCTCCAAGAGGTATTCTTTATACTTGGTGGTTTGATGAAACGATCCGAGAAGTGTTCTCGTGATCATGTGGTTTCATCTTTAGTTTTAAAATTTTAATTTCCGTTACATCTAGCATCTAGTGCGACTAGTTGCTCCGATTGCATACGATGTGATCAACACGTGTCCGTGATGCGCTTGAGGATTCACAATATCCTTCAAGTGGTATCAGAGCCAGGTTGAATAAGGTTTTGGATATGATCCATAGACCTTAGACGATTTGGTTCTTGAAAGGGTTGCGAAATTTTTACTGCATTTCAATTTTCGCACCTCTGTCTAATTGAATTTTTCTGTACTGTTTAAAATATTTAAACACAAAATTTTCAATTAGATTTTGTTCCCCATTAAACAAGGAAACCATAGAACTTGAGTTTACTAAATTTGGACTTCATTTGCTCAAGATATGTCTTTTTGAATATGACTATATTCACTGTTGCGGGAACTGCGGATTTGAACGTGATTAATGAGATAATTACGGTTTTAATCCATCTTGAAATGCGTGAATTATCACTTGGATTCTTTAATAAATCAAATAGGCAATCTTTGAAAACTGAGTTTGCATTTTTTGGATTTAAATTGATCAAGATAAGTTAATTTTAGTGATTGGGGGTCACTGTTGGAAATTAACAATTTCTTGATCTTGAACCTTGTGATATGTCATTCAATTATCATGATGAAAATTAATTGTTAATTTTCTGGAATAATTAGTGATAAATATTTAAAGAAATAATTATTTCATTGAATGACACTTGCCTAAACCACAATGCTGAGATATTAGATCTTGATCATTGGTTCATCAACAAACATTCCCTTCATGAAAACTATAGTTTATCCTACAATAGTTGTAGGACAACTTTTACATGAAAAACCCTTTTGCTTGAATAGGATTGGGGATTTGTCTAGCAAATCTCCTTATAATCAAAAATGTTTTGATTTATATTATATGGTATAATTTCGGTTGAAAAACCAATGAACATCTCAAAGTACATGATGGTCTATCTGGTATTATCCTTTCCCGAGGCGGATGTGGTGCCTAGTCGGAGAGCATTGGGGTAGCGGGTTGCAACGTATGTGGTCCGTCCCACTCTCGTTGGTACTGGCCATGACAGCGGGTAGGGACTGTATAATACCGGAGACAAACAATGTGTATTTTTCTAATTATTAAAATTCGAATAATACGTACTTTGAGTATATACCTACTATTCAAGTAAAAGACATGTTTGTTGATTGATGATTGGATTAATCATTAATTTAATATGATCAAATTAATTATATCCAATAAACACTCTATCATGAATAGATGTGTATTTCCCTTGGAAGAATTAATTATGTGAATGTGATTCACGATAATTAATTATAAAATTTGAATATGAGGTGGAGGATCACATAAGTGACATACATGGTCTCCCGTCAAGGCAAAGGATTTCGTCGCCAGTTGTTGTGTATAGGAGACGCCTGTCCGAAGTGACAGATCTTGTACATGATTTAATTGGATCGGGTTCTTTGCTTTTCGAAAGAGTAAGGCCGTATACGTAGTGACCCCAATATCGGGTCCTCATATTATTGGGGTGATATTGGATTGCGTATAGCGAGTATTAAGCATGTTGACGGTTGGTTCAATTAATGACGGATCAACATCATCTTAGGGGTGGTGGGCCCGGGTGTTAAAGACCGAATTGGGAGATACAAGTTGGACTTGGAAGGCGGAATGTGTTCCCGCTTCTTTTTATCCGAGTTGTAGGTTCTCATATTATTGGGATGCAACGAAGATAGGAAAGGAGATCCCATATCTTGCTAGAGATATAATGGTAAGAATATCTCTTACATTGAAAGTGATTAAGGGAATGAACTTTCAATGTTGACAAGGCAAGACAACTTTGATATAAAATTCCTAAATCAAAGTAAAACATGTATATATAATATATATATACTCTTATGCAAATTTCTTATTTCAGATAATCCATCATTAAATCCACTCAATGTTATACTCAATGATAACCAGTAAAAATATCTTGGATTGGACTCATGATCCAGATATTGTACTTGCAATTGGACACATAATGTATGTGGTTGCAGTGTGCAAGTCCCCTCAACATAATGAGGAAGGGCAATTAAATAAGACAATAAGACATCACCTTAGGGTTTGTATGTCTCTATAGTCTTGATCTTTCATCAAGTGTACTTTGGAAGTGACATGTCGATGGTGATCGTAATTGTCGAATAATCCTTATAAAATAAAAGAAGATATTTTGGCATACGTATGTGCTCTAGACATTTAATCATGAATGACATGGTTCTCTGTATTACGCAGAATAGTGGCTCGAAAGAGATGATGTATTCAAAATGTTTGAATACCTACCTGAACCTAAGTCTAAGAGTTAAGATGTATGTAGATATGATGAGTGTCATCATTCTACTATCTATCTCGGAAACATCTCTTTTCCATTTCCATTTACCCAGTTCATATCTGAGTTTCGTCTGTTCCCGGTACTCCAATCCAACGAGCCCACCTCTTCCGTACTTGAGAGTTTCCTATCTCATACCCTCGAAAGGACTTCTTATCCCGCAGGATCTTCTATATTTGCTGGGTCAAAGGCCCGCGGTAAGGACATAGTCATTCGTGAAGCTTCATATTAATCATTTTGAATGAATTTAATGAAGCATGTATAAATGTTGAAATGCTTTTGTATTGAAATTCTTAGAATTCAACATAAGAGATTCTTTGTCTTGAACAATGGTTGTTTTTAGATGAAGAGAGCGCAGTGGAAGCATGGGTCAGACTCGAGTAAGAAGGAAAGTCAAAGAATTGACCTACTTCTGTGACTTCCATATGACATCCAAAGAGTTGGATGAATGCCAATACTGCAATAAGTTGATGTATTGATAGTATGACTATCAAATCTGTCTAAAATCCTTAGTGAAGGACTCAGATAGAGCATCAAAATAATCTATATATAATCATTGGCTTTGACTTTCTTATTTCATAAGATAAAGTCTGACAATTGTATCCCAATCTTCTAATGACATTTGCAATTGGTTGCAGATATATATTAGAAGATTATAAATTTGATCTTAAGGTTTAATAGTCATCTACAGGGATATTGTTGTAATTGTTGCAGCAATCTCTGTTGGATAGATAGACTTCATATTTTCAGTGGGAGAGCCCTTTGTCTTAGAGAATGTCTCTTTGACTTAGATATTAGAATACACTCATTGTTTGTTTCTAAATGTTGGAAATAAACATGAATTCTGAGATAGAACTATCATAAAGAGTTATGATGGATATATTTCAGATAGTAATCTAGCATCCAGTGGACTCTACTAAATTAGAAAATTAATGAATGGTTCATTAAGATTTCTAATACTGAAAATTAAACCTTGATAGATCAATAGGAGGATGAAGATCATTTGACGATGTTCTGGCATCAAGTCTTGGACATATGTCTATTGATATGATCAATAGACTAATAAGAGATGAAACTTTAGAATGTCTAAAATTTCAAATCTTACATACTTGTGAATATTGTATTCAAAGTAAAATGTCCAATACACCTTTCTCTGGGAATGGTGTTAGATGTCGAGGTATTCAAGATCTCATACATATTGATGTATGTAGATCATCTATATCATAATAAACATTATGGATGTGTGATATCTATTGATGATTATGTATGATATGAGGTATCTTCTCTTCACCTGAGAAACCTTTGAAATGTTCAAAGATTTCACAATTTTGGTTTAGAACCAAATTTTGAAAGAAGATTAAATGAATTTGATCTAACCAAGGTAGCAAGTACCTATTAGATAAAATTCAAAGAATACCTTATGAAGATATGAATATCATTTCTATCTCAATCCTCCTAACACACCTAAACTCAATGGAGTTGTAGGGAGATACAATTGGATCATGTGTGACATGATTTGATCAATGATGATTTTTAGCATAATTACCTCTTAGTTTCCAGGTATATATGTAGTAGAGACTACATTATATATCCTTAATAAGGTTCCATGCATGCAAGCTGGAATCTAGCACTTGAGAGTGCTACTTCATTAGGAAAATAAAGGATGGTATTGGATACCTACTTTATGACCTTGAGATTCTTAAAAGATCTCATCTCTAAGAATGTGATTCTTAGAGGATGACTCTCTTGAGAATCAAGATGAAAATCAAGTATAGGAACTCATTTGATCTTAATGAGGCTCCTGAAATCGGAAACTAAAAGGGACAATTAAAGATGAAGCACTAATACCTCTTCAAATGAGTTTGAGGATGTATTCCATGAGTCAGTTAAGTCTGACAATGATCGGACTTCATGTGATGAAGTTCCTAAGGATCATGACATGGAAAGATGGATATTAGCAATAAAGTCTAAAGTAGACATCATATACAAATGTTTTATATGGACCCTCGAGGATCCACCTGTAAGGGTTAGACCCATTAAGGTGTAAATGGATCTTCAAGAGAAAGGGAACCTGATGAGAAGGCAGAGACCTTCAAAGCTCGGTTCGTAGCCATGAGCTATACACCGGAAGAGAAGACATTGCTTGCAATGAGACTTGCTCTTCGGTAACCATGTTTAAACTCATCAGAATATTGCTAACCTTAGCTACACAACTTGACTGTTGCATCTTCAAGATGTAAGTCAAGATTGCATTCCTCTAAGAATACCTCTCTGAGGATATTCACATGAAGTAGCCCCAGGGCTTCATGTTTGGGGAAAGTAAGGTGTGAAAGCTAAAGAAGTTCATCTGTGGACTCAAATAAGCTTCTTGTTGTTGGAACATAAGATTTGATGAAATTATAAATGTTATGATTTCAAATAGGATCTTGATGAACCATGTGAAGCTTAGTGGGAGTGCCATTGTGTTCATCGTGCTAAATGTAGATAATATCCTAATCATCTGGAATGATATAAGGAGGATAATAAGTGTTTTATGGTCTGGCTATTCCATACCTTGAGATATGATCTCAAGAATACCTCTTAGATCTTAGTTCTGAAGTTGTTCAGAAGCAAAGAAAAGAGGGTATTGGGACTGTCACATTTGTAGTACACCTTGGACATATTCCATTCTTGGAAATTCCAAGAAAGGCTTCCTTCCCTTGAGATTTGGTACTGACCAATCTAAAGGGATAGCACCTGAAAGAGTTGAGGAGGATGCTAGAACTGCTTGCACTTGTGCATCAGTTACGAGAAGCTACATGTATGCTAGATGTGTACAAAAGCCAGATATCTGCCATGCAGTGGGAGTAGCAAAGTGTTGCTAATCCCACTATGGAGAGAAAACACTTGATTGCAGTAAAAACAAAATCTTCAAAGATGACAAGGCTTTAGAGATGGTGATCTCTATGTCTTGTTTTCAAGAAGTTAAGACTTTATAGATAGAGATCTAAAAGGTCTTAACTGTGGATACCTTGAGAGATAGTGATCTTCCGGAATAAGGGTATTCTGATAAGGATTATGGATATACTGGTTATAACAATTACTGAGCAATAGTGTCAAGGACACTATAATTTCTTTGTCAAGATTGAGTATTGGTTGCATTAGATGCAACATTCGCATTGTATGCGAGCACTGTTACCTAGGGATATGCAAGTGTCATAAAAGGACTTGGCGTAGTCTCGCGGGAACAGAGTGACTGATCAGCTTACCTAGCTATTTCTAAATAGCTTATGATTGTCACATGAGTGTGGTTTTAAATGATTAGCCCATTAATGGCTCTTTGGGCTAGTGGGAGATTGTTGGACATGTGAGCCCACGGCGAGCCATTATGCAATAAATGTTATTGCACATATCATTTCCCTGATCTGAAATGAAGAATAAATAATTTGCATAATAGGTCCCTTAGTACAATTAGGGTTATGTACCATGGCTATCTTAATGATCATACAGCTGTTGATTCAATTATTGAATTATAGAGGTTGGTGCTTGGATGAATATCTAAAGGGTTAGATTGAGGACTCATCAAGCATCGTCAAATGATTGTTAAGATGTGATCTCCAGCCTGAGTAGGAGATTGTAATCCTTTCTCACATAGGTTGATATCTGACCGACCTCTTGATGTAGGTCCTCTGCATAGGAATAGAGATTCGGAGGTGTCAGATTAGTTAGGTCAATGAGTTGACTTAACGAGATCGAGATAACCTAAGTCCTATGTTGAATGCTGTCACAGCATAGGCACACATCCTCTGACCAGAGACAGATGTATTGCTATATGTCTGAGTATGTACATTTGGCAGACCAATAGGTTGATGACCTAACCAAGGTCTATACACCGGCGAGCTGGTGTGCATATAAGGGCATATGAGTAATACGATCTCTCAAAGGGATCATACAGGTTCACTACTGAACCGGAAGACATGAGCTCACTCATGAGATATTGGGAAGAATCAAATTCCGTGCACGGTCGTCTTGCTTTGGAAGCTTGACTGAATTTGTAGGTTTGATATATACTTTTGGAAAGTATATGATCAAGACCTAGGTATGATATATGCTTTTGGAAAGTATATGATCGATACCAAATCCCAATGATCAAATGAGAAACTTAGTGATCAAACCCTGAAGAAGACAGTGTAAAATTGATCTTGATCTTCGGGTTGACCATGGGTCTTCCAGTATGCAGGATGTACAGGTATTGGGAATACCTGAGGGTGATGTGATCATAAACGATTGTATATCCATGACGCTTCCATTCCGAGGGAGTGATGAAACAGGTCTGGATTTTAGTGACTCCTTCCAGTAGAGAAGCAATCTGATCTTAGTCCAAGTGTTGGACATTGGTCTGAATGAGATTCAGATTCAATGAGAAGATTAGATTTGCGGTCTTGATTTAATCAAGCATCTATGGGAGGTTCGTAAGATCTAGATTTGAGATGATATCTCAACATCCAAATCAATATACGTGGAATAATACAATCGCCCTTTCCTTATCTCCAAGTATCTGCGGAGAAAGCACATTATTATTGAAAGAGTTCAAGAATAATTCATTTGATGAAATATCCAAGCAAGGACTTGATGATTAAATGAGATTTAATTATCAAACTTAATACGAATATAATTCATATTGTGAAAATGATTATCTAAGATAATTAAATGGAATTTAATTATCAAGGATTAAGAGAATGTGGATAACACTATCCATGATATATGTGTGTTATAAATATGATTTATAATATACATATATAAGAGAGAGAATTTATGTAAATAGCATTTGTTAATTAATAACGTGGATTGGATTCATATTTATTAATTAATTGGAAATGCAATTTACTAATTAGTTTGGGTTGTGAATATGATTCACATAATATTCAATGGCATGATTGAAATATTCACAAATTAATTTGGAATTAATTTGGTGAATAATTTTGTGATAATTGTTATTGCAAAATTAATTAAGAAATAATAAGATAAATGAAAAGGAGACAAATTAACCACCTAAATAAGAGGTGGCGCCACCTATGACTCATTCATAGGTGACGCCCCCTATGATTTAGGGAGGTTAGTTGACTCCCTTTTTGTTGTCACATTATCTCTTAAATAGTTAAATTAAATTATGTTGATAATGTTGCAACATATTTTAATTTAAATAAATGTTGTTGGTTTTAACCAACAACAATCATAGCCATTGATTTAACATAGACCAAGCATGGTCGTTGGATCTATGTGTCCCATGGATTGAGATCCATTGGATCCTAAACTAATATAAAAGGAGGGCTAGGGTAGCCTTCCAAGGAACATCATTAATAGTTGTACAAGGTGACAACTCTCTCTCTCTCTCTCTCTCTCTCTCTTTCTCATTCTTGCCCTCTCTCTTTCTCTTCTCCATTAAGTGGCCGTCCACTTTGTGTTGAGAAAGGAGAGACTCTCGGCTTCTTCTTCGACGACTCGAGGATCTCCTTCTTCTTTGGAGTTTATTACTCTAAAGAAAGACGACGGATTTCGTTTGACGAAATCGGGGGGAGCCGTCGCTTGGATCTTCATCGAGGATTGCTGGAAGGAACGTGACTCATCATCACGCCCGCAAGTGCATTCTTCGTGGATCGGACTTAAGATAGGAGGATCTCTACTTTGGGATCTCGCGATCACAATCACGCTCCAAGAGGTATTCCTTATACTTTGTGATTTGATGAAACGATCCGAGAAGTGTTCTCGTGATCATGTGGTTTCATCTTTAGTTTTAAAATTTTAATTTCAGCTGCATCTAGCATCTAGTGCGACTAGTTGCTCCGATTGCATACGATGCGATCAACACGCTTCCGTGATGCGCTTGAGGATTCACAATATCCTTCACCAAGTGCACAGGCTCAACCAGGACGCTGCTTAGAAGTGAATCAAGAGTTGGGTAGGGGATTTTTGCTCCGCCGTCAGGACCATCTTTGCCGGAGAGAGAACTGTAACGTCCCGGGCTTAGGTCCTCGATCCGTTATCGAGGAAAACTGACCCTGACAACTTGTTGGGTACGGTCCAGATGGACTCGTTGGCAACCACCCAAAATGCTTAAGCCCAAGTTGTCAAGTAGTAATCCCCACGACTTATATACCACACCCACACTTTGTGAGTTTTCCATGTTGTACTATGTTTGGGGTTAGGGTATTACAACCTCCCCCACTTATATTCGCAATGTCCTCGTTGTGACATGGCCCATCACTTATTCCCAGTGACAGTAGCGGTTGCACGCTCCGGCTAGCCATTCCTCCAATCTCTTTGTAGGAGCGGTTCCACCTCTCGGGTAGTCCTTTCCACTATCAGAGAGAATTTAGATCTGATACCATTTATAACGTCCTGAGCTTAGATCCCCGGTCCGTTATCGAGGAAAACTGACCCTGACAACTTGTTGGGTACGGGCTCAGATGGACCCGTTGGCAACCACCCAAAATGCTTAAGCCCGAGACCCGTTGGCAACCACCCAAATAATAATCTCCACCGCTTATATACCACATCCACAATTTGTGAGTTTTCCATGTGGTACTATGTTTGAGGTTGGGGTGTTACAAGAATCCTCTGCGATTACGTGTTTGGGGGCTTGGAATCTCTGAGGCAGCGTTCGGTTGGTGCCCTTAACCCACCCTCCCTCTCTCTCTCATGTGGATCCCACTTTATTCCTTTTTTAAAAAAATTAAATAAATCAATTTTACATCATCAATCCTATCAACAAATAATATATTATACCGTCATATCATATAAAAGTTATAAACTACTCTACTTTACTCACTTTTTCAAACTTTAATACAATCGCATCACAATAACTACTCACTTTTTCAAACTCCAATACAATTATGATACAACAAATCCACTTCTAACTCACCTTCAGTTTAACCCTCTATCCAAACATCAAAAATCAAAAATGAATTATCCTATACCAATTTAACCCGTTTTAACCCGCCTACCAGACGCACTGTGAAGGAACCATCTTCATGCGTGTTGTGAATGACCCCGTGGTCCAGTTCCTCCAGTTCCCAGAGATGGTCGCTTCCAAGAGGAAGAGCTCGCCGGAGCTCTGCCCGGAGATTAAATCACTCTTTTCCTTCCAAAGCACTGCCGCTGTAATATCTCGGGTGCATGCCTCGTTTGCGAAGCGAAGCGAGTTCGTCTGATCGTCCCTCTCTGACTTCGAATCTGCGATCGAGAAAGATTGGTCGAAAGGGGCCGTCCCCGGCTGCGGTAACCACCCGATCACTCGCCATGTCATGAACTATTTATGCCTTCTCGCCGACTACCGCGAGATCCCAGGCAAGATCCTTGCGGACCATCACCCCTTTCCTTCTCAGATATCTTTGCTGAAGCCCTTTGCGGAGCTTCTTAGCCTCGTGACCACCGCCCCGAACTCGTCTTCTCGCATCAGCGACGAAGAACCGAAGATACATGTGGCAGCGACACCACCGGCAGTCACCATCCGCGTGGCGTGGTTGATACTAATGCTATTGTGCAAGATCGACGGGAAGATAGAGATGTACAACGACGCGGCACTATCGTGCCTCTTCCTCGCCAACAACATGAGGTACGTGGTGAACAAGGTCCGCACAAGCAATCTCCAGCACGTTACTCATTCCCTTTGGTTAGATTAACTCAAATTTAATCTAAGTAATTGACTTCGATGAAGTTGAAGTTACGGTAAGATTCACGAGTAAGACGGAGCAAGTTTAGAGGTTGAGAAAGGAGTTAGGTAGTTTCAAAAGTCGTGGAAGTAATTGATAAAGATTATAAAATCTGCATGTAAAAATCATGTAACTACTTGTAATGGATAATATTGTGCTCGAACAGATTCTCGTGGCAACAGGATATTGTTGCGAGGCTCTGGTCTTTTTTTTAGGTTCCATTTGTAAGAGGGTTTTTACGGCGTGCAGTGTTTATGATGTCTTGTGTACTTGCTGAAGCACGCATCTTCGCACCAGGTGTTACTGGGGAATGCCTTGTTTAGATTGCTGTGATGTAAAAGGGATTCCGTGCAATCTTATTATGAGAAAATGGATACTGGTGTTTTCCATGGAAGCATCTTATAGTCTGATTGAATGATTGAATTTTGTTGTGTTGGTTATTTTGATGATGACGGAACGGTATATTCCTTTACATGAAAAAGGATTTCGTGGAAGGACATTTGCAGCGGGTACATTGATTCCTATTAGCGGGTCTATTCCATCTTAGAGCAACTTTCTTGTATACGAATCTATCTCGACGCTGTTGATTTTTTTTACTGAACAACTTCCTATTGAGGGGCTACCCAACACATGAACTCATACAGAACTTTTTAACCAGGAGCTTAATTGCTGCATTCGCAGAGGTGGGTCTTTGGTTTTTGGAAAAAGGAGAACGGTCATCCAAATACATTCTAAAAGGCCTAGCATATCAAAGATCACAATCAACAGAGCTCTCCACGAATTCCTTCAGGAGTTATATCAAAGATAATGTGCAGTGTTTCACAACAATCTGTGTCCAAATTTATGCTTTTTATGCTTTACACAGCATCTACAATCATCATTGGAACAGCTTGAAACCAAATTTGGGTGCGCTCTACCTCTGAACTAGCAAAAGACTGAGGAACGTACCAATCACAACAGTCATGGAGCTCGCAAAGGTGCCCTGCTGGTTGGCAGACGGCTGCTCTTCCTCCATGTCGGGCTTGTGCTGCATGTCTGTCTGATCGACTGTTGCATCGCTTGTCCCATTGCTCGTCGTTCCTGGAATTGGTGCCCCTGGATGAGTGCAAAATACTACACTTTAAGATCCGATTGACATTGTCCTAAACTATAAGATGATATCACAGCCTTAACTCACTCTACTAGGTTGAATTCACACCATCATTGTTGTAGAAGTAGGCTGACTAGGCAGACTAGTCGAGTCAGGGGGCAACCGACTCGACTAGACCTCAACCTGACTAATTGAACCGACTACTCGGCTGACTTTTACATAGGATTTTTAATTTTTTTATTTTTTTAAAAAGCAAACTTATTCTAATATACTTAATGTTATTTTTAAAATCAACTACTTCTTTTGTTTCATTATGATAGTATAGAAAATTTACAAATCTATACAAACATATAAAAATATATGTATAAAAAATGATTTATATATTTAAAATAATTAAAAATTCAAAACCGACTAGTGGTCGACTAAATCCGATTAGTTGTACGACTGCAAATTAATCCTTAGTCAGTAACCCCGCTGATCGAGTACCGACTACAAATTTTTTCAACCTTGCACAAAATAATCATTGATATGCCCTCAAATGAATGGTAAAATTTATGAAAAAAACCAATGAATATATGTTTGTTACCTGCTGGAGAGCTCTGGGAGCTGGAATTGCTTCTGTTTGCCCCTGCAAACATGATTCAAACGCAACAGAAATCCATGAGGAAAGCACCCCCGGACAACTTAAAAGAACATGATGTAAAATAACCATACCGGAAGGATCTCGAAATGACGGCAGCACCCTGGTCGCTGCAGTAGAGTGAGCGTAGGAGAAATCAAACATCAGAATCAAGCAAAGACAGCAACAAGATTACAGAAGATACAAGGATATGCTTAAGGAAAAACATGCATAATTAACCGGCAAACAGATTATGGTAAGGCAAAGAATGCAGTTTGTGATCATAACTGAGGTCCTTTTTACCTCGAAGTCAAGCGAATTTTGGAGTCGATTCTCATTCAACATGCTTGAATTCAAGTTATAAAATAATTTCTTTCAACTCTTGACACTTACTTTTCATTATAAGACCTCAACTTTCAATTTCTCATTCATGGTATTTGCTATAACAGACAAATATACAAGAGTAAATTATAGAAAAATCTCACAAGTATATATACTTAGTTTAAATTCCTTACACAAATTTAAAAGGTAACAATGATCGTGTTACACAATCTTTAAGATCTGTTTCAATATGTTTTTTGAGCTAATATGATTCGACATTAAAAATTTAACATGATCAACTCAAATCCTTCGCTCTTAAGTCGCATTGAAACAAATCCCAACGATTGTCTACCTCATTGTTACCTTTCTTTGTCATTAACATGATCAACTCAAATCCTTTAGATGTATAATTACGGGACTTTCTTTGTAATTTACTCAATATCAAAACTTGCTGTGTTCGCCATGTATGCATGATTCCATTCATGATGTCTCTGATACTAATGTAGTGGTTGGTGCCTTTACGGATTTGGGGGAGACATCAGGCTTAACAAATGCCTAGTCTTTGGTGTTCTCCCAGATTCGAAGAACATATCGAGTAAGAAACTCTAAGGGTGTGGTTGGCGAGTTAAGGCGGGTTAAACTGGTAGCCCTCTACCCGTTTTTGTGTTTTGGTGCTTGGATAGAGGGTTAAACTGGGGTGGGTTAGAAGTAGGTTTGGGGTGATATGATTGTAATAAAGTTTGAAAAAATGAGTAGTTATTGTGATGTAATTGTATTGAAGTTTGGAAAAGTGAGTAGAAGTGTGGTAGTTTATAATTTTTATATGATATGATGGTATAATATATTATTTTTTGATAGGATTGATGATTAAATTGATTTATTTAATTTTTATAAAAGGAATAAAGTGGGGCCCACGGGGAGAGAGGGAGATGTGAGTTAAGGGAGCTCCCTCTCTCCCCATGGGCCCCACTTTATTCCTTTTTTAAAAAATTAAATAAATCAATTTTACATCATCAATCCTATCAAAAAATAATATATTATACCATTATATCATATAAAAATTATAAACTACTCCACTTTTACTCACTTTTCCAAACTTCAATACAATCACATCACAATAACTACTCATTTTTTCAAACTCCAATACAATCATATCACCCCAAGCCTACTTCTAACCCACCCCCAGTTTAACCCTCTATCCAAACACCAAAACACAAAAACAGATTACCCTCTACCAGTTTAACCCACTTTAACCCGCCAACCAAACATACCCTAAAGTGTCGATAAAATAAGCAAGCTTTCTACTCAGATAATAGAGCTAAAAGACGATGATCCAAAAAGGATATGAACATTTTTCTCAATCCGAGAAAACTCGATTGCATCTATGTGTCATCTAATCCGATGCATCGATACGTAATGGCATCTGTGAATGATTTTAAGAACAGATCACGACAAAAATATTAGAAAGAATAAAAAGCAAATCAGGTACTCTAAACCGGAGATTGGGGATGGATTTTTAGAGAAAATCGCATAGATCGAGAGAGAGAGAGAGAGAGACCTTCGCAGAGGGCGCGGAAGGCGACGGTCATGGGGACGGTGGCGAAGGTGGTGCTGCAGGCGCCAAAGAGGAAGCTGATGCGGGAGGCGTTGAGGGGGGAAGCCGAAGAGGAGAGGATCGCGGACGAGGTGGCAGAGGCAGGTAGCGCCGCTGACGTTGTCACCGCCGCCGCCGCGTATGGCATAGAAGGTGAAGGAGTCGCAGCATGTGTCAGACGGGACCGATGCCACGGCGTTGGGCGGCGCAGAGACGAAAGAGAGGCATGGCGCCATTGCCACGAGCTCCGCTGCGCAGCCGGTGGACACCGCCGGGTGCCGAGCACTCGCCGCTGCCGAGAGCTGGAGGAGGAGGAGGAGAGGGAGGGCCATCTTGGCGGGAGTTTCTGTTACGGGGGATTTCAAATTGTGGAGGGAGATCAACCAACGAGGGGCTTATATAGTGGAGATGGGTCTAAATCATCGTTCGAAATGAGGATTCAACGGCTCGGATATCTTCATATCCCTCTAGATTAATCTGAACCGTTCAATCACAGTTGAAGTTGTTATGACGTGAAAGGATCTCTTTGTTATACAAACGACCAGACACATGCATATGTATTTATATAATCTACTACAACGTCTATTTTATATATTTTTTGACATATGTATCCTTATCCCTTTAATATCGTATATAAGTATGGATATTTCTTTTATATCTGCAAATATTTGAATATCATTTTTAATGCCTATCCATATGTGTAACAAAATCTACTGCTTATTTTCATTATTTTGACATGAGGTCAAAATATAATGTGTTTATATGAAAAGTTTGGAACTATTATTATTTAACAGTTAAATTGGCAATTTTTGTAAAAAAAAAAAAGCAGCATTCGTTTCATGTGTAAGCCATCAAATACGTAGCCATTTTAAGTTAGTTTATAGTTTTTTTTCTAAAATGTTATTCGTATCCCATTCATATATATTTTAAATCCGCGTTTATTTAGAAAGGTATCATCCATACTTATATTTTAAAATTAGATAGAAATATGTAACACTTAAATCCCGATTTCATATTGATATAGTTGTCACCATAAATATTATTATTTGTTTATCAGTTGCATACAAGTGTCAAATAGTGCTATTTACGGATGTGAATTATATCATTTCTACTTCAACCTAAAAGATATTGAACTCATGTGATGATGAGTTTGCACACGTACGTATAAATGTATAAACTGTATATGCAAGAACAAAATGGATTGAATACGAAGATTGTAGAGTTTCAAATTGTGGACGGAGGTGGGTGTGTATGTACACATGTGTATGTGTTATACATGTGCCAAAAGCGACTTGTGGGTGTGAAAGGACCGAACTTGGTCTAATCTTAATGAATCGAAGCACGCTCAACTAAGGTCTGTACGCTCAACTAAGGACCGACCTTTTTTTGGCTTTATTTTTGGCTCATACCTAACAGATGTAACTAAGGCGTACGCCTCCCACTTGTAACTCCATAGTTTTTTGCAATACAACGAAAATCTTACAAAAAAAAAAAGGTCTGTACCCGATGTTCGAGAAAACGTCCGGCCTACGACCTTCTGCACAGGTCAATGCAGATGTGCGAAGGGATGAGACCTCGGCCAAGTCTAGGTTCGGTTCGTTTCATGACAATGGGTTGCCCTATTTAGATGCAGAAAGCAATAGTTTCACAACCTACATAGTTCAGATTATGCGATCCATGAATTGTGGGAGGCCGTCGTCTGTGAGGACGGCAAGGGATGGAGTTTGCCACCGTCCGATCAACCTTTGTAAGAGCTTCTCTAGAAAAGAAAACCACGACAACATTCAATGGGATTAGTTCCAGATCCTCAACCGATCAACCGATTATATTACTTCGTTACACTCATAAGTTTTCAGAGCTATAAAACTTTCCACCTGAACCGCAATCGAATGGCACGATGCGGGTAATCAGGACCCAAGGGTGAACATATGCAAACAAAATAAAGCTCCAACAGAATGCCTTCCTCGAATCCATCGATCCCACAGATATATTTGCACGTTTTAACTCAATCGACAAGCGAAATACTTAATAGACAGCAGATATAAGAGTAAGACTACAGTGAACCCTGTTGAGTCGGAAAAGCTTGGGGATCGTAAGCATGCCCGTCAACTTCAAGCGGGAGTCCCAGCTTAGGACTCGAGTAAACTTGACCTGTGTTAGATGGTCCTAGTCACACTTGGTTAAAAATGTTAACTAGATTCATCAGGAAAAATGATCAGGATTCAATTACCCGAAGGTACAAGATGATCGCTCATGTGTGTGACTTGGAGCACATGAATGCCTCAAGTCCTCTCCCATACTTCCAACGCAGCGGCCCGATCTTGGTGTCTTCTGTTCTTGCTTATCTGCGACAAAATGTTGTGGCGTTAAAATAAATGCCGAAAAGAAGGGGACAGGAATAGCTGTACGTACTGAAATGATCTTGACGTTCCATTGTTTAACGAGCTTCGCAGATTCCAAGCTGTCATCCTCAAAGCGTACATAAAATCCAATAACTGTGTAGAAGGCAAACTCGTCTTAGAGCTCGAACAACAATGTCTTTCGTCGGTTCTTTCGTCAGTAGTTCAGATGTATGGCCAGAAATAAATGACAATAAATTGTGTTTAGGCTGTAAAACTAGCCTCGAGACATTTTTGAGACAAAACAGCCTCAAGGCTATAGCATCAGCCTGTTTAAGCAAGGTGTAAGCCTCAGTTGGTCGAGGCGGTGAGGCAGAACCTAGGTATAAGCTGTTAGACATGTGAGTCCATGACGAACCATTTTTACAATAAATGTTATTGTAATATATGTGTTTATCAATAAAAGTTATTGATGTTTCACTCCCTTTCTGAAATTAAATGAATGAATGCACTATAAGGTCCCTCTGTATAATTAGGGTTATGTACCATGGCCCTCTTGATGATCATATAGCTGTTGATTCATTAAATGAATCATAGAGGCTGGTGTTTGGATGAATATCTAAGGAGTTAGATAGAGGACTCATCAAGTACCGTCAAATGATTGTTAAGAGATGATCTCCAGTCTGAGTAGGAGATGGCAATCCTTTCTCACATAGGCTCATATCTGACCGACCTCTTGATGCAGGTCCTCTGCATGGCAATAGTGATTCGGAGGTGTCAGATTAGTTAAGTCAAAGGGTTGACTTAGCGAGATCGAGATAACCTAAATCCTATGTTGATTGCTGTCAAAGCATAGGCACGCATCCTCTGACCGGAGACAGATGTGTTACTATATGTCTGAGTTGTGCATTTAGCAGACCAATAGGTTGATGACCTAACCAAGGTCTATACATCGGCGCGTTGGTGTGCATGTAAGGGCATATGAGTAATACGATCTCTCAAAGGGATCATACAAGTTCATTTACGAACCAGAAGACATGAGCTCACTCATGAGGTATTGGGACCGATCAAATTCTATGCATGGTCGTCATGCTTTGGAAGCATGACATGATATTGAAGGTATGATATATGCTTTGGGAAAGCATATGATCGATACCAATTCCCAATGACCAAGATTGAAAAACTTGGTGATCAAACCCTGAAGAAGACAGTGTAAAATTGATCTTGATCTTCAGGTTGATTATATGTCTTCAAGTATGCAGGATGTACAGGTATTGGGAATACCTGAGGGTGATGTGATCATAAACGATGGTATAACCATGACGCTTCCATTCAGAGGGAATGATGAAACATGTCTGGATTTTAGTGACTCCTCTCAGTAGAGAAGCAATCTGATCTTGGTCCAAGTGTTGGACATTGGTCTGAATGAGATTCAGATGCAATAAGAAGTATCCGTGGAGAAAGCACATTATTCTTAAAGGGGTTCAAGAATAATTCATTTGATGAATTATGTATCCAAGCAAGAAGGACTTGATGATTAAATGAGATTTAATGATCAAGCATAATATAAATGAGATTCATATTGTGAGAATGATTATCAAAGATAATTAAATGGGATTTAATTATCAAGGATTAGAGAATGTGGATAATACTATACATAATATTTGTGTATTATAAATATGATTTATATCGAATAGAGAGAATTTTTGTAAATAGCATTTGTTAATTATTAATGTGGATTGGATTCACATTAATTAATTGGAAATGTAATTTACAAATTAGTTTAAGTTGTGAATATGATTCACATATTTTTTCAATGGCATGATTGAAATATTCACAAATTAATTTCAAATTAATTTGGTGGATAATTTTGTGATAATAGTTATTACAAAATTAATTAAAAGATAATAGATAAAATAAAATGGGAGATAAAATCACCACAAAATAGGGTGGCGTCAACCATGGGTGACGCCCCCTATTTTTGGGGGTAGTTTTATTTATCTCCTCATTCTTTTTATCTTATTATTTCTTGATAATTAATTTATGTTAAATTAAATTATGTTGATAATGTTGCAACATATATTTGATTTAAATATAAATTAATGTTGTTGGTTTTTAACCAACAACAATCATGGCCATTAATACATAGATCAACTTGGCCGTTGGATCTATGTGTCCCATGGATTGAGATCCATTGGATCCTAAACTAATATATAAGGAGGGCTAACCTAACCTTTCAAAGGTACATTATTAAGAGTTGTACAAGGTTACTACTCTCTCTCTCTCATTCTCGCCTACTCTCTCTCTCTCTTCTTCAAGGTGGTCGTCCATCTTGTATTAAGAAAGAGAGTCTCTCGCCTTCGACGACTCGAGGATCTCCTTCTTTGGGGTTGCTTGCTCTAAAGGAAGACGACGGACATCGTTGGACGAAATCAGGGGACTCATAGCTTGGATCTTCATCGAGGATTGCGGGAGGAACGCGTCTCATCATCGCGCCCGCAAGTGCCATCTTCGTAGATCGGACTTGAGACAGGAGGATCTCTTGCTTTAGAGATCTCATGATTATAACCACGCTCCATGAGGTATTCCTTATACTTTGTGATTTGATGAAACGATCCGAGAAATGTTCTCATGATCATGTGGTTTCATCACTTGATTAAAAATTTTATTTTCCGCTGCATCTAGCGACTAGTGCGACTAGTCGCCCCGATCGCATATGATGCGATCAACACGCTTTCGTGATGCGCTTGAGGATTCTCAATATCCTTTAAATGATATCAGAGCCTTAGGTCGAAAAAGATTTTGGATACGATCCATAGACCTAGGACGACTTGGGTTTGAAAGGGTCGCGAAATTTTTTGTCGCATTTCAATTTTCGCACCTCTGTCTAATTGGAATTTTTCGGTACTGTTTAAATTGTTTAAACATGAAATTTGCAATTGGATTTTGTTCTCCATTAAATAAGGAAACCATAGATCTGAGTTTATGTAATTTGGATTTCATTTGCTCAAGATATGGCCCTTTGAATAAACACGTATTCACGGTTACGGGAACAGCAGATCTAAACGTGATTAATGAGTTAATTATTGTTTTGATGTGCATCGAAATGCGTGAAATATCACTTGGGTTCTTTCATAAATCAAATTAGCAATCTAAGAAAATTGATTTTGCGAAATTTGGATTTATATTGATCGAGATAAGTTGATTTTTAGTGATTGGGGGTCACTGCTGGAAATTGACATTTTTTATCATGAACCTTGTGATAGTCATTCAAATATGATGATGAAAATTAATAGTTAATTTTCTGAAATAATTAGTGATAAATATTTGTGAAATATTTAAAGAGATAATTATTTCATTGAATGACATTTGCCTCAACCAAGATGATAGGATAGTTGATTCTTGATCATTAATTGGTTGATATGATATCATCAACAAACATTATTTTCATGAAGAACCTTAGTTTATCCTATAATAGTTGTAGGACAATTCTTATATGAAAACCCTCTTGCTTGAATAGGATTGGGATTTGTTTAGCAAATCTCCTTATAATATTATCAAAATTGTTTTGATGTATATTATATGGTATAATTTCGATTGAAAAACCGATGAGCATCTCAAAGTACATGATGATCTATCTGGCATTATCCTTTCCTGAGGTGGATATGGTGACTAGTCGGAGAGCATTGGGGTTGCGGGTTGAAACGTATGTGATCCGTCCCACTCTCGCCAGTACTGGCCATGACAGCGGGTAGGGATTCGATAATGCCGGAGAAGTCAGAGTGTATTTTTCTAATTATTAAAATTCGAATAATACATACTTTGAGATTATACCTACTATTCAAGTAACAATCAAGTTTGTTGATTGATGATTGGATTAATGATTAATTTAATGTGATTAAATTAATTATATCCAATAAACACTCTATTATGAATAGATGTGTAATTCCCTTGGAAGAATTAATTTATATGAATATGATTCACGATAATTAATTATTAAATTTTAATATGAGGTGGGAGGATCACATAAGTGACATCCATGGTCTGCCGTCAAGGCGAAGGGTTCCGTCGCTAGGGATTGTATGTAGGAGACGCCTGTCCGAAGTGATAGCTCCTGTATGCAAGCGCATCTAGATCGGGCTCTTTGCTTCTCGAAAGAGTAAGGCCGTATGCGTAGTGACCCCAATATCGAGTCCTCATATTATTGGGGTGCAATTGGATTGCGCATAGCGAGTTCTAATCCTGTTGACGGTTTGGCTCAATTAACAATGGGTCAACATCATCTTAGGGGTGGTGGGTCCGGGTGTTAAAGACCGAATTGGGAAATGCAAGTTGGACTTGCAATGCGAAATGAGTTCCCGCTTCTTTTTATAGGAGTCGCAAGTTCTCATGTTATTGGGATGTGACAAAGATAGGAAAGGAGATCCCAGATCTTGCTTGAGATATATCGGTAAGTATATCTCTTACTTTGAAAGACAATTAGGGAATAATCATTCAAAGTTAACATAGCAAGACGAATTTGATTTAAAATGCCTTAATCAAATATTTTAAAAATTGAATATATAATCATTTATATATTCTAATATAGTGCATTCTTAATTTCAGAAAATGAAGTCCATGAACCCACTTAGCAAGCTCCTGGACGTCAACCAGTTGACCAGACCAAATTATTCGGATTGGATCCCGAATTTTGGATCTTGTTCTTTCTGCGGAGCGCGTCTCATATGTGCTATCCAAGGACAAGATAGCAAACCCTAAGACTACGGAAGATAAATCATATAATGAGAAATATGATGAAGACCATAATCTGGCAAGGTGTTATATCCTTGGGTCATTGTCCAATGTACTTCAAAAGCAACATGTGGAAATGTAACATTGCCAAGAGATTATACTGAATCTGAAGGATATGTTCGGTGACATAAACCGCACACAGCGTTATAATGTGATGAAAGAGCTTATTCGCTGCAAGATGCAGGAAGGGACCTCTGTCAGAGAACACGTACTCCAAGGTTGCAGAAGTCGACAGTCGGTACTCGGTCGGCAAGGTCACTGACTAAGGATTAATCGGTATTCGGGAGAGTAATCGGATTTAGTCAGGCATTAGTCGGTTTTGAATTTTTTTAATTATTTTAAATATATAAATCAAGTTTTAATAACATATACTCTCATTTATATTCATATATTTAGCAGTTTTAATATTTTTGAGAGCTTAAAAAATTATAGCAACAGAAGAAAAAACGAAGCAAGTTAAGAACAAAATGTTTGGTTCATAGCACGGACAAAATGTTAAGAACAAAATGTTTAGTACATAGCACGAGTTGAAATTAGAAATAAGTTAATACAAAGCTAATCAACAACCACAAAAGGTAAATAACCTAAGTTACCTAACTATCATGCAAATCAACAAGAAGTATCTAAGTTAACGAACATTTTAGGCGTAATAAACACAATTCTAATCTTATATAAGTTAACCAACATGAAATTAAATCACAAAGTTTTAAGTAAAATTATCCAGGATAGTATATTAATTAGTTGATATTTTATATCTAGATGAAAAACTATAATTTAAAGTACAGAAGTATACAGAATTTTCTTATAATTTTTATTTAACATTTTTAGTTTTTTTGTTTTTATATTTTTAATTTATTAGTGAGTTATACTTATTAGCATGTAACCTTAAGTATCTCATCTTATTGTCTAACAAGCCCTAAATCTCATCTAATTCTAAACGGGTAATCGAGTTTACGGTTTGCGCCGAAACATATATCCGAAATCCCTATGCAAAAGTCAGCCGAGAAATCTCTATGCAAAAGTCGACCGACTAATCGGGCGATTAATCGGGTCTGACTGACTATTGGCCGATTTGGCCTAGTCGAGTCGGGCACCCCCCCCCCCGACTCGTCTAGTCGGACCGACTAGTCGGCTGACTTTTACAACAGTGGCGTACTCAAAGTGTTTGGGTACCTCTCTGAACTGGAAACCCTGTGAGCCTACATAGATTCTGACATGCAGGCTGATTTTATTCTCCTGTCGTCCCTAAGTCTTTCAACAACTTTGTCGTGTCTTATCACATGAGCAAAGGCGATTTCACTGATGCTAGGATGTTAGCTGCATTGAAGTTTGCAGAAGACGTAATGAAGAAGGACGCCCCCTCTGCTAGTGCAATGGTTACATAAGTGAGAGGAAAGCGCGGGCGGAAGCAAGGTTCTCGGAAGGGCCCGGCCCAGAAGAGAAAGAAGAAGAATCAAGGAGTTGGTTCGTCTTCTAGTACTTCCACACTGATGACATCGAAAAAGTCCGATATATGTCACTACTGCAAGAAGCCGGGGCACTGGCGGCGTAACTGCCCGGATTACCTAAAGTCCGCTGACAAAGGTAAAGCCCCAGCAGGTATGAAATCTACTTTCATCATTGAAACCAGCTTTCTCGTTGGACGAGAAGGAAGTTGGGTTGTGGATTCTGGTGCTTCTGTTCATGTATACAATTCGTTGCATTTGTTTCAGGAAACTAGGAATCTGTAGCATGGGGAGATAATCATCCAGATAAGATCTGATGCAAGTGTTGCAGCAGTCGTCGTCGGGACCTGCAGACTATCATTATCTAGTGGTCGAGTCATAGTACTTAAAGAGTGTCTTTATGTACCTGAAGTTAGAAGGAATCTGATATATGTATCTAAGTTAGTTAGAAATGGATATTCCTTCACTTTCTGTAATAAATTAATCATAAACCGTTATGATAAATATATTGCGGATGGTATTTTAACTTCTGGTGGACTCTATGAATTATGCATTGATGAAGGTGTCATGAATGTTACTACCACTAATGATGGAAACCCCAAGAGATCCAGGGAGGATGGAAATCATTCGAATATGATTTGGCATCAAAGGCTTGATCATTTATCTGTTGATAGGATCAATAGATTGCTAAAGGATAGATCTTTAGATTTTCTACAATTTCGATCTTTTACCTACCTGCGAACATTGCATTCAAGGTAAAATGACTAGAACACCTTTCCGTAACAAGGTTACGAGATGCGAAGGTATTCTTGACCTAATACATACTGATGTGTGTGGTCCCTTCAGTATTGCGACTAGAAATGGATATCAAAATTATTTGACGTTTATTGATGACTATTCGCGATACGGGTTTGTCTTCCTACTACATCATAAATCTGAAACCTTTGAAAAGTTCAAAGAGTTTAGGGTTTTGGTTGAGAACCAAACCGATAGCAAGATCAAACGGATTCGATCTGACCGAGGTGGTGAGTACCTCTCAGAAGAATTCAAGGAATATCTTAAAGAGAATGGAATTGTCTCCAATCTCACTCCTCCTGAAACTCCCCAACTTAATGGTGTTGCTGAAAGACGCAACAGGACCATCATGGACATGGTCCGTTCACTGATGAGCAAAGCACGTTTACCTCTTAGTTTCTGGGGATATGCAGTAGAGACTGCAATATATATCCTGAACAAGATTCCTAGCAAGTATGTACCCAAGACTCCTCACGAGCTCTGGTATGGTACCAAACTTAGTGTTAAACACTTGAGGGTTTGGGGATGCTTGGTCCATGCAAAACACGTGGACGCAAGTAAGCTAGAATCTCGCACTCATGAGTGCTACTTCATTGGGTATGTTAAAGATGGTATTGGATACCAGCTTTATAACCTTGAGACCCAAAAGGTTTTTGTCTCTAGGGATGTGAAATTTCTGGAGGATGATTTCCTTAAAGGTCAAGATAGAAATGAAGTAGAGGAACTCATTGAATCCCCTGAGGATTCTGAGATTCCTGAACCAGAAACTGAAGAGATGAATAAAGATGAAACACCCATACCTCTTCGAAGGAGTTCGAGGGTGGTTGCACCACCTGAAAGGTATGGATTCCATGTGTCAGGTGAAACTGACAATGATCCTTCTTCATTTGATGAAGCACTGGCAGATCATGACATGGATAGATGGATGCTAGCAATGAAGTCAGAAATTGACTCCATGCATAAGAATGGTGTATGGACTCTAGAGGATCCACCTAAAGGGGTAAAACCCATTGGGTGTAAATGGATCTTCAAGAGAAAGAGGGGACCTAATGGAAAAGTAGAGACTTTCAAGGCACGGCTCGTAGCCAAGGGCTACACACAGAGAGAAGGCATCGACTACGATGAGACGTTCTCTCTTGTGGCTATGCTTAAGTCCATCAGGACACTGCTAGCTATAGTTGCATCTCTTGGCTACGACATCTGGCAGATGAACATCAAGACAGCCTTCCTCAATGGATAGCTCGAGGAGGATATCTATATGGAGCAGTCCCAGGGCATTATAGTTGAGGATGGAAAAGTATGCAAGCTGAAGAAATCCAACTATGGGCTCAAACAAGCTTCTCGTAGCTAGAACATCAGATTTGACGAAACCATAAAGAGTTATGATTTTGTGCGGAATCCTGATGAACCTTGTGTGTACAAGAAGCTTAGTGGGAGCGTCATTGTGTTTGTTGTGCTTTACGTAGATGATATCCTTATCATTGGGAATGATATAGGAATGGTGACCAGTCTGAAGATTTGGATGTCTCATACCTTCGAGATGAAAGATCTTAGAAAAGCCTATTACATCTTAGGCCTGAAGTTGTTCAGAAACCGAGAAAAGAGAATATTATGGTTATCACAACATGGATACATCAAGAAGATTCTTGAACGATTCCGTATGGATAGTTCCAAGAAAGGATTCCTCCCCTTAGAACATGGTATCCATCTGTCTAAAGGGATGGCTCCTCAAAGTGTTGAGGAAAGAAAGGCCATGGATGGATGCCCCTACGCATCAGCTGTAGAAAGCTTGATGTATGCCATGATGTGCACTAGGCCAGACATCTGCCATGCAGTGGGAGTGGTAAGTCATTACCAATCCTGCTATGGAGAGAAACACTGGAATACAGTAAATACATATTCAAATATCTAAAACGGACGCAAGATTACATCTTGGTCTATGGGGATGGTGATCTCCAAGTCTTGGGATATACAGATTCAGACTTCCAGTCAAATATTGATGATCGAAAGTCGATATCAGGGTTTGTTTCCTACTGAACGGTGGTGTTGTGAGCTGGAAAAGCAAGAAGCAGGACACTACGACGGATTCAACAACAGAAGCCGAATACATTGCCTCATCGGATGCTGCAAAAGAGGCAGTGTGGTTGCGCAAGTTCATCTTGGAGCATGACGTAGTTTCATATGATACTCCCATCCCGTTACTATGCGATAACACGGGAGCCATTGCTCAGGCAAAGGAACCCAGATGGCATCAAAAGAGCAAGCACGTGGAAAGGAAATACCACATCATTCGGGAGATTCAAAAGCGTGGTGACATCATCATCACCAAGGTGGCTTATGCCGACAACGTTGCTGATCCTCTTACCAAACCTCTGACACAGAAGGTTTTTGACCAGCATGTAATGATTGTACCTGAATGGTTATGAGGGCTAGTGGGAGATTGTTAGACATATGAGCCCAGGGCGAACCATTCTTACAATAAATGTTATTGTAATATATATGTTTATCAATAAAAGTTATTGATGTTTCACTCCCTTTCTGAAATTAAATGAATGAATGCACTATAAGGTCCCTCTGTACAATTAAGGTTATTTACCATGGCCATCTTGATGATCATATAGCTGTTGATTCATTAAATGAATCATAGAGGCTGGTGTTTGGATGAATATCTAAGGAGTTAGATAGAGGACTCATCAAGCACCGTCAAATGATTGTTAAAAGATGATCTCCAGCCTGAGTAGGAGATGGCAATCCTTTCTCACATAGGCTGATATCTGACCGACCTCTTGATGCAGGTCCTCTGCATGGGAATAGTGATTCGGAGGTGTCAGATTAGTTAAGTCAAAGGGTTGACTTAGCGATATCAAGATAACCTAAGTCCTATGTTAAATGTTGTCACAGCATAGGCACACATCCTCTGACCGGAGACAGATGTGTTACTATATATTTGAGTATGTACATTTGGCAGACCAATAGGTTTATGACCTAACCAAGGTCTATACACCGACGCGTTGGTGTGCATGTAAGGGCATATGAGTAATGTGATCTCTCAATGGGATCATACTGGTTCATTTATGAACCAGAAGACATGAGTTCACTCATGAGGTATTGGGACCGAGCAAATTACATGCATGGTCGTCGTGCTTTGAAAGCATGACATGAATTTGAAGGTATGATATATGCTTTGGGAAAGCATATGATCGATACCAATTCCCAATGACCAAAAGTGATAAACTTAGTGATCAAACCCTGAAGAAGACAGTGTAAAATTGATCTTGATCTTCAGGTTGATCATAGGTCTTCCAGTATGCAGGATGTACAGGTATTGGTAATACCTGATAGTGATGTGATCATAAACGATTGTATAACCATGACGCTTCCATTCCGAGGGAGTGATGAAACAGGTCTAGATTTTAGTGACTCTTCTCAGTAGAGAAGCAATCTGATCTTGGTCCAAGTGTTGGACATTGGTCTGAATGAGATTCAGATGCAATAAGAAGATTAGATTTGCGGTCTTGATTTAATCAAGCATCTGTGGGAGGTACGTAAGATATGGATTTGAGATGAGATCTCAATATCCAAGTCATTATACGTGGAACAATACAATCGCCATGTCCTTATCTCCAAGTATATGCGGAGAAAGCACATTATTCTTGAAGGGGTTCAAGAATAATTCATTTGATGAGTTATGTATCCAAGCAAGAAGGACTTGATGATTAAATGAGATTTAATTATTAAGCATAATATGAATGAGATTCATATTGTAAGAATGATTATCCAAGATAATTAAATGGGATTTAATTATCAAGGATTAGAGAATGTGGATAATACTATCCATAATATTTGTGTATTATAAATATGATTTATAATCGAAGAGAGAGAATTTTTGTAAATAGCATTTGTTAATTATTAATGTGAATTGGATTCACATTAATTAATTAATTGGAAATGTAATTTACAAATTAGTTTGGGTTGTGAATATGATTCACATATTTTTCAATAGTATGACTGAAATATTCACAAATTAATTTGGAATTAATTTGGTGGATAATTTTGTGATAATAGTTATTACAAAATTAATTAAAAGATAATAGATAAAATAAAATGGGAGATAAAATCACCACAAAATAGGGGTGGCGTCAACCATGGGTGACGCCCCCCATTTTGGAGGGTGATTTATTTATCTCCTCATTCTTTTTATCGTATTATCTCTTGATAATTAATTTATGTTAAATTAAATTATGTTGATAATGTTGCAACATATATTTGATTTAAATATAAATTAATGTTGTTGGTTTTTAACCAACAACAATCATGGCCATTGATTAATACATAGATCAACTTGGTCGTTGGATCTATGTGTCCCATGGATTGAGATCCATTGGATCCTAAACTAATATATAAGGAGGGCTAACCTAGCCTTTCAAAGGTACATTATTAAGAGTTGTACAAGGTTACTACTCTCTCTCTCTCTCATTCTTGTCTACTCTCTCTCTCTCTCTTCTTAAAGGTGGTCGTCCATCTTGTATTAAGAAAGAGAGTCCCTCGCCTTCGACGACTCGAGGATCTCCTTTTTCTTTGGGGTTGCTTGCTCTAAAGGAAGACGATGGATTTCGTTGGACGAAATCAGGGGACTCGTAGCTTGGATCTTCATCGAGGATTGCGGGAGGAACGCGTCTCATCATCGTGCCCGCAAGTGCCATCTTCGTAGATCGGACTTGAGACAGGAGGATCTCTTGCTTTAGAGATCTCGTGATTACAACCACGCTCCAAGAAGTATTCCTTATACTTTGTGGTTTGATGAAACGATCCGAGAAACGTTCTCGTGATCATGCAGTTTCATCACTTGATTAAAAAATTTAATTTCCGCTGCATCTAGCGACTAGTGCGACTAGTCGCCCCGATCGCATACGATGCGATCAACACGCTTTTGTGATGCGCTTGAGGATTCTCAATATCCTTCATAAGCCTCACTTAGTCGAGGCAATTTTGAGGCAGTAAAGCAAATCCGAAGCATTGTATCGCTCGGATTTGAAGAAAAAGACTTGTTTAAATGGGAAATAATGCTTTTTACCTAATCAAGGTCGTATTTTACTTAGTTTACAATACATAAACTTTCTAATTGTAATAGCTATTGCTTAATATTTAGCACTTGAACAAATTATGATAATTCTTTAACTTGTGGAACTCTATAGCCCTGGGATGAACTTTCCTTAAATGTTACTAGAAATGGTCAATATGGTTAAGATTTGAATATGTTAGAGTGATCTTTTGATGTATTCAAACCAAATCATATACAAGTTCAATGACACTCCTAGACCTTGCAGTAGTTCATATCAAGGTTGCAAAAGTCGATAGTCGCTACTCGGTCGGCTGGGTCACTGACTAAGGATTGATCGACAGTCGGGCGACTAATCGGATTTAGTCGGACATTAATCGGCTTTGAATTTTATGATTATATATAACTCATTTTTATACATATATTTACATAGATTTTGTACATTTTTATACCACCGTAATAAAATAAAAGAAGTAATTGAATTTGAAAAACATTAAGCATATTATAATAAGTTTGCTTATAAAAAAGCAAAACATTAAAAAAAATATGGTATCTCCAAGCAAAAATTGATCGATTAATGTACCTAGTCGGAATTAGTCATTACTCGGTCGGCCACCCCACTGACTAGACTAGTCGGACCTACTAATCGGGCCAGTCGGGCGACTTTTACAACAATGGTTCATATCCAGTCCAAGACATCGCGCACATCACGTATACTACAAAAAAACACAATCCTATTGTCTCTACAAAGCTTCAACATATTGCTCAACTTTTTATCAAATTGTGACAATGCTGCAAATAAACCAATTGTTTAATCTAGTGAGTGTTCTTGTTTTACATTCAATTCTTAAATAATCATAGTAGTTTTTGTCACTTTCTTTAGCTTTTGGACATCATTTCCCGGTGTAAACCTACCATCCAACTCACTTCTTAGTTATTTTAGTCAGCAATTTTATTTTCTTTTAATTTAAGAATCACGAGGACATCAAAGAGAAATAAACTATATGCAACTTAAGACAAGCATTTTTTTACTCAAAAAAAAAACTTAAGACAAGCACAAGTTGTTAATTTTGTCCTCCCTAAAAATGATCACATCCTCCAGGACATCCAGACAAGTATGGAAAAATACACCATACCTTTTAATGATTCCTTCGGAACTTTGGTCATCACTATTTTCTTCTTAACATAAAAAGGAAAATTGTTGCATTCAAAGATACCTTGGCTTTTCAAAATTACCTGCAATCCCTAAGGAAATACCATCGATCGAAAACTGGGGACCCTATCAACATCATATATGCCTTCCTGCCGGAAAAGTCACCAACAAACCGTGTTGAATGATGACAAATGTTGGATAATATAATAGAGTGGTGATTGGATCTCTTCAGATCCAATTACCACTCATTCATGTTTAATCCCACATCTACTAATTGTGGGGCTCCAGTCTGTCTGTGGGGCTATAAACAGAGCCTTACATCCATTGTGCTCATTGAGAAAATTCAATAGACACATGGCCTCTTAAGAATCACGAGGGCATCAAAGAGAAATGAACTATATGCAACTTGAGACAAGCACAGGTTATTGATTTTGTCCTCTCTAAAAATGATCACATCCTCCGGGACATCCAGACAAGTATGGAAAAATACACCATACCTTCTAATGATTCCCTCAGAACTTTGGTCATCACTCTTTTCTTAACATATAAAGGAAAATTGTTACATTCAAAGATACCTTGGCTTCCAAATTTACCTGCAATCCCTAAGGGCCTGTTTGGTTGCTGGGTTGGACTGGGTTGGGATGGGTTGGTTTGGGATGGGTGAATAGTAATCTGTGAGGAGGAACTACCCTTGTGAATAGTAACCAGGGTTGGGCCAACCCTGCCCAACCCTGCAACCAAACAGGCCCTAAGGAAATACCATCGATCGAAAACTGGGGACCCTATGAACAGATCAACACCATATATGCCTTCCAGCCAGAAAAGTCGCCAACAAACCGTGTTGAATGATCACAAATGTTGGAGAATATAATAGAATGATAATTGGATCTCTTCAGGATCCAATTACCACTCACTCATATTTAGTCCCACATCTACTAATCGTGGGACTTCAGTCTGTCTGTGGGGCTATAAAAGGAGCCTTACATCCCCTGTGCTCATTGAGAAAATTCAATAGACACATATGGCCCTTTGATGCCTTCTTCCATAGTTTCATCCCGCTCCTTAAGGAGTAGGGTTCCACCTAAATCCATGTATCAATATTTATTTATTTATTTTCGAGAAACGGCGGGATGGACCTCTTTTGAGGACCATCCAAAAAATATATTAAAAATAAACTAAATAATAATTACACCCGTCAGGATTCAAGGAGGCTCCGGCATGCCTAAGTACATTTTTGGAATAGAACCCCGACCCCTCAAAATTCACATTGTTTCTGTCCAAACAGAGGCATCAGATCGTCGCACAAATCTTCGACCCCCCATTCTCTGAGCCCGACTACCTCCTGCAAGAGTCCCAGAAGTTGTCCTTGTTAATCCAATCAAGGCATGTGATTGCCACCCTTCGCCAAACTTCAACCGAACCAGGGCATTCAAAAAATAAATGATCCACATCTTCCGATGATTCACCACACCTACTGCACAACTACATGTATCTTTCTTGGTTGGAGAGGGGTTGTTGTTGATCCCCTATCCGACAAGATCCACATCTTCCGACATTTAAGGCCTTGGTTGTTGATCCCCCACTGACCGCTTGTTTTTCTTTATCTTTCTTGCTCTGTTTATCAGATCGCTTACGCATTATAGATTTCAACATGGTATCAGAGCGGGTTCGATACTCGAGGAATTTTTTCCTTTACTTATATTCAAGATTCAGATCTAGGGTTTTCTGTTGAAACCTTGACTCACGATTTGGCCAGGTGTTTATTCTTCGTTATTTTTTTAAGATTATTCTGGAGATTATTATTTTGTATACAAAGAAGTCCCAATTTTGAAGATATGTACCTTCAAAGATCAAGAACGTTTAGGGTCTCTTATGCCCTAATTTTTGCTCCAAGCAATGATGTTGTTTCAACCGTCACAGATTATAGCTACTCGGTGATGTCTCCTTCCTGTCATGCTCCCTACGATGGCAGAGGCACCTCCGATCTCTCATCTTCTTCGCGAGAACCCATTCTCTCCCTGAGTGCTCCCTGCGATGGCTCTCCTCCAGGCAACGGGTGCGCACAGCACAAGGACAATTTCTGGTGATCTGACGTGACGTGGCAGCACCTCCTCTTTCTGTTGAGCTCCCAAAGCCGCTACCCTCTCCGATATTCCTCAAACCCCAATCGCAGGTGGTGCATCTCCTGTTCGAAGCCCCATATCTCGCGAAGGAAAAAAGGTGTCACCCTCTCCCTCGACTAGAGGCGAAGATCGCATGACCACCCAACAAACGACGATGATGGCCGCAGTGGGAGAGGGGCGATCTTGCGCGCAACCACCAAGAGGAGCTTCAGCTCCTACCTCCGACTCCATCGTGGCGCCCCTTCTTTGAACGCCATCGGAGGCGACGGATTTGAGAGAAAGGGGTTCCCACTGAGAACCCTAAATATAAAAAATGAAGAAAAGTGCCAATTGGGTTGTGAGTTGAAATTTAAAAAGAGAGAGAGAGGTGGGGAGCCGTGAAATGCAAGCCTAGGGCCCACTGTTTGGGCCATGATCTTTGGGCCCAAGTGGGTCAAGTTTCTTTGTTCAAAAAAATAAAAAATTGAGAAAAGACGTGCACAAAAGAAAAGCCATATGCTTAAAAAAGGAAGAGACAGATACAAAAAAGGAATGTTTTGTGCAAAAAAAAGAAGCACAAAAATATGCTTGTTTTGTTTCCCCCAACTTTATGTCCCATGCTCTTTATTCCGTTGTTGTAAAAGTCCCCCAACTGGCCCGACTAGTAGGTCCGACTAGTCTAGTAGGTGGGGTGACTGACCGAGTATTAACTATTTACGACTAGTAGGCCGACTAGTCGATCGATTTATGCTTGGAGATACCATATTTTCTACTTTTTTAAAAGCAAACTTATTCTAACATGCTTAATGATTTATTTAAATTCAATTACTTCTTCTCTTTCATTATGATAATATAAAAAATATACAAATCTTTGTGCATATATGAGAATATATGTAAAAAAGAATTTATATATTTAAAATAATTAAAAAAATCAAAACCGATTAAAGTCCGACTAAATCCGATTAGTCGTCCGACTGTCGATTAATCCTTAGTCAGTGACCCAACCGACTGAGTACCGACTACCGATTTTTGCAACCTTGCTTTATTCTATCAAGTATGGGAGAACGGGGGAGTCGGAGGTATATTCTTCAGGACTTCTGCACGTCCACAACATACTGATCGACACTCCATGTATCTATAGATCATCGTCTTCACCAAGCATAGACTTCTTCGTCAGGGGTGTACACTTCTTCTCTACGACCCGACTAGTACTCAGCGTTGAACTTCTACTACGACTCTTCTCTAGACATGACAGAGATGCGTTCCGATGACCTGTATTGCAATGACTCTATAGGCATGGCAGAGATATGTTCCGGTGACCTAAAAGCCACAGACCCGTCCTCGAGCGCGAGGTCTTCTACCAACAGCAGAGATATAGTCTTCTTGTGATGTATCGTGTGAAGATGTCAAGATGTGTTGTATAACTTTTTCTTTTTGTTGCAAGCTACAGCTTTCTCAGCTCTAGTTTGAGAATGTAATAGAGTGGTAATTGGATCTCTTCAAGATCCAATTACCACCCACTCATGTTTAGTCTCACATCCAGTAATAGTGGGACCACTATCTATCTGTGAGGCTATATAAGGAGCCCCACATTCCCTATAGTCATTGAAAATTCAATAGACACGTATGATCCTTTGAGGCATTCTCTCGTTGTTTCATCTCACTCCTTAAGGAGTATGGTTCCACGTAAATCCATGTGTCAATGTTTATCTTTCTTTGTCTTTCTTGCTATGTTTATCAAATCGCTTTCGTATTATATATTTTAACAACAAACATCAGAAGGTCTCTCCTTAAAAGCAAGCAGCTCGATCATCTTGAGGAAATCAAGCATCACGTGCTCCAAGTAGAGTTGCTAATCAAACTGAACTGTAATGAACGAACCTATGTTCGAGTTCAATTCGATAAGAAAGTTCGAGTTCGAGTTTGGTTCGATACATGTTCGATAGGATATGTTCGAGTTCGAGTACGTTTAAAAATCGAACATTCAAGTTCAGTTTGATAATATCTCATTAACAATTTAACTTAACTCAAACTTGTTTATATGAACAAGTTCGAAACTGGAATTCGATAATAAGGTTCGATAAGCAGTACAAATAAGAAATTATTCAAATTAAAGTGGTACATAGCCCAATAAATGTCATAATTTCTTTAATACAAAATTTATCTTGTGTATAACTACGAAGCTACACAAAAATACGAGCGCGTGCATTTGTAGATCTAACTCGAACTTTTATCGAACAAAAATATATTATGATCGTGTTATGTCCGTTAAGCTATCAAACTAAAATATGAAGTTCAAGTTCCATTCCTTTAAAAACGAACGACCATTTTTCGAACTATTATCGAACAAACTCTAATCGAATACAAACATGCTCGGCTCGATTAGCAGCCCTAGTTCCAAGTACCCCGACCCAAGCGCAAGCATCCAAAACCCATCTTACAAGATCCCAGCCACTATAATATTTAAATGCTCAGAATTGCAAAAAGTCTTGGGAATACATCATGACGGGCTCCTTTCTCAGACTAGTTATCTCACCATAATATAAAGAAGCCCCACCACCAACCACATGTCTCACATTGGAGCAATCTCAGGAAGAGATAAATCTAATACCCCTCCAAAAAATCAATCAAGAAGAACAAAGCTAATACCCCTCCAGAAAATCAATGGTGTCATGACAGATCCCACCATGATCTCAAAGCTTGACTAAACATAAATAATATCACCATGCAATTAAGCATATCATTTTTCTCCCCAAGTTCATCTCCTATTTTACCTGAAGAAACCTTGCTTATCTCTCTAAGCTATAAGACCCCAAGTCCACCATCATATGTAGGTTGCATCGCAGAAGACCAATCAACCAGGAGAGTCCAACACATGCACAAGCCAAAGGTCGACCAAAGAACCTTCTCATCATTGATCCAAGTTGATACTATATCCCAATTGATAGCATGTGAGCCGAAAGAAAGTACACCAGAACGAAAGTTAGCATATTTGTTAGGAGCATCAATCAATCATCTCCAGATTAGTGGGACGCCTTCCACCCAGCCAGCCTCTTCTCAATCTTCTAGATCAAAGGAAACCAGACTATCGATATGACGGCTAGAAAAAAAGGGGTGTCCCCAATTATTGAAATGGTATCTTCTGACAAGAAATACCCAGAATTTGTCCCCACTCCATCACCATATTTAAAGTCATACCTAATGTGACAAAGGCACCCTACCCCCACCTCTAACCCCACTTGATATTAGCGGCTCGAGAGCTCCCCGAATCAACATCATAACTCCTCTAGTCTTAGGAACACCCCCTTCAACAAATAAGATAGTATTGACGTATTACAGGAATGTACATATCAACTTGCATGTATAAACTACATGTCCCACCTACGATAGCATGTTCTATCATCACCAATAGACCGTCAATATCAATCACAAATAGATCGAGCAAAAAATAATACTCATAGGTGCTTATTGTGTACATTGCTCAACTGTTGGATATTATTTATCCTCTTATATTTCCTCAATAAACTAATATTTACATAATTCAAGTGTTTATGCAGTTCCCATATAAACAACAACCATTTACGCAGTTCAAATGCTTAATGGAAGTGGAGATTGCTTGTTTGTTGCCATACTTTCTCCTCTTCAAATTGATGTAAGAACCGGGTCACGAAAATCCTTGGGTGGATAAATAGAAAGCAACAACTTCTTGCCTAACTAGGCAGGTTTTTTATTACATGATAGGATGGTTCCATTTTCACAAGGTGGTCATCATGTATATTTTCCAAAGGGTAATAACTAAACTGACATATGCCTGGTATACTTAGTTTATAAGAATATATAACATTCTTCTAATAGAGAAGAATTCAAGTAATTTATGGGACTCCAAGCCAGGCCTTAAGATTGATGCATTTTTTCAGAGTAGGAAAATGAACATCACATCTGCGGAAAAATATATACATCTAGGGCTTCATTGGTCGTGACACAAGAGTTTGTACCTATTGGAGTATATGAGTCGTTTGTATAGATAAGTAAATGGATCCCTCTAGCATCCATTACCACATCCAATGTTAAGTCCCACATCTACCAGTGGTGGGACTTGGAGGGTCTGTGGAGGCTATATAAGAAGCTCCAAACCTTCTATGCCATATGAGAACCTTAATAGATGCATCAACCCTTTGAGGCGTTCTCCCATGGTTTCATCCTACTCCTTAGTTCCACGTAAAAATCCCGATGTTCTTCATGTTTATTATTTATCTCTGATATTAGCTTCTACATTTGTAGTTTCTAACATGGTATTAAAGTGGGTTCGATTCTCGAGGTTTTTTACGTTCATTAGTTATTTGTTCCAGATTCGATTAACAAGAAGATTCTGTTCTTGCTTGTTCGTGAGGATTTATATTTAAAGATTCAATTTTGTATCATTCAAGTTCGTGTCCATCTTCAAGATTCAATCTAGGGGTTTTTTTTTGAAACCTTAATTTTTTATTAAAGATCATCAAAATATGTTTCTAATATCCAAAGATCGCGATCATCGTCAAGTTCCAAGCATCTAGGGTTGTTTAAAAAATCCCAATTCTACGCAATTCAGATTCGCAATGTTTGAGATCCGCGCCTCCATGCACAACCATCTCCATGCTCCGGATTTTGAAGAAGTTCGTGCTATCCTCGAAAAGAAGATGAATCAAGTTCAAGCCATGCGAGGCAAGTTTCAGATCTCCAAATTCCAGGCGGCGCTGGTCTCTCCAAGCAGCGCCTCCTCATCGCGCACGAGATTTCAACGAGCATCATCTCCAGATGACGAGGCTTCTCCAACCATGCCGCGAACAGAGATCCTCTCCGGCTCCTCCAGATCCAATTAAACAGAAGGAGGCGGCACAACTCCATATCGATGCCCAGGCAATGCCACTCCTCTTCTCTCACGTAGGCGGCGCAAGATCCAGAAGCTTCAGGCGGCGAATAAGGGTACCCATCGCCACCCCCTGGCATCGAATCTTCAATCGACGCTAGGTTTCCATCAAACCCACGAAACACCTCCAAGCGAAGGTTCCCAATCTGTTCAAGAGGCGGCGACGCTCCAACGCCTACCTCGGCATCCCAAGCGTCGCGCATCTTCTCCAAGCGACGTTGATCGCTCATCTTCAAGTGGTGCCTCGCACAGCGCACCTCCGCGGTGAAAGCACAGTGAAGCCCTATCCCCAGCAGCGGCGAAGCTTCGCCCCCATCGTGCAGTGCACACCCGGTCGCATCGCCTCAGCGACCTCTCCCCTTGGTGATGGCACCCAAGCGGAGGCACTACGCCTCGCCTCCAGGCAGCGAGAATTCGCCTTGTGCTCCAGCGGTGCTCCTCCTTCGCGGTACCGAAGAACCCCCCCCCCCTAGGGGTGGGGAGGGCATTCTTCGAAGAGAGGGGTTCTCATTGAATAAGCATCATAATTTCTCCTTTTTCTGTTAATTTTTTCTAAAGGCCCAATGGGCCATATATTTAAAAAAAAGAGGAAGAAGGGGGCAAGAGCCCAATTGGGTTGTTGTTGTTGTTTTAGCCCTAATTGGGCCATGTTTCAACAAAAAAAGGTTTTTATAAAAAAAGGTGCATACAAAAAAAACGTACACTTAAAAAAAAGAGGAGATAGCTATTAAAAACAAAATTGTTGAAAAAAAGGATCGTATAAAAAGAATCCGTACGGTTAAAAAATTGTGAGAAGAAAAGCCGAAAAAATAGAATCGGCTTATGTTTTTCTTTCTCCCCATCTTCATGTCTCCTCCCGGCTTTGTTGATGTCATTGTTTTCCAATAAGTATGGGAGAAAGAGGGAATATTGTGTAGAGTTACATGTCGGATTCAAATTTTCCAGACCAACCAGATTTTCAAACTCCATTGTTCGGTTTCAGACTCTACAGATTGGTTCGGAATCCAAGTTCGAGGCACTCCATATTTGAAGAACCCAATTTCTTCGAGTTCTTCAGAGAGAGATTCCTTTTCAGTCGCACAAGTTTGCGATCATTTGTGGTCCTCATCTTTTGTTTTTTGTCTCAGAGTTTTATGTGATCCATAGGGACTCCAAAGTATAGATCACATTCTCGATGCCATATGGGATAGTGTTTTCATATGGTTTCATAGGGACTCCAATGTAGAGATCACATTCTCTGAGCCAGTATCGGAGATACCCACTTCTCCGACGATGAGACTTTTCAAACTCCATTCTCCAACGACCGTGGATTTCGACGAAGATGTCTTCACGACTTTTTCAGTTCGACCCTTCAGAGATGGAACAGTTGTCCACATGATGTGGTGGGCCAAAGTACTCCAATGAGGAGACTCATTTCAGTTGCAGTGACTCTGACAGATGCAGTACAGAACACATGCTCACATGCTCTTTATTGAGGAGATTCAGTTTAACTCACACTCCAGCCCGTTTATTCCTCCTCACGTGCAGACATGAGAAGCAACGTCCTCGTAATAGCCAACGGTTGTGCTTGCGTTGAGTTGATATTGTCCGTAATGTCTTGTATTGTGAGTTTGAGATTTCTTTCTATTTGACAAGTTGAGCATTGCATGCTCCAGCTTACGAGGGAGTGTTGGAGTAAATGCATCGTTTGTATAGACCGCACCCAGTGTTTAATCCCACATCTACCAGTGGTGGGACTTGGAGGGTCTGTGGAGGCTATGTAAGAAGCTCCAGACCTCCTATATCAGATGAGAAAGTTAATAGTACATCAGCCTTTTGAGACGTTCTCCTGTGGTTTCCTCTCGCTCCTTAGGGAGTAAGGTTTCACGTAAAAATCTCAATATTCTTCACGTTTATTATTTATCTCTAATATTAGCTTCCACATGCGTAGTTTCTAACAGTACCACTTGGCATCAGTCCATGATGGTCAGGTGCATTATCAATGGCAATCATCCACGTTTTTCAATATTAAAATTCAGCTATTATAATAGAAGCAACCTGATAGTAAGGTTGTCAAATCAAATGACACCACTACAACCGAGAAATAGGTTTAAGTCCAAATAAATTTGCTAAATTTCACAAGTATTCTTGCTTTAACAGACAAGACAACCCATTTAAACTAATGCTAGACAAGGGAGGTTCAAACATGGAAAAGATTCATAATCTAAGAGAAGAGAAGTTTATGTTGTTACTGTGAAATGGCAATTTCTATTTCTCATTAGAGGGAAGATAATTATAGGGAGGATGACTGCATGAGTGTAGCCATAAAGAAAATCAATTACAAAGCTTAGGAAGCTAAGCCAAATAGCCCATTAAAGGTTCATCCAAACCCTACTAGACTTGTACCCAGAAGAAATCACCACCCCTTGTTGAAGCAGATCCAAAAAAGATCCTATTAACTATGATGTTGAAATCTAAGAAGCGGAAGCGGAATCGATAAAACAAGAAAGATAAACATGAAGAACAACGATTTAATTTGGAACGCTACTCCCTAAGGAGCCGGAGATGCCTTCAAAGGGGCAGATATTCTATTGAATTCTCTCCGAATACAATGGATGTGGGGTTTCATATATAACCCCAACTGAGTCTCCACATCTCCAAACTGGTAAATGGGGGAATTCTGGATGGGGTAAATGGATCCTCGAGAGATCCATTTGCCCATCTCCCACATAAGAGACGCATAACCAAATGCTCCAACACTCCCCCTCAAGTTGGAGCATGCAATGCTCAGCTTGGACAAATAGAAAGAAAACTCAACTCACTCTACAAGACACTACAGACAATATCAACTCAACGCGCACAATTGTTAGTTGTTGTCGAGGACGTTACTTCTCATGCCGTACAGGTGAGGAGACGAACGGGCAGGAGTGTGAGTCAACTGAATCTCCTCGTCGGAGAGCATGTGCTCTGTACTGCACCGGTCAGAGTCAGTACATCTAAAATGAATCTCCTCGTCGGAGACTTTGGCCTGCCACAACATGTGGACAACTGCTCCATTTCTGAAAAGGGTCGAACAAAGAGCATTGCTAATTCTCCATACGCAGATCTAAAGATGGGTCTCTCGTAGGGACCTCGAAGTGGGTTCTCTCTCATAGGAACCTCGGAAGGTCTTGTATTAGAGTTCACGATCGTTGGAGAATGGAGTCTGAAGAAGTCTCCTCGTCAGAGGACTGGGTTTCTCCCATTTAGCAAAGAGAATGGTACTCTACTCTGGAGTCCCAATGATACCACATGAAAATCCTTGCCTACATGGCATAGGAAATGGTCCTCTACTCCGGATTCCATATGGATCACATGAAAGCTCTGGCCGACAAAACAAGAATGATGGAGACCATAACAGATGATGGCATACATGTGCACATCGAAAAGACCGCATACATGTATATGTCTGAAATTGAAGACTCGAAAACATCTGACATCGAGTCAGAATATCTGATCACTATAGAGTCTGAAATCTGAATGGCTCGAAACATTTGAATCTGGAACTCTGACCTGTGACTTTACACAATACTCCCCCTTTCTCCCATACTATTCGGAATACATGACATCGACTATGTTGAGAGAAGACAATAAAACAGGAAAAACAAGAAACCAAATAAGTAGTCACATTTTTTCGACTTTTCTTAATCAAAAACATTTTTTCAAATCATTTTGTTGAAATCATCATCATTTTTTCCCGGCTATTTCATTCTTTTTGTATAGTCGTCACCCCTTTTTTAATTAAGCCGTTCAATTTTTTATGACTTTTCTCGCATATTTTTTTGCAAAAAAATCCGTATACAGGTTTTTTTGTACGCACTCTTCTTTCTCTTTTTTTAGGTAGCCCGTAACCCCACTTGAGTTTTTACAAAAAAAACATTTTTTTGGAACTGCTTCGACCCAACTGCCCCCTTCCTCTGTATTTTTTTAATCACAACCCCTTATTTAGGGTTCCCATCGTGGGAACCCTTTTCATGAAAGACACCCCTCCCCTGATAGGGTATTATTGTAGATTGTCGCCGCTACTCGAGTAGATTGCCACCGCCCCACGATGTCGAGGATGCTCGTGGCATCGCCTGGAGATTATAAGCAAGAGAGGAGGGCGGTTAGAGATTGTGGCTTAGAGGAGGGTTGTGCGTTGCTTAATGAAGATAGAACGAACATGGTGGGTCGGTGACACATGAAGGAGCTGCCTCCACTTGGGGTTCAATCTCGCATCGCTTGCACGAGATCCGAGAGAGGAAGGAGCAGTGCAGTACCGCATCACACTGCCTACGGCCTGGAACATGAGGTGCGATCGCCCACGACTTTGGGGATCGAGAACACATGTGACATCTGTAGACAGGATTCGTGTGCGAAGCAAGTGGCAGCACTGACTGAAGTGAGGTGTGGCTTTGACTTGAGGATAGCGGTGTCGCCATATGCGGCTGGAATGGACCAGCCTGGAGAGCTGCTGGTTGCGAGAGCACAAGAAGGTGGCTAGAGTATCAGGGACTCACTGAGGTCCAACAATGACAGGGCGCGCAGAGACTTCGTGGGCCTTTTTGCTTGCATTTGGGCGATTTGGCTGGGGCGTAACGCAACAATTTTTAGGGGCCAAAGATTTTACAAGGAGAATGTTTTGGCTCAAGCAGCACTTCTAACTAGCGACTGGTCGTTGATGTAGTTCGCGTCTTTTGATCAGGGTGGGATCTTCTCGAACCCATCTCGGTCCCTTCTATCTTTGTCCATGTACTTCTTTCCTTCTTGTTTACCGCTTCTTATTAATAAAGCTTTTGGGGCGAACACCATGTCGTGTCTCCCCCGAATCGTTTGATTTCAAAAAAAAAAGGTGGCTGGAGACTTGCGGCTTCGCGCAGGTGGCCGTTGATTAGGGATGGCACCGTCGCACATGGAACTGCTTTGCTTAGCGCGAGGGAAGAGAGGGTGGCGCCTAGGTCTGGAGCACGCGCTGGAGGTAACGCTGCCAAGGTCTGGAGGCACCGCATCGACGCAAGAAGAAGAAGTAGGTCGATGTTTCAGCCTTAGGGTTGCTGGCAAGGTTCAAAATATCGATTTCGATTTCGTTTCGGTCCACTCCGAAACCGAAATTTCGGTGAAATTTTGGGAAATATCGACCGTTTCGGTGGAAATGTCGAAAATGACTTAAAAAAGACATTTTTTGATCATTTTTTTTGCAAATTAATATCTTCCGAGTTATTACAACAATAAATAGATTACAAATACACACTTATATCACACATATTGCTTATATGTGCCCCTTATATCGCACATATCGGTCATATCGGTCATATCGGCCAAATTGATGTTAATGTTGATTCTTGACTGATACATACTAGAAATTAATATCATACAATCCAAGAACTTAAAACAACAACAGCTTACAAATGCACGCTTATATCACACACATCTCTCATCTGTGCACCTTATATCACACCATATCGGTCATATCAGACATATTGTTGAGCTGACTGATAGATACTAGAAATAGAAATCAAAATAACTAAGTTAACAACACTTAGAAAACGTCTTTCGTTCATAAAAATAGACGAGCATTTTTTATTCTAAAATGTAGATAATGATTAATTAAACAATGTTTTGTTCATAGAAATAACCGTCACAAACAAAGTTCGAATGAATTACAGAATTAAGTACATAGTTACAATAAAAATGCATCTATTTACGAAGAATAAATGGCAAACGAATGAAAGGAACAAGCTATATCAAATATACATAAGCTATAGAGTTTTTTCATCTCCATTGCGTAAACCCAAAGGGGAGGAAGCTCCTTAAGTTGAATAACCGACGTATGTACCTTCTTGTCGCACCATACCATGTGTCCATGAATTTCAACCGAAATGGGTCGATATGTCGAAATATCACCGAAATTTCGGTCGAAATCGAGGAAATTTTGTACTAAAACCCATGAATTTCAACCGAAATGGGTCGATATGTCGAAATATCATTGAAATTTCAGTCGAAATCCGGGGAATCGACATATATAGGAGTTTTGATACCCATGACCTCACGAGCGAAATTTAAATCGTTGGTTGCTGGAGATGCCTCACGATCTGGATTGATGCATTGAGGGTTGCAGCGCAAGAGGAACTTTTGAGAGGGTGCATCGCCTTGAGACTCTAAGGTACAGAAACCCCTAGATCTGGGACTGGAATAAATCCGAGCACAATAATCTTCATGAACATAATCCATAAACTGAATCTTCAAGAAAACTTATCTCCTTTGGAACATGAATATGGATCTTGAATAGAGAAAAAAATCTTTAGGGAAAAATAGGGTTTCAATAGAAACTCTAGAATTGTATCTCGAATCTCGAAGAACAAAAACAAAAAAAATAAAGAACATAAACATCCTCGATTCCTCGAGAATCGACCTGCTCTGATACCATGTTGAAATATAAGAAGCAGAAGCGGAATCGATAAAACAAGAAAGAAAAACGTGAATAACAAGGATTTAACGTGGAACCCTACTCCCTAAGGAGCGGGATGAAACCACGGGAGAAGCCCTCATAGGGGTAGATATTCTATTTAATTTCTCTCCGAATACAATGGGTGTGGGGGTTTATATATGGCCCCCACTGAATCTCCACATTTTCAAACTGGTAGATGTAGGACTAAACTCTGGATGGGGTAAATGGATACTGCAGAGATCCATTTACACATCTCTCACATAAGAAACGCATAACCAAATACTCCAACATATGAAAAATTCAAGAAACTTTTAGTGTGCAAGTGTTAGTGATGTACTTCCCATGGAAGGTCGTATCAATATCGATATCGTTTCGATATCGTATCGATACGATATATCGACGATATATCACCGAAATATCGCCTATATCGACGAGCCTTTATGAAGAAAATGCTTGGAAATCAAGATATATCGTCATATCGGTACCCATATCGGTCCCATGTCGATATCGATATATTGGCGATATATCGCGATATTTCCTTCCATGGTACTTCCCATCAGTGATGTATTTACATTTTTTGCTTTTCATTGTAACCCATCTAGGGGTACATGTGTATTTTCCTAATTTTGAGCTCTTTAGGGTCTCGTCCTATATAAGGACCCCTAAACCTCTTGAATAAACAACTCATTGCCTTTTCTCTCTACTTTCCACATGGTATCAGAGCAGGTTTGACCTAATCCCGCAGTCACCATCAACCCCTCATTTCTGCATGAAGGAGCCCTTGTATGGGCCCTCTCCTCCGACAATCAGTGCCTACACGAGGGGGCCTAGGTCTTGATCCTCCTATCGGAGGTTGCAAGCTCGCGAGGAGCCCCTTAGATCTCTGCATGGAGGTCCAATTGTCGAGGCTAAGGTACCTCAAGAGCAATTGGACCACTCCTCCTCCACCTAAGGTGCCGCTACGAGGTTCTCTTGTCGTCTAAGGCTCCACCAAGAATTTTCTTCTTTGCCTAGGGTGCCGCAGCCGCAGCCGCATCCGGAGCCCCCTCCTTTATCTAAGGCTCCGTAGGTCACCTACACCTCCAAGACTCTCTGAAGTGCTTCTAGGGTGTAAACGAACTCAGCTTCCTATTCTCTCCTTGCTGCTACAACCTTTTTTGTGGCATCACCGCCACATTTTGCTACTTACAAGGCCAAAAAAGGGCTTGAAAAGGTGACCTAGGTCATATTTTATGTGTGATTAAGATAATTTAGAATTTCTAGGTCACTTTTTCTCGACCTAAGTGATTGCCATGACATCTACCGAGATCAAGCATGTTTACCTGACTTCTTCTAAGATGGTACAGAGCACTTCTATCAAATTGAAAGGCTCCGAGAACTATGTACAATAATCTCGATCATTCAAGGTGTTCATTGGTAGTCAGCGCAAGAACTATGTTCTTACCAAGGATCCACCCGAGGAAGGCAAATAAGGACTACGATACTTGATACGTTGACAATTGTCAGGTTATACTTGGATGACCAACAATGTCGATCCAAATATTGCATCAAATCTTCATACAAGGCAACTGCGAAGGTGATGTAGGAGAGTCTTGAACATACTTACTCCCAAAAGGCAACCAAGTCCTGACTCTCAGATATTCACACACGAATCTGGTCAGCCGCTCAAGGAGATTCCAGTCTTGTTGAGTACTACAAGCTTCTCACTAGTCTGTTTGAGGAGCTACTCATATTTAAACCAGTATGTTATGAAAAGCAGGTGGGAGAACGCATTGAATGGCAGGTCTAACAGTTCTTGTCCGGCATGCACCCACAATACAAGCCCATAAAGGATCAATTCCTAATAGTTGATATATTTCCCACCATTGAGACCATCTTTGGTCATTAAACGTCATTTGCAGGAGCTTGAGTCATCTGCTGAGTGTCCTTCTATTGTTCCATCTGCGGAGACCACAACTCACTATACATCGTCTGGGAATATAGGATGTCAGAGTTAACAGGGAGGATGAGGTCATGACTATGGTCGTGGCCGAGGCCGTGAGTCAGGATGTGGATGTAATTTTGGACGCGAACGTGGGCGTAATCCTACTGGTTCTCTCTATCCAGCGTGCATACATTGTGGACGTTGGAATCATCCATCGGAGAATTGTTGGGTGAATTTTAACATACAACCAAATGCCAACAATGAATATGAGAGTGAGACAGCTTTGTATGAAACACTCTATGATAATGTTGAGGTCTCACACGATCAGCCTTCTGGTGACACACAGACACCCTTTACGGCATCTGAATATGCATGTATGTAGCCGCTTTTGCAGAACTCTTCCGCTGGAGACAGCACCACTTCTGCCCCCATTGCTAGTTTGACCATTGCCTCGAGTACAATTGCCAACTCTGTCTCCACATCCTGCCCTGCTTGGATTACTGATTCATGAGCATCTACACATCTGATGGGAGAAGGTGTTCTACTTGCCTTCTCACAGTCGCCTTCCTCTGTGAAGATTGTTCGTGTTGCTAAAGGAGCTCATTCTCATATCATTGTGGGCATTGTGGAGTTTTCCTCCAAACTCCGACTGAATGGAGTCCAATGTGCTCTTGCTTTTTCGCTTAGTCTATTGTCTTTGTTGAAGCAATGTACTGAACTCAACTGTAAAGTTATTTTTTATGATATATGTTGCTATTTTTAGGACTTCCAGACGAGACAGATTTTTGGTGGGGGACATGAGAAGGACGGCATCTATTATCTAGACATTTCATCTGATTTTAGTTCTGTCATTGCTACTTCCATCTCCAAAGATTCTCTTCCCTGGCACCTTCGCCTTGGTCGTCCTTTAGCCAAAGCCATCTCCATTATGCTCCATGAACTTTCTACGCTCAAGCCTTTCGAGTGAGAGACATGTCAGTTCGGGAAACATCATCGAGTGTCTTTTCCTGCACACACTAAACCTCGCCGCGAAGTTCCTTTTTCTTTAGTTCATTGTGATATTTGGGGAATGTGTCCGATCTTGTACTCTGAATGGACATAAGAGGTCGTCTAAATCTTGACGTGAATTGGATTTACTCCAAGGTGAGGAAACCATGTTGTTTGCAGCACTTAAAATGAAAATGGCTTGGTTGCTATTGTAGTCATTTTTTCGAATGAGAAAATCCCATGTCCCAAACATTTGTAAGTTTTTATGCCTCACATATTTGGAAAGAAGATTAACATAACGACTCTAGATTTTCTTCATACTTCTACGAGCTAATCAGCTAACACTGATCGCATCCCATACACAATTACCCAGACCATGTCAGAAGTCAAGAAAAACTATGCTACTTTACACGGTTCCTTTTGTCGTTTAAATGGCTGAAATGCGATAAATACTCATAAAGAGCAACACATAGAATGAAGATTATCCTTTATCAAGAACGATATATGTGTTCAACCCAACCAAAGATAAATCATGTGGGCAATCCTAAACACATCAACCTTCGAGACTAATCGTGGTTTTGCAAATAAACCCATGTAGTAAGTCCATATAGTATAAAGCTGTTGATCCACGATATTTGCGGCACTTATTAAGCAATTTAATCGTAGTAAGACAATTCTAACACGAATAGGCAAATAGCGCAATAACCACTCACTTTTATTGAAGATCTCGACATGGTCCTTGAAAGGCCAGTCCTTGAACTGCCACTCCTTCCCCAGCACGAACACCGCGACCACCCGCTCCCAGTCCTCCTTCCGCAGAGCGGCTGCCTTATCCCTCACCTCATAAGCCGCAACAGCACGATCCCTGCTAAGCTTCTTCCTAACGGTAACACACTCAGGCTTCGCTGCGGCGCCCTTCACCTTGGACTCGGTGGGCACGAAGACCCCGTCCTCGAGGAACTCCTTCACGTTGTAAATCGTAATGAGCGTCTGGAAGGCACTGGGCACGAGGATGATTGGCACCCCCTCGCCGACCTTCTGCATCTTGGGCTTGGGGGTGGAATTGGGCGCAGGATCGCGGTCGGGGGCAGCGCGGGAGCGGTCATCCTCACGGCGGGAGGAGGCGAGGAGGAGGGAATGGAAGTCGCGGGAGCGGCACTCGAGGAGGGCGTCACGGTCCTTGAGGGGGCGCTCGAGGGCGCGGATCATGGAGAGGTAGTCGATGGGGGGCGGGGGGAGGGGGGTGGCGAGCCGAGCCGCCGGTTCGGGGGGTTCGGGTCGGGGAGGGGAGGCGATCTGGTCCGAGGAGGAGGACCGGCCCAGGAGGTAGTCCAGTAGGGGGACCCGGTCCGGGAATGTGACCGAGGGGAGCCGGTTCAGGCGGGATGACTGGAGGTAGTCCGTGTGCTTCAGGTGCTGGTGGCGTAGAAAGAAGAGGAGCGAGTCGAGTGTGTAGAAGGACCCCTGCTTGGACCGGAAAGCGGTTTCCGAGCGGGCAGGAAAGGAGAACTCGTCGCCGAACCGGAGGTCGTCCCCCACCCGGACGATGCGGTCGAGCTCCCCGCGTATGGCGTAGTCGCGGAGGGCAGTTAGCGGGTCCATGCTCCTTACGGTCTGCGGCGGTCGGGCCGGGCCGAACCGGGGGTGAGGAAGCAGGTAGGTTTTTGTTGGGGCGGGGGTTTTGGTTTAGAGGACGGGACGAGGACGAGGAGGTAAGATAGATAGGCGGCGTATATTTAATAAGATATTTGCACGGCGAACCCTGTAACCTTATTTGATTACAGTATAATTCTCATAATCTATGTAATTACATCCCAATTTCTGTAGTCGTACTCAGGCATTGGATATTTTTATTAAATTTAATTAGTTTGAATCAGTTCATTTCGTGCTAGTGATGAATCCATCATTTATTAACATTTTGTCTGTATTTTATCTTAAAATCTTTAATAAATACATGTAAATATTCATTAATTTTCACCTTTTATCAAAAGCACTCTGATGAATAAAAATGCACTTTTATGCATCCAAATCAGGTAAATAAATGAAAGAATAAAAATAAAGAAAACATAAAGACAGCAGATTGCATATATGTATATATGTACAATATGACTTATATAATATAAAGGGAAAAGGGAGTATGAACCAAGGTGCATGGAATTTTACATGCACCGAGGTTTATATCTTCCACGTTCTTTTACTTTTTTGGAAAATATCACCATGTATATTCATCCCTATATGCCTCCTATATGCCATTCCAATTTCGTCAGAAACAGAGACTCATATGTCTTCCGTCTAGAACAGGTAATTTTAACGGGCTTAGAATTGTTATAATCGACATGTTCTACATGGAGGTCATAGGAGTCTCTGTTTCTGACAAAATTCGAATAAAATAATGGAGGTATATATAGATGAATATACATGATGATATTTTCCAAAAAAAATATAAAAACATGGAAGATATAGGCCCCGGTTCATGTAAAATTACATGCACCTAGGTGCATGCTCCCCACGTCCATAATATAAATAAAGTTGCAAGATATATTTATATAACATAACCCCCAAGACCAAGTCAGAATGGATTGGTAGACAAATAAATAAGTAGGGGGAGATAAGGAAAGAAAACCATAAAAATAATTAATCATTCACTTCACACACTCTTCACTATTTATCAAATATTTATCAAATTTTCATTGATTCTTAATTAAGTCGTATATACATATTTTTCACCAAACTCTTTCCTATTTTCAAAAAATGTATAGAAAAATATACCAATAAATTGAAAATATTATATTGTGCATATGCCAAGAAATCCAACTATAGATTGTCAAATTCTCAAGTCAGCATGGATTGGTAGACAAATAAATACGTAGGGGGAGATAAGGAAAGAAAACCATAACACTAATTAATCATTCACTTCACATACTCTTCACTATTTATCAAATATTTATCAAATTTTCATTGATTCTTAATTAACTCGTATATACATATTTTTCACCAAACTCTTTCCCTATTTTCAAAAAATGTAAAGAAAAATATACCAATAAGTTGAAAATACTATCTTGTGCATATGCCAAGAAATTCAACTTTAGATTGTCAAATTCTCAACTTCCGAAATATCATAACATTCTCATATACGCTCTAATTTCACTCTACTCACCATTAAAGTTCATAAAATAATATTCTCTAATTAATGGAGGTGATTTCACTAAAATCAGAGTTTGTTTGCAAAAGGTCAATTTTTAGGACCTAATAACAACGGAGTTTCTGGACTATTTATTTTATCTAGAACACATTATTTATAATTTCATTAATTTATAATTTTTAATTATTTTCATATCTTATATTTTAACCATGATTCCTTTCAGAATTTTCTAAAATCGTTTATTATTTTAAATAAATCAAAAACACAAATTTATAGATGAATTTGAACTGTGCAACTTATACCATATTTATTAATATATTTAAATTAATTTATTATATTCCATGAAAATTCATAAATACCTTATTTATTATTCCAATAATTAATAAAATATAAAATTGATATGTTAAATTAAAAATCAAATAGATATTACCAAGTATTGTTTATACCTATGTATTAATATTATATTTATATTTCATAAATTATTTATATTTATAAAAACTAATTATTCCATAATTTAGATAAATTAATTATTATATTTTTCGTTTAAATATCTATTTAAAATAACATTATTTTTATTATGCATAATTATTAATGTATTTTCCCATCTAGCAACCAGTTGTAGACATATGTCAGCACCTGGTTCATTTTCCTCAAGAACTGAGTTTGTTGCAGACTGTTTTATCTGGTCGTCTTCACCTAATTATTCTTGCTTCATTTTTTGTCCTAACTTCCATCCCAACCCTCCATTACTTAGTCCTAACAACCAAGAGCTACGCTAGTCATTTATTTCTACCCAATTTCCTTTCAATCTTCTTATAAAATCGACTAAAGTTGGAGAAATCCAACTAACTTTCCCACTTCCATAAATAACTAACTGAGATCCAATCTTCTCCCGTGATGAATCTCCGTTTCATCACCTTTATTCTATCATTTAGTAAATACATATAGATTAGCATTAATTTGTATAAAAATAACGTTCATTATTTGGTGCATTTATTATGTAAATAATATTGTTTTTAATGCCAACATTATAGAATAAAGAGAAGAAAAAAAGAATAAAATACCAAAAGTATTTTATGACCCTAAACCTCGAGACTAAATCAAGAACTGAGTTGGTCGATAAGGAATAAAGTAGGGGGAGATAAGGGCCCAAAATACAATAAAAACTCAATTCTTTTATTCATTCATAATTAATTTTGACACCTATTTTATTTTTTATTATTTACACATCAAATAACGAAACTTTGAATATAAAAGTTGTAGATAATAATATAAATAAAAATATAAAATTGAATTTGTACAAAAATATTATACAAAGTACGTTTTATACACAAAATAAAAAGCCAAAATCCCAACTTTACAGACCCCATATCTTCAAAATAAAGAATCAAAATGTATCAAAATCATATATAATTATATAACTTTTAATAAGCTATTTAATAAAGGTGATTTTATATTTTTGAAATTAAGTTGTGAAAGTTAGATTTTGGACCATCATTGTACAGAATACCTGATGAATCTGCGATTCGTCATCTTTATTCATTATTTTAGCTTAAAATCCCTTACAAAATACCTGCATATAACACTAACTCCATATTCTTATTAACTTGCATTTGTGTGTAAATATTGTACACTTCTTACTAATTTTAACCTAAAATAAATAAATAAATAAATAAAGGAAAAATAAAGAAAAGAAAATAAAAAAAGAAAGATTGTTTATAGGCTGACCCGAACCCCGAGAGAAGGTCAAGGACTTGACCTGATCGACCAGGAATAAAGTAGGGGGAGATAGGGTCCTTAAGTAGAAAATCAAAAAAATTGTGTGTATGTTGTTGTAAATACTTCTCACTTATTCTGTATGTGCCTTAATTGACCCCAAATCAAATAACTTTCAAAACAAATGTTGTAAATAAAAATGTGTCCTAATTAATAAAATTGATTGCACAATTAAATCATGTACATAATAAAAGTAGCCGTACTTGGAAAAAGCCACTAAGCATTAATTGAAAGATCAATTCCGGCTCCAACATGATCTCAAATCGAATCAATATCACTTCCATTAAATTCTAAATTAAATTATCTTCAAAATAGCTGTGATTTCATAATTTTTGGAGTTACGGTTGAAAAGTCGGTTTTCAGGGGTGGTTTGTGCAATTTTCACATGTACTTTGTGCATATTGTATTTGTATATATTTGTAAATATTTTTACTAGTTATTTAAAAATAAAAATAAAAATAAATAAAATAAATAAATTTCTCAAAACAAAAAAGGCCAATTTCCTCATTTACCCTTATATATAATGTCATATATGTATATAGTATATGTATATAGTTGCTATTTTTAACTAACCATCATAAAAAAATAACATTTTTTAATTCCAATAAATAAAGTGATGAAAATTAAAAAAAATAGTTAATTTTGTAAATAATTTTATCTCCCTTCTATTTTATCTCATCTCTCATTTCATCTCTCTTATCTCTTCCACCAAAAAATTCAAAAATCCATTTCAATTTTTATTCTCTCTTATCTTTTTATCTAAAAAAATCAAATTTAATTCCATCTTTTCTATTTATGTGGCCTTCTCCCTCATTTCAACTTGATCAATCTTTAGAGAAGGGAGTCCAATCTCTGAGAGTCTTCTTGTCGAGAAAAGGTGTCTAGCCTCCGAGCCGTCCAGTGACAGCGAGTCGGCCCTTCGTCAAGACGATCACGATCTCCTAAGGTGAGATCCACATTTTTCTTCGCATTTTACCTTAGTTTAATCGTAGTTTAGTTCATCGCATTTTTTTATCGTCATTTTTCTAGATCTTAAAAATTTTTCATCACGATTTTGATCCGCTCCGACTCGATTTTTCATCTCATCTTCTCGATCTCTCTGCCTTCAAATTCTACCGTCCACGATCTCTCAACTCCGGTCGCATACGGTGGCCAAAGTTCGGATTCGATTCTTCCATTTTTCGCCGAATCCCGCTCACTTCTGATTTATAAATAAATAAAAAATAATATAAAAAATCCATCTAGTTGTTTTTCTTGTCTAACCTTTGTTTTGCAGGAGAATAAAAATAAAAGAACAATAAAAAATTTCTCATTTTCTATTTTTTATTTTTTTCGGATTTACAGAATATATATATATATATTCTTTTTATTCACTGTTTACTTTACAAAAGAAATAAAATTACAAAAAAATAAAAAAAATAAAAAAAAAGAGACGGTCGTAGGGTTGCTACTCCCTGTCGTTGTCGCCGGTGCACCCTCACATCAACCACCTAGGCAGCACGCTGCCCTCCTCCAGGACCGCCCCCGTGCCGTCGCATCCTCCAGGCTTGACCCCAGTGTCGCTGCGCCTCCGACCAACGAGCGGCGCGCGCCCGTCCACCTTACGCCTCCCCGCAAATCGGCCGCTCCTGCCATCGTCCCTCCAGCCCTCCGGCCGACCTCTACCGCCCTTTGAAGCTTCCGCCGGCCCCGCGCGAGACGCAACACCGCGCAGCCTCGCGTCTTCGGCGTCCTCGCTGAAACCTCCTCCACCTAGCGCGCAGCCCTCGCGCGCGGAACTCCCCGCATCGCCAGCCCGTGGTGGCGCTCCTCCAGCCTGCCATGAATGCCGCAGCCGCCCGTGCATGCCTCCGGCCTCCGCCCCCTCTCCGATCTCCGTGGTTGCGAGGCGGCGCGACCCTTCCGCGTGGAGCGCATCCTTCCATCGACGTCGCCCTCCATCCAGGCAGTCGCGCCACCCCATCCCACCGCCTTCCACAGCCACCGAAGAAGAAGAGAAGAAGTGGGCGACGACCCCCTTGGTGCTACCTTTTTGCTTGGAAATGAAGAAAACCCATTTAGGGTTTTGAATATTTTACTTGGGAAAATTTCACATCAGCCCCAGACATTTTCGAATTTGCAGAAAAATCTCCGAGCTTCAGAAACATTTGGGTATTTTTTATTTTTTACCCGAAACGTTTATGTTTTTATCATTTTATGCAAAAACTTTCGAAATTACATTTTAGTCCCTGAACAGCAGAACAAGAAGCTTGTGTGCTCTTTTTGAATGAAATAAATGTTATTTTTGCTCAATAAGTTTTGGAAAAATCATTCTATGTTCCTGATGTGCTATTATTATTAACATAAAATTTTCATTCCATTTTGCCTTCATTTATTATTATTAAAAAATCTAAAACATGCTATTTTTCCCTTTTTGAAATTCCAAAATTCATACAAATTCAAATATTATTCCAAAAATTCCAAAAAAATTAGAGTAGTTGTATTTCATTGTCTTTTAATTTCTGACCGATTTTCACTTATTTATAAAACCCAAAAAATGAAAAATATCAAAAAACTTATAAAAATCACAGAAAAGTCTACAAAAATCCAAAAATAGTGATTTCAATTCCTGTTTGTAGATAATTATTCTAGTTTGTTTAAAAATAATTGCCAGGAGTTTTGGGCACTTAAAATATTTTTAAGTTGCAAATTACTCCAGGCTGAGCACATTTTATTATTTTCTCACTGTTTGATTTTTAGAAAAGTACAAAAACATCTAAAAATTCCACAAAAATTCTCAAAAATATTTCAAAACTTTTAAAACCCAAAAATATTTTTTCTGGATTTTTCTGAGCATTGTTGATTAATTGAAAAATTACAAAAAGAGTTGGTGTGCGTTTTTGACCTTGTGCATATTGTTCATTTTTGAAAATTAAAAAAATTTGTAAAATCAAAATCACTAAAAATTTAAAAGTCTTTGAAAAGTTAAAAAATAAAGGATAAAAAAAATCACAAAAACTAAGAATAGTTGTCCTTTGAGATTCCTGTTTTATTTTAATTAGTTTCTAATTAATTGAATAACCCTCGGGAATTGTAGCATCCCTGAGTTCGACCATGTCCGCTATTCAGGTTAATAAGTAGCAAAAGCAAATAAACAAAAATAATTTTTTGTTGGCACAAGATTTTGTGGAACAACGACAACCTTTTATCATTAATAATTTCCACCCCTGAGATTTCGTGCTCAATAATATCCGAATAAAATATTCAATTTACTCATTCTTTATTATTTTTACAATTTTAAATTTGTTTAATTTTGTATATATTATTTGTAACTTATGTGAATATTAAAAATCAAAATAAAATGATAAATAAAACATTAAAATAAAATAAGCCTATAAAATATAGGTAAAATTACCTATGATATTACATGTATATAAATAAAAGTGAAATTCATTTTTCATTATTTATTCTTATATATTTTTATACTCTTTTAAATATTATTTATACTTTATTAAAAATATAAATCTAAAAAATCAAAGAAAATAATCAAAATAAAATAATGTGTATAATACATAGATGAAATATCTATAAGTATACATATATAATATATACCCCTATTTAGTTTAGTATACAAATAACATCACTAAAATATAATATACTCATACACTTAAATATAATTTATAAATATATAAATAAGAGAATAAAATAATAAAATAATATAAAAAATAAAAATAAAATATTCAAAATATAGATGAATATAACTATAAATACACCCATAATAATTAATTTGTAATAAATAACATCAAAAAAATAGAAATCATATTAAAATACTACATAAAAATAATAAACATTTTATTTTATATTCAAAAATTAAAATAAATTCCTATTTTGAAATAATTATTTTCGAATAAATAGGTAGTTTTGTCCTGTAGCGAGCCTGCGTGGACCAATGGTGTTCCAAGGTTGGTAGACCTCTGGTCAACTCCCCCTGCGCCTCTGACCCACGTCAGACACGTCAAATCCCCCGTTTTCTGTCATTTTTTCCGCTCGATCCATCCTTCCATCACGTTCGATCCCTCCATGAGATATGTTCCTTGACATCCCAGGATCCACACCAACCATTTACATTGCTTATATATAGTTTCGATTCTCGCCAGATTGTCCCTGAATAAGGATGCTCCTAATATCTTTAAATAAGACCTTATTTTCCTCCTTCAAATTTTGGTTATCTTCCGAACCCTTGAGCTCCTAACCCTTGGCCTAACGTGCATTCCCATGATAGGGGGAGGTCCCCTGAGGCGTTGACGTCACTGGAGGAGGAGGAGGTGCACCCAAGTCGGCTGTCGGCGGCCACCTCTGCTCCCTGGTCTTCGTCTAGGTATGAGCTATGCATTTTACCATTTTTAGATAGTTTTTAGTTCATGCATTTTGATTCTATCATTGGTTTAGTCATTAGCCTATCGATATAGCCTAAAAAGATCGATTCTGCCTTAGCCGTTGTTACACCCCGCTATCGCCACCACCTTCTTTCCCAGTTGATTCCCCACGCTTCGCTCATCCATATCCATCGTGGATCTGGAGTTGGGTGCTCTGACTCCTTCCGTCGTCGGTGCACCCCTACCCCTTCTCATCTCGATGCCATTTCCCCTCACAAAAAGAGGTAGTTTGCCCCGAATCCTCTTTTTGTTTTGGACATGTCAAATGCGCAAAAGGAGGCCTTTTGGGCTGAAGATTGGACCTAGAATACAAGTCCTAGGTGCATGGATGCCCTCGAGCTCCATAGCCCTTCTCAACATGCTCTGGACCATGTTGATGCATCTTGGAGCTTGGCAGGAGCAACAGGAACGGAATGCAGCGATTGGCGGAGTGTGTGGTCGCTGGAGGAATGTGTGGCAACCGATCAAAACTCGCCAGAGGCGAGCTCATCTCTAGTTCCTCCAATGACCTCCTCAGCCATTGGATCAAGGGTTGTTCTTCACGCGCTAAAGCAGACGTTGGATCATGCACGCCTTCAACCGTCGATCTCACGCCCGAGATCTAATCCAAGTTGTCCAACGTGAACCTTTATCGTGCATGGAGAAGACGCCACGTGCCAAGTGAATGAACCAGTCATCCATCTCCGCGCCAGATCAGGGTAAATTGTTATATCACCCCTCCCCCCCCCATTTTTTGTATTTATTATTTTGTCTTGTAAATAAAATATAGCGTTTAAAATAACATGGATATTTTGCAAATAGGCTACTGTACTTATTTTATTTGCTTTTGAGTCCAGTCCAACTCAGCTCACGTGTGTTCCATGTGATCCAGGAAATTACATGGAAGCCCCTATAGCTTTTTTTATTAATTCTTAGTCCAATAAAATTTAATGTATGTTGTATAATTTGGCACATTTGCAGATGAACCTCTGATCTTTATTCTGATTGCAAATATGCCCCGACTAGTCTATGTATTTTTGGTGCTTGGATTTCATTTATTAAAAATAACACCCTAACTCCTAAAATCATGTAAAAATAGGGTTAGATAATTGTAGAATGTATTTCAAGCGTATATTTATTTTGTATTTTTTGGCATTTTAACCATTTATTAAAAATCAAAAGGATCCCGTTAGCTTATAAAATACCAAAAAATATATAATCACTAAAAATCCAAAATTATGTTTTTTTTCTATTTCATAATTTTTTATATTAATATTTATTTATTAAATTGATTTGGATAATTTTGGACATAATTTGCTATTTTTAATATCCAATTCAATTTCAGGTATTTATTTAATCCCTGATTTGAGATTTGTTTGACTTTAAAAATAAAATTTAGCAAAAATTCCAGAAAAATCACAAAAATATTAGAAAAATATATAAAACTCAAACCATTTTATTTCTATATTTTGACTCCTTTTATGTATATTTATAATTATTTTTACTTAGATTGTATTTATACCCTATGTATAGATATATTATATTTATTGAAAAGAAAAAGGAAATTCAAAATCTAAAAAATATAAAAAGAAAATAGAAAAATATAAAAAAACTAAATAAAAATTATATAAAACAAAATTAAATAAATATATATTATGAAAACCCACAAAAACAATAAAAATGGACAAGAGGATAAGGAAAAAGTTTTGCGCGTTATTCTACCCTCATCTATCGTTTGCTCTTTGAGTTCGACTTCTACACACTTGCACACTATATAAATCCATTATATAGTTATAATAAATTTTAACTCCACATTTTTTATGTTTATTTCTTTATTTAGTTGTGGATTAATTATTTATTAACTAGGATTCCGTCTGAGGTCGCTTCGATAATTGTCGGTCCGCCTTGTGGATTGACAAGACCTTGACAAATCCCTAGTTATCAAATAGCGTCGTTGCTTGGGAGCAATGTCGCATAGATTAGGATTCTTTATTTATCTTGTCTCTCTCGTTTATTTATTCATTTTTTCATTTATTTATTCTCATTATTTATTTATTTTTCATTATTATTTGATATTAATTTGTGAACTGTATGATGTTCCTTCTTGTTTGACTTTGTTGTGAGGGATCGCCACGCGAGGAAAGACTTCTTAGGAGGACCTACGCACCCAAGCAAGGCAGAGTAGGCTTTCTGGCTTAGCCAGCAGGAGAGAGTGGTAAAGGAGAACATGAAGGAACTTTTTAAGACATCTCCCTCACATTTTCCTTTTTATTTATTTATTTTTATTTATCTTGTAATTTATGTGAGAGAGTGAAAATTAATGTAATAATTTGGACTCTCACAGACACATCTACTTCGCGAGGTCCATTGCCTGAGGGATTGTTTCCTTAGAGGCCTCGTCAGCTTTTTCTCACATTTTCTTCTTTTTTATTTTTATTTGTTTCTCAATTTTATTTTATTTATTTTATGTGAGTGAGCCCTAACTTAGGACTTGCTTGCTCGATAGATTAAGGCCCAATGCCCTAATATACTTGCATGTACCTATGGATTTGCTTCTGAACTTAATCAAATAATAAATGTTAGTTATTTAGATTCACATCCGTGTGTCGTGAGAGACATCATACAACGCTATCAGGACCCGTTGAGATGTCTCCAAGATCGGACTTAGGGTTTGTCTCATTTGTCTCTGAATACTTAACATGTGGTGCTTCACGATAATAGAAATTACTATTCTAGGGAGATTTCATCGTATTGTGTTGCATTTAGTGTAGTTTTCAATTCTGTTATGCATCCTACATGGAGAGAACTAGGAAGCACTGTAAGTCTTCTGACTTTGCATGCATCATCGATTTCCGACTTGCATGGCTTTTCTGACTTTCTCCCTCTGATTTTGCTCACTTAGGATGCTAAATGGAACTGAAAACATTGTTAGATATATGCATTGAAAAATAACAAAAAAAGTGATAACCTAAATAAAATTGGGACGACTAACTCTATTGACCCTAAAAATTAAAATATAATGGATTCTTTGCTTTGGGGAGAGCACCCCCCACATTGTATGTGCATTTTATTCCTACGTACATGCTAAGGATTAGTGCCCGAATCCCAGGCCTATCTTCGGTTTGTACAACTTTTTGAAAATAACCTAACTCTAAAAATGGAAAGATAAAAAGACACCTTTTCGGTCTTCATTGTATTGAGCTAGTGAATTGGGGGTTTTCTTTGGACATTGGTTGTGCTTTTGCATCCATCTACATCTCATTCTTTCTTCAAGTTTCCACTCCCATCAGTGTGAGTCATTTTTGGTCATTGAGTCTCTCTCTCTCCCTTTCTTGTTTATTCATTTCTCATTTGCATCCAAGTCGTGATATCGGGTATTGATCTTCACCTTCTTCGCCAGATTTCACAGATTTTCTCCTTGCTCGTATTAACTCATATCTGGTCTGTTCAAGGAGACCCTCTCCTTGAACCATAATTTTATCTATGTCCACTTTTATCTCGCCCACCCTTCTCGTTCCCTCCGTATCATCCATTCTTTCTCCCGGGATTACTGCTCTTGTAGATCAGGTTAGCATAGGGGAATTCGGATTCCATTGATTATTTGAGTAAGACGGATACGCTTTAAGGACACTGAGATTGGTGTGCTACTTTTGGGTGGATTTGACTCCTATATGTGCATAGATACTATTAAGGATTTTGAATCTTGACACAAATACCAGGTGTGATTCATTATTGAGGATTTATGATCTCGTACACCGGATTGAGGATGTGATGTATTTTGATGACTTGATGATGATTTTCATGACTTATGAATAGATTATGTTTTCTCCAATTCCATCCGTCTTGATTTAGAGGTCTGATGTATTATCTCTATATGTTCTTCAGAGCGACGATGCATGGAACCCACTTGAGTTTCTCATCTCCTTGGTTGATTCATCCTCCATCCCCTGATTCTCTCATCCATCCGTGGCACTTAGAGGATTCCTGCTTACATCTCGATCCATCTCAGCTGCTTTGATTGACTTGAGGGACGCATTGCGACTGACCTGATTATTTCTTACCCCTCTCATGATCTTATGCCCTCTGGCTGAGGATTGATCAACTATTTTGAGGACCTAAGATTTGATGCTAGCATTCCCATGATCTTCAGTGCTTAGTTTGCATTACTCCCTGAGGACTATCTGTGGGAGAATGCAATTTTTTTTGCGTTCGATTTCACTCTATCTTATCGAAGCATGAAACCGAGTCGTCGGATGTATGTTATTGGTCTCACTATCTGATTGTGCGTCCGATCTATTGGATCACAAGAACTATTTATCTGGACTAATTTAAGTCTTCTCTCCTTGACGATCCTCGCAAGGATGAGCCACCTCCCTTTGATTATTCTCTACTTAGTTGGAAGTATGCTCCCTGAGGGTTATCTGCGGGTTATTGCCACATTTTCTCGATAGGTCGATCTCTTCCGTTAGTAGTCAATCTGTCGCCTATCAAGACCGCTTATGATGATTCGACTGATGAATCTGACTCCTTTGAGTCCACTAACTTTGGCGGCCCTCGCAAGGGTGAGCTCTGTTCTGATTATTATTGCCTAGTATGTGTCATTACCAGATGGTTATACATCTTTTTGTAGGTACTCGGTTTCACTTATGATGCCTCTTCTCTGGTGGAGCACGAAGCCGAGTCTTATGATTTGTGTACTCGGTCTCCTCTTTGGTTATGTCTCCAATATGCTGGAGCACGGAGCCGAGTCTTCTAACTATTTTGAGATCTTTGACTCATATGAGTCTGCTCACCTTGAGGACCCTCGCAGGGTTGAGCCATGTCATGTAGTGATCGGTGTATCCCTAATCTGTTGACCTTATGACCACCGAATACCCTGATTCATAGAGAGTCTCATGTTCCTCATTATTTATACCTTTCTGAGACTATGATTGACCTAGAGGACTCTTCACTACTCATTCTTCCTCCATGTCTTACAATACCAGCTCCGCTCCTTCATTCCTTCCTTATGAGTTGATGTATTGATTCATGCTACTGGTTCCTGAATTAGTTGTCGACCAATTTTCCCCGATAGCTGGTGATGAGCCGAACATCCCATGAAACTCGAGTAGGGATAAAATAAATCAGGGGTCGTTGCGACCCAGATCTTGCAGATCGGACTCAACAAGAAAAAGAGACCACCAAATCAAAGATAAAATGATAAAATCCGAATAGCGGTCTTTGCTATTTATTGAACCGGGTATAGCGATCAGGGTCGAACTCAAGGAGCACGGATCGGCCTACGAAGTAGTCGAAATGAATAAAATATTTTTGATGGATTTTTTTGTTTTTTAAAGTTTTTTATGTTTTTATATTATAAGAGAAATATAAGAAAATGGATTAAAAAGGCAACTTCAACAATTTATTAAACACTTAAAAATGCTCAGAACATTCAAATAAAATTATTTTTGTGTTTTCTATATTTCTAAATGTTTTTGGTGAATTTTTCAGAAGTTTCTGATTTTTATTTGATTTTATAAAAATCAAGAAAGGGAAAAACAGTGAATCAATGTGCAGCCAGACTTGAGAAGCTAATTAAAAATATCTAATTAGCCTATAAAAATTTGGAGACAATTTTTATGCAAACTAGATACAAAAACTAAGCTACAGAAAAAAGAGTTTATATTTTTTTGAATTTTATAGAATTTTTAAGAATTTTTATAAGATTTTTAGGGTTTTGTGATTTTTAGGGGTTTTATAAATCCAAATGACACAAAAATTGGACTGAAACTTAAAAACAACAAAACAAGCAATCCTTATATTTTAGAATTTTTGGAAAAGTTTTTATATTTTTAGTGGATTTTATATTCCAAACAGTAGCAAAAATGAAGGTTTTTGAATTTTTAAAAATAGTAAAAAGAATAAAAATGTCCCAAAATTAGTGAAATTTTTACACAGTGGCAGGAGCCACGTGTCTAAATTTCACTTGATTTGGAGTTTATTTTATATTTTATTCAACCAATGAAAGATACACAACATACAATTACCTAAATGCAAGAAAACATAGTTCCAGGGCCAAATAGCTAACACATATAAAAACCTCAGGGGCCCTTTGCAAAAAGTCTAGAAAAGCACGCGGCATACATGTGATTCGCATTCACAGGGACTGAATTGTAATTCCAATTTATAAAAATGTAAACAATAACACCTCAAAACTAGAGGAAAAACAATGTAAAAGTTCCACAACTCACGTGTCGATGCACGTGTCTCACACAAGCAGGGACTATTTTGTAAATATTATAAACATAAGGTCCTAAATGCAAATTATCCAAATTAAAAACAACGGACACAAATATTTACAGGACTAAACGACAAATACAAAATTAGGAGGGCCTAAGTGCAAATTACCCCCATTATTGATGATATACGGTTGAAGAGGCGCCACGTGTACGATCTGATGGTGGAGAGTAGTGGACACCCCTTCGGCTTGATCGACGCCCCAGATGACGTCCTGGGCTCGATCCAACGTCTGCCAGCCCTCACGAACGGATGGCTACGATCTTATCTGGCGTGAGGGGGCTCGATTTACGGTGACAGAGGCTCCTGGAAGAACTCCTCGCTGGCGAGGTTCGCCGGCCCAATACGCGTGCTGAAGACCTCCTCCAGTGCTGCTCTAAGAGGGAAAATGATGGCTGACATCGTCCGTAGCTGATGACATGCTCAGAAGGGGCCAGGAGCGTTTGGAGAGCTCCGACGACGAGAAGCACCTGGAGCACATGTGCTCTGAAATCCGAACCTCCATTTCACCACCTTTAGTATATCATTTTGGCCTCAAAAACCCCAGCAAATGCATGTAAATAGCATCAAATTGAACATAATAGCATTCATGATTCATTGTATTAATTACACATTAAATAAGGTGTTTAATGCCAAAATTATAGAATAAAGGGAAGAAAAGAAAAGGAATAAAATATTGCAAATATTTTATGACCCAAACCCCGAGACCAAGGCCAGTATGGTATTGGTCGACAAGGAATAAAGTAGGGGGGAGATAAGGGCCAGTGTACAATAAATACCTCATTTATTCATACATTTATTTATGCATTTTTGACACCTATTTTGTATATAATTACTCATTCATCAAATAAAGAAACTTTGTTCATGAAAGTTGTAGATAATAATGTAAATAGAAATACAAAATTAAGTTTGTGTAAAAATAATACTCAGTGTACATTTTATACACGAAATAAAAAGCCAAAATCTCAACTTCACAGACCCATATATTGCAATTAAAAACTCCAAATCACCCAAACTCACCTTTAATTGTATATAGCATTCCAAGAACTATTTTATTAAATTGATTTCATAATTTTTGGAGTCCATCTGTGGAAGTTAGGTTTTTGGCCCTCCTTGTACATAATACCTGATTAAAATATTCAGTTTATTCAATACCTATTATTTCTACAAATTTATATTTTTAGAATTTTATAGATAATGTATATAATTCATGTACATATTGACATTAGAGTAAAACCAAAAATAATTGATAAAATAAAATAAGTCTATGTAATACATAGACAAAAGACCTATGCTACCTATATGTATATAAATAAAAGGGAATTTAATTCTTTTATTCTTTATTCATACCTATTTTTATAATAATGTATATATTATATATAACTCATTAAAAATACAAATTCAAAATAAAAACAAGTAAAATTCGTTAAATAAATAAAATGTATATAATATATATAGGTAAAATACCTATAAGTATACTTACATAAGCATATACCTATTTATTTAAAAATGTAAATAAATTCCTAAAAATTAAATAAAAATACCTTGCTACTCACAAAAATAAATTATAAAATTATAAAATAAGCCAATAAAATAATAAAGGAAAATAAACAAATTAAAAATAAAATACATAAAAATACATGTAAATACAACATATACACATTATTAAATTAAAACCATAATAAAACACTTTGAAAAAATTCAATAAAAATCACAAATAAATACTATATGAAAAAATACACATTTTTTATGTTTTAAGAAAATCCTAATAAAATAATTTACTATTGTAAATAAATCAATTTCAACTCAAATTCCCTGTTTTGTCTTCTAGCGGATGATTTGGACCAATCACCGGCCGTCAACAGTTGACCGCTCGATCAACTGCTCCCCAGCCACCCGATGTGACGCAACCTGTCTCTTCGCCCGTCTTCTCCCATCATCCATCAATCGAAGACGCTTCCTTCACAAGAATTGCTCTCTAATCATCACTAAAGCCCGCCGATTCTTTGGATCAATCTGATACTCTCTGGATCATATAATAATCGCCGGTCAATAAGGATCCTTGCCATTGTCTATAAATAAGTAGCTCCACCTCCTTCCTCGAATTTGGCCACTTTTAATCCAACCTTAAGCCTTGATTCCAGTCCTGGGACGTTCCTCGTGACAGGGGGAGTGTGCTGGCGTCTCGAATCGGCCGGAGGGAGGAAGATTTTGTCGTGGCGGAGCTCCGGCGTCCGCCCTGCTCCCTGGAGGCCCCCAGGTATAAGAGTTGTCCCTTTTTATGCTTTTTAGTTAGTTTTTAATGCTAGCTTTCCATTCCAGTTATTAGATTAGGCTTTAGTTAATTCCCTTAGTGTAAAAATCCAAATTCGAAGTTCGCCGGAGCTCCGCTCCGGCGACTTCTTCACCGTGAAACCTACTGTGCCCGCCCGCCATTTGCATCCCATTTCGTTCTCGTCGCATTCTCCATCGAACGTACACCTTGGTCCAACCCAGGACCTTCGGTCTTGGCGAATCGGGGCTCTACCTCCGCCGTTCGCCGGAGCCCCTCCGCCCCACTCCATTTTGCTTCGCAGCTTCAAAACCCCGGGTCGAGGAGGTAGCTCTCTCGCCCCCGGTTCTTCCTATGCAGGTATCACGATGAATGGAGCCCATCTGGGCTCGCATTGAACCAGGAAGAGGTTCCTGGAGGTCCACCACTTCTCCGACCTCGTCCGAACGACTCGGACCTCCAGGAGCCATGATGGACCCATCAGTCGACGCGGGATGCTTCCAGCTACGTGCAGACCGTCTCAGACGCGCTGGAGAGCCTCGGAGGAGCCCGAGCTTCTCGATCGAAGCTCGCCAGGCGCGAGCTTCTTCCCTGTTCTTCCAGGGAGCTCCAACGTCGTCGGATCAGGAGGTTAGTCCCAGATCCAACAGGAACCGTCCGATGAAGATATGCCCCAACCGTCAGATCAACCAGGAGCTTCTAATCAGCACCCTTCATCGGCGAATCGGCGTCGACCGTCAGATGCTTGACGCGTGGATAAGTGGCGCATCTAGCACCGCAGGATGATGCTCCTTTAGGGGGTAAATTTCACATCTAGCCCCCTGCCTTTTTGTATTTGTAGTTTAATACCAAAACTAAAAAGTCAAGTTGTAAATAACTTGTAAAATTTGTAGAACACCCCCTGATGTTTTTAGATTTGCAGTTTGGTCCCTCCGCGCCTCACGTGCAGCACCCACGTGAGGCGCGTGAAAATTGCACTTAAACCCCGCCGTGTTTTTATATTTGTAAAATGGTCCTGAAAATAAAAGTTAACGTTCATTTTTATTGTGATTTTTGCATGTACACCCTTGTCAATTATTTTATTTGCAAAAACACCCCTGCTAGGCCCTTTATTTTTGGAATGCTTTGTCTATTTATTTTGTGCTTCATATTTCTTCGAAAAATTTTTCAAAAATAGACTTAAGCTCCTGTTTGGTTGCTCTTGCACGCCATAATTTTAGTTTTTAATTTTATTGCATCTTTGCATTTATTAAAAATTAAAAACATGCATTTTATTTACTGTCTAGCTTATAAAATACCAAAAAAATGAAAAGGCCTCGAAAAATTCCAAAAAAATTAGTTATGGTGTATTTTGACCTATTTCAGTGTCAGTCCAAAAATCCCTAAAAATCTCAAAAGTAAAACCTTAAAAATTCAAAAATACCCAAAAACTTCAAAAAAATGTACAAAATCAAGGAAAATCAGAAAAATATGAACTCAATCCGTATTTATGCTATATTTTATTGTCTTTATTAGAAAAATAGTGTGGAAAAATTTTAAGGTTGTTTGCTATTTTTAATTCCCCATTTTATCTCCAGCCAGAAGCTTTCCCACTGTTTTGCTTATTTCAGTATTTAAAAATACCAAAAAACAGTTTGAAAATGACCCAAAAATCACAAAAACAGTAAAAAATCCTAAAAATATAAAAAACATTTTATTTCTGACTTTTTGGATATTTTTGCACATTTTTGTAAATACTTTATCTTGTCTTTTATTACATTGTCCTTATTTTCCCATATTAAAAAAATAATATAACAAAAAATATAAAATATAAAAATCAGAAAATCAAAAATCAAAATACAAAATTAAAAATTAAAGAAAATAAATAAATAAATATAAAATTAAAAAACCCACAAAAATAGGCTTCACACATGGATGACTCTGAGATACATGTAGGCTATTGCATTTTGTATTGCTCTCTGTAGTTCGACCTCTACATGCTTGTCACTGTACATTTTATGGTAGAATAATAAAGATTAATTCACATTTCTCTTTGAGCTTGATTGTTTTATTCTTTGGTTGTGGGTTAATTGCCGTATAACTTGGGTATTCTACGAGCGGTCACCTCGACGACAACTTATTTACATTATTCATGGTGACCCTCGTGGAGAATCCTCGCTATCAGATGGCGCCGTTGTCGGGGAGCAATGAGCATAGCCTAATTTATTTTGTCATTCTTGTGTACATTTCTGATTCATCATTGATTTTTGTGAGCAGCTATTCTTATTGTTATTAATCACCATGTTCTATTGATTGATTCATTTATTGTGATTATTTTATATCTGCTCTAGTTTGATTGGTTGAGCTATAATAATGCAATCTTTTTGTGACTTTGATGTGAGGGCCTGCCACGCGAGGATGGCTTCTTAGGAGGCCAAGGCAGCCGAGCTTGGAGGAGTGTGGTCTTCACCTCATGACCACTTGGAGAGAACATCAAGGAAGCAAGGAGATGGGGATTAGATAGGTTCAGAACACGTAGGATTATTTTTGTAATTTATGGTGAGAGAGAGACAATTTTGGCATGTAATAATTAACAGGACTCTACTCTTCACAATGAGGTCCAGTGCCCGGGTGTCTGTTCACCTGGGGACCTCATCGCTGTTTTCCGTGATTTTTACCGCATTCTTTTCTTTGTTTTCCACTGTTTTGTTCTTTCCGCCTTTATTTTACTTTGTTTTGTGTGCTTGGAGCCCCTAGATATAGGTTGCTTGACTCGGTAGCTAGGTCCAAACATTAATAAGAATGCATGTTCCTATAGTCTACTTCGTATGGATCTAGTCAAACTTAAACAGCTTGGTCATCTATCTCTTAACCCATGTGCCGTGAGTGAGCCCCATCAAGCGCTACTCCTGAACTCGAGTGTGTCGAGAAGAGGAGGGGTAAGCCAAGACCGGACCCTTAGGTTAAAGATAAATGACCAGCTTGTGGTTCTTCACGTTAATAGCAGCTAATGTTTAGGGCGATTTTGTCGAATGCACACCGTCATGTAGACAGGTTTAAAAATTCTGCTTTGCATACCACATGGAGAGAGCTGGGATGCACTGTAAGTCTTCTAACTCAGCATGCATCATTCGGTTCAATGGTGAGATTTCCATCATAGAACCACTTGCACGGCTTTTCCGCTATCTCCCTCTGATTTTGAGCACCTAGGACTTAAATGAAAATCTACCAAAACGTTAGGCGCTGGTATGAAACAGATTCAAAAAAAGTGAAAACCCAAAAATTAAAACTAGGGGACTGCTAAATAAACTTTGACCTTAATTAAAATCCGTAATGGACTATCATTGTACCAGGTTCATAAAGACCTCATTGTTTTCAGGTACCTTGGAGGGGGACCAAAACCCTACTCCCTTGAGCGAGTGTGACCCCCTAAGGATTAGAGCCAAATACCCAGTCTGCAACTGCCTTGCGTATCGCCTGGATTTCCGAAGTAATGGCGCTTCTATCGTACGTAGGCGAGTAGGGCTTGGTCACCAATGATGACTCTCTGTTGTGTAGAGCATCGATCCTGTCCGAAGTATCGAGCATAGGCCACGCCTTCACGGGGGTGTCTGTCTCATTGTCCTGCGTCCGAGTAGGTTCTTGTACGCTCACGGGTGATTCCGTTGCGAGCGAGGACCGAAGTAGCGGTTTCGCCTATCGGCTTCCTCTCTCTATTTCTTTGGCTGAGTAGAGATCCAGGAAGGGTTACAAGGACTCAAAAAAGTACAAACTACAGGTTTCACAGGAGGAGGACAAGTACGGGATACCCTTCCGGCAGTACTCTCTCTCCTATAGGGTAGCGTACTAAGGACTTGTTATAAGATATGCCTGAAACAACAACTCTAAAATTGAAAAGATAATAAGTAGCCGAACCTTTACGGCTTCACATGGCGTGAGTTGGTGAACCCAATTTTGTATGGTGTTTGTATGGATCTAGATTAAGGTTCAAAGATCAAGTCTCGCGTCATGGCGCAAATTTTGTTGTGTCACTCCTCTTTGACCCCCGCTCAGTTTGAGCCTTTTTACTGTTTTGTACTCCTTTTTATTCCTCGTTGACCATCGTATCTTTCATCCAACATCCTATCTTCTCTTGTACTTCGCGAAGTTGATCCATGGATGGTTTCCGTCGGGACCATGCCGACACCTACATCGATTCCATGGACTCAACTCCGCCAATAAGTTCGAGGCGATTCCCGAGAACCCGATCCGGACTTTGCGGAGCGATCTCTAGACTCCTCGTTTTCTACCTTTCTCTTGGCCACCCAATAAACTGGGATCACTTTTGTCCCACTTTCGCCGTTGTGAATGGATGTCGATTACAGTCTACATCCTTTTCCATTCACAACATGCTGGGGTTGACCTGAATTCCAGCTTCATCTCGGCAGCTGAACATTAATTGCAAGCAGTCTGATCAGGACTATCTCATTATGCAGATAGAAGATAGTGCGAGCCCTGGAGACTACTCCGGAGTTCATCTCGTCCGACTCAGACCCTGACATGGCTTCAGGAGGAAAGGGCAAGGGTCAGCAGCCACCCCAACCAGAGGGACAGGTGCTAGATCAGAATCAAGTCAATGCACAGTTACTGGCATCTATCCAGGCCATCCAGCAGCAGCTGACCGAGCAGGCCCTCACACAGACAGCCTTCCAGGACATGTTGAATGATATGATGAACCGAGACGATGGAGGAGGAGGCAGAGGCAGAGGAGGCAGCGGAGGAGGAGGTGGAGGTGGTGGTGCAGATGATGATGATCTAGAATTTCCACCACCACCAAAGCCAACACTTAAAGAAACATACAATCCGGGAGACAGCCAGATGACCGAGTGGATCCTCATTCCACCGGTACACGCTCACTTTGAGCTGAATCCCCAATTCATTGCTCTTCTCCCTGCATTCCATGGAAACACCATCTAGGAGCCGTACATTCACCTGCAACAATTCTCCCGCATTTGCCGTACTACCCACTATCCCAATGTCCCTTTGGACATTGTCAAGATGATGGCTTTCCCTTTCAGCCTACAGGACAAGGCCCTCTATTGGGTCAATCATCTGGGGAAGGTTGTGACGACCTGGGAGGAGCTGAAGTCCGCCTTTCTGCACAAATATTACCCTCTAGGTCGGCTCAACCAGATGCGTGCCCGAATCAGCAATTTCTCCCAAGGACCCCATGAGTCAATACATGAAGCATGGGAGAGATTCACTGACCTGCAGGAGAAGTGTCCCCATCATGATATTCCAAAGACCAGCTTGGTCCAGCATTTCTTTGGGGGACTGAACATTGAAAGCCAAAGGCTCGTAGACGCAGCATGTGGGGGCTCACACTTCAATAAGGATGAAGACGTAGTCTGGCAGATATTTGAAGAAATGGCCGAGGGAGAGGCCGCCCTCTCTTCATCCAAGGCATATCAGAAGCAGCCCCAGATCCTTCAAAAACAAGTGCACATGGCAGCGTCCAAGGAATCAGAGAGAGATGAGAGCTCCAACCTCAGCATCATCCGGGGCCATCTCTCTAAAGTTGACATCATCGAGAAATGATCACAGGATCTCGAAAAACTCGCTGTGATCGAGAAGAGGACTCAGAATTTGGATAAGCTGGATCACATCACCAAGCAGTTGGAACTGCTGGTAGGTACCATCAATTCTGTTCAGTCGGCAACGCCACTCGAAGCTCCAGCTGAGAGGAAAGACGAGCAACCACCGCTACATCAGCCTCAGCCGAGCCAGCAACCACCGGCAGTCCAGCACGTGTACTACGTGCAGGCACCCGATCAGAGCCAGCCGCAGCAGCAGATGGTTGTGTATCAACCAGAGTTTATCTCAGGATCTGATTCAGTATTCCCACCACCACCCGTGGTCCAGGAAGTAAACGGGGTTTGGACTCATGAAGCACAGCTGACCCGTCCTACGGGACAATCACATGGTCAGCCATTTTCCAACCGACAATACCACCAACCTCAGAGTGGTCGCTTTGGGCAGTCCTCTCAGCCTCATCAGCAGTATCATCAACCTCCCCAGTATGCAAACTAGTGGAGGCAGAATTTTCCACAATAGCAGCAGCCGTAGTACCGTCATCCACAATCGTTTCACCAGTACGCGGCTGCCCCGCCTCAGCAATACCAGCAGTATCCTCCTCCGTCTTATCAGCAACTTCAACTTCCTGCACCACCTCAACATCACCAACAACAGCCTCAGCACCAGCAGATGCAACAACAACGTGGTCTGCACGCTGACACCACCGAGGCACCTCCAGTGAACCCCACCAAAGGGCTAGCGGAGATGACCAAGCGGCTTGATGACCTGACCGCCTTCCGAACTACCATTCCTGCTCAGGTCGAAGCCAACCCCAATAATTTCAAGAAAAAAGAGCAGGTAGAAAGTAATGTCTTGTCCGTGTCAGAAAATGATATTACTGTGTATTCTAATGCCGTTACTCTCAGGAGCGGTAGGGCCTTGCCTCCGCCTGCTACAAAGATTGGGGTGAATAAAGAAACAGGTGGATCGTCATCTTTCGCATCAGCCATGCCAGCTCTAGGGGCAGGTGAGGAGGAAGAAGAAGGAGAAGCCAGTCCAGCCGTCGTGCCATGTCATCAGCAACCTCAGCAGAAAATACAAAAAAATCAGCAAAAACAAAAACAACAAAAAGAAGCTTGTAGCAGAAGCGAAGCCGTGCCAGCATTGGAGGAGCCACCAACAGCAGCCGATCCCTCGCCAGCCGATGGAGCAGACGCTACCCTTTTTGATCGCCCAACAGCACCAGCATGCCAGGATCCAGCTTGTACTCCTTTTTGTAGTTCGGATGTACAACATTCTGTGGGCGATGATTTTGATGTAAATAAGAACTCTCATTTTTCTGCCAGTGTTGTAAATATTCCTTTTCCTTGTGCAATACAAAAATCCAAGAAAATTGCAAAACGAAAAAAGGCATTGTCTGATCCAGGTGTTGTGGATATTTTGGATAAACTGACTGTTGAGATTCCCCTGTTGAAACCGTGGAATACATGCCAGCCGTAAAGAAAGGACTGAAAGAGGCATGTACTAACAGGCGTCGCCCAGCGCAAGAAAACAGACGCCAGCAAGTAGAGAGGCATGTCCTCACCTTGGCCACGGTAGCAGCTATCAGCAACCTCCCCCAGAAGAAACAGGATACAGGAGCACCTCTGATCAGTTGTGAGATCTTTGACCAGGTATTCGAGCGCACTCTCTTAGATAGTGGATCTTTCATCAACCTTCTGCCCTCGTCCATAATGCAAGAATTCGGGCTGGGACCGCTCAAGCAGACACGCATGATCCTTCAGTTCGTTGACCGATCCGTCAAGCGGCCCCGAGGTCTTTTGGAAGATGTCATAGTTAAGGTGCAGGAAATGAAATTCCCAGCTGACTTTGTAGTCCTTGATATGGACTCGCCTGCACCCCTGCTCCAGACCCCTATCATCCTTGGCAAACCATTCCTTCGTACTTCAGGTGCCGTGGTTGATTACGGGTCTGGGAAGATCACTTTCAGCTCGAACACCCAGCAGATCACGATGAACATGAACAGAGAGCCGAATGCCGCAACTGATGAGAGCCAGGCAGTATCAGAAGCAGACTGTGATTTTATTGCAGAGATCAGAGACTCAGCCTTATCATTGGACGATGCATGGACCCGAGAAATCCTCACTCTTGAGGAGGACTTGGAAGGCACAGTCACCTTAAGCTCCGACGATTCTTGGGAGACAGATTCTCAGATGCAGGCGCATCTACTTGAGCAGTCATTCCAGACCGAACATGATCAGCTTAGTGCAGAACCGTTCGGTGCATCACCGGGATCTCAACAGGATTATGAGGATGGTAAATATCTCAAAGAAGTACATCCCACCACCAGCATGGTATCTGAAGTGACAGATAAAGTGGACAGATCAAAGCCAGAACTGAATCCACTTCCGGCAGGCCTGAAGTATGCTTTCCTTACGGGTGAAGAACAAATGTATCCGGTCATCATCAGCAGCAGGCTGAATCCGGATCAGGAATCTCGACTTCTCGAGCTTCTAGAAAAGAACCGCAAGGCACTTGGTTGTAGCATATCAGACCTCCGAGGGATAAATCTAACCTTGTGTTCACACCACATCTATTTGGAAGAAGATGCCAAGCCGTCCCGTGAATTTCGAAGAAGGTTGAACCCTAACCTTCGGGACGTAGTCATGAAAGAAATCACAAAATGGTGTGATGCAGGCTTCATTTATCCCATCTCCGACTCAAAATGGGTAAGCCCACTGCATGTAGTTCCAAAGAAATCCGGGCTTACCGTGGTCACAAATGATAAAGGAGAGGAAATTTCTACTCGGGTACCAACCTCCTGGCGGGTGTGTGTTGACTACCGCCGTCTTAATGCAGCAACCAAGAAGGACCACTTTCCCTTGCCGTTCATTGATCAAGTTTTGGAGAGACTCGCAGGCAAGGAGTTCTTTTGCTTTCTGGATGGGTACTCCGGGTACAACCAAGTGGCGATCGCCCCTGAAGACCAAGAGAAGACTACCTTCACTTGCCCGTTCGGCACCTACGCCTTCAAGAGAATGCCCTTTGGTTTGTGCAATGCACCTGCAACCTTCCAAAGATGCATGTTAGCAGTCTTCGCCGAGATGGTAGGAAGTTTTCTCGAGGTGTTCATGGACGATTTCTCCGTCTATGGTAACAGCTTTGATTCTTGTCTTGAGCACCAAGACAGGGTGCTTCAGAAGTGCCGAGAAGTCAATCTAGTACTTTCATGGGAAAAGAGCCACTTTATAGTCACAGAAGGTATTGTGCTGGGCCACGTCATTTCCAAACGTGGCATGGAAGTCGACCCGACAAAGGTGGATGTCATTTCAAATCTTCAGCCACCTCAGACCGTGAAGAATGTGAGGTCATTCTTGGGGCATGTGGGATTCTACAAGCGATTCATCAAGGATTTCAGCCGCATTGCCCGACCTCTGACAGAACTCTTGTGTAAGGAGACTGAGTTCATTGTTGATCAGCCGGTTCTCCTTGCCTTCAATCAGTTGAAGGATCTTATCACTCAGGCTCCAATCTTACAGCCGCCCGGCTGGACTCTTCCTTTTGAAATAATGACCGATGCGTCAGATTTTGCAGTCGGAGCTGTCCTTGGGCAGAGAAAAGACAGAGCGCCCTACGCCATTCACTATGCCAGCAGAACATTAGACGAAGCACAGAGAAATTATACAGTGACAGAGAAAGAACTGCTGGCTGTGGTTTTCGCCTTAGAGAAGTTCATATCCTATTTGTTGGGATCAAAAGTCACCATCTTTACAGACCACTCTGCTATCCGGTACTTACAGCAGAAGAAGGATGCCAAGCCAAGACTGATTCGTCGGATCCTTCTCCTCCAGGAATTTGATTTGGAAATCAAGGACAAGCCTGGAGTTCAGAATGTTGTAGCAGATCATCTCACCAGAATAGAGCAGGATGAACCTCCTCTGAGCAATGCACCTATCACAGAAACCTTCCCTGACGAAGCCATCTTAGCTGTGAATTCTCTTCCTTGGTATGCTGATATTGTCAATTACCTCACCTCTGGGGTAGTACCTTTGGATTGGACGAAGAACCAAAAGAACAAATTCATGTCGACCATCCGCTTCTACTAATGGGATGATCCTCTTTTATTCAGAGAAGGAGCTGATTGTATTTGACGCAGATGCATTCCTCAGACGGAGCAGTCTAGTGTCCTCGAGCATTGTCACTCGCTCGAATCTGGTGGACACCACTCTGGAGATCGGACGACAGCCAAAGTACTTCAGTGAGGCTTCTGGTGGCCCACTTTATTCAAGGATGCAGCTGAATTTGTTAAACGATGCACTGACTGTCAGAGAATAAAAGGTACACTCACTGCCAAAGATTCAATGCCCCTGAAAATCATTCAGATAGCAGACGTTTTTGATGCATGGGGCATTGACTTCATGGGACCTTTCCCTAACAGCCAAGGATTTGAGCACATCCTTCTCGCCGTCGATTACGTGAGTTGTTGGGTTGAAGCTATCCCCGCTCGAGCTGCCGACAACCGAACAATATGTCAGTTTCTGAAGAAGAACATCATCTCGCGGTTCGGGATACCGAAGATTCTCATATCAGACGGGGGTAGCCACTTCATTAACAAAGAGGTCAAGAAGCTAACGAAGGAGTACGACATCGACCATCGTGTCGCATCTCCTTATCATCCTCAGACCAATGGCATGGCGGAGTTATCAAACCGAGAAATCAAGACTATCCTGTAGAAACTTGTTAGGCCAAACAGAAAGGACTGGTCTCAACTCTTGGACTCGGTCCTATGGGCTTACCGAACCGTCTACTAGTCTCCCTTGGGCATGTCGCCCTATCGTCTTGTATATGGAAAACCGTGCCATCTGCCCGTGGAATTAATTCACAAGTCTTTGTGGGCTATCAACAGTTGTAATTTGGACTCACACAAAAGTGGTCAAAAGAGAAAATACGATCTGAACAGGCTCTTGGAATTCCGAGACTATGCATACGATAACACCTTGATGTACAAGGAGAAGGTGAAACGGTGGCACGACTGGCACATCAGACGAAAGACCTTTGCCGTTGGACAAAAAGTGTGGTTATTTGATGCAAAGTTGCGGATATTCCCAGGCAAGTTAAAGAGTAAGTGGACAGGGCCATTTGGAGTTTGTGAAGTGCGTGACAATGGAAGCATTGCCATATCAGAATTGTCCCCTGACGCACAGCCCTTCGTCGTCAACGACCAACTCCTGAAGCCTTACTTAGAACCAGATGCATTCTTGGCCGTTGTTGACTCAATCCAGCTCGTACAACATGATGACACTGCCACAACTGCTGCAGCATCAACAGATTCAGGCGATGTACTCTAACCACTGTTTATTTGATTTTCTTCTTCTTTTCCTTTTCTATCTTCTCTGTGTATAAAAAAGGTGCCGCCCTTGTAGACAGTTTTCTATACTTAGGACGTACTTTGTCCTAAGTATAGGGGGATGTGCACCCCGAGTCTTCAGTTCATTCCGATCCTCTCCATTGTCTCCTCTTCTTGTCTATACTTAGGAGTATCTTACCCTAAGTATAGGGGGAGACAATCTGAGTACGATCTGTGTATTCTCACCCTTGACCCTCCCTGATTTTTGTACAGCCTGCTATACTTAGGATTACTTGATCCTAAGTATAGGGGGACGGTCAACTTCTCATTCATTCATTACATTCATATTTATTCTTTAGATCTGTCTATATTCAGTACGAGTTATGTCTTTGCTTTTCCTTTCGATCTATGAGGACATAGCTCAAGCTAAGTATAGGGGGTAGTATATACCATGTATATACTATAAGCCATAACTCATACTGAAAAATAAAACACCAATTCAATCTAAAAAGCAATAAGTAACTTTATAATAGTAAAAGATGATTGTGAGCTCCTCAGGCTCTTTGTACTTATACTGATTATTAAGTCAGAAAAATGTTTTGTGAAAAACCTTGTGAAAACTGTTTGAAAATAGTGTGTACAAGTATTCAACCTTTGAAAAATCAGTTTAGCGTGAAAAAGTTATTTCCTTTGCGTGAAAGCAAAATGTGTGAAAATCAGTGTGCAAATGATTGTAAAAATTTGATTGTCAAAATTGTTTTGAAAAACCTATCTATGCTGTGTAAAACCTTGGTAAAAGCATTTTCAAAGACGTGTACATATTTGCAAAATTATTTTGGACTAGAGTTCTCAAAATTCTTTTGAAAAGGATTCTCGAACTAGGTCTGAGGAGTCTGCACAAAAATCTCTTATACAAAAATAAGCATAATCCCAAATAAAGCTTATAAGAGCCAAAACCTTATTATACATCAAATACAGTTTCCTTCTTTTGTATATTCTGATTAATAAATCAGGTGAGATACCTATAAAGTATGATTTGAAAAATAGTGTGACCAGTTTTGAAAAATTTGATGTGAAATGATTTCAACCTGTGTGAAACTGTTTGGATTGCAAAATTCTTCTTTGTGTGAAAGAAATGATTGGAAAAACCTATGTGCAAATATTTTAGAAAATGTCTGTCAAAATTATTGAGAAAAATGTATATATAGTGTGAAAGATCTTTGCAAAAATAGTTTCCAAACGTGTGTAAATGATTGCAAAAATTATCGTGTACTATAGTCTGCAAAACTAGATCTGAAGAATAAGAGCACCATTACAAATATTTGTAAATCGTAAATAAGACACATACAATTCTTTCTGTACAATACTAAATAAACTACTCAATTCAAACCTGTAAAGTCTTTATAAACTCATATACTCTGTAAATAAAGAAGTACGCCAGTGTAAATAATTGTATGTACCTTTTTGTATATGTCAAGTTTTTATTTGCAAAAACTTCTTTTTGTAAAAAGATTCTTTAATTCTTTTATATTCTTTGTGAAGAAAAATTGCATCACTCATTGTGCATAGCATAAGCATACCATTCATATTCTTTTTGAGTGAGCTTGATGATTGAATCAGTCTAATAAAATCTCAAATTGGAGCTTGGTTAGACCTTACTGCACCTAACTGCACAGGAACCTTATGGGAACTAGGTTTAAGGTACTTCAGGTCTATTCCGACTTAATTCTTTGAGAAAGCAGGGCTAGGTTCAAGTCACCTCAGTGGACTAACTATAACTTTTCGAAACACACGCATGACTCTTGTCGGCCGTGACCTAACTTGGACACTTGCACCTTTCACTTGGCTCAACTCAGTTGGAGTGGTGAGGGGGTTGGATTTGCCAGTCTGAGATGCACACGGGTGGAAACATTCGTCCTCGTCTAGGGAGGGAAGTGCACCCCAACCTGGTCCAGTTTCAATGAAGTCGAATGACGGGAAAGTGTGGGTTGCAATAAAGCTTCAAAAGAGGGATAGTCTACTGGCTCAAGAGGAAAATTTCTTGTATATATGCTGCACCATGTAGATATGTTGTACTGATGTGCTTAAAAAAAGCCAAAAAGAACTCCAAAAAAAGTGGTGGGTCGGATTGAAAATTTAATAACCCCACCGGAGTGTATATAGTCCAATAAAGCAAAAGCTTATGATATCCATGTTACATCTCATGAAGCTTGCAGCGGGAGACTTAGCTACACTGGTTGAGCTCCCAAAAATTCTATACCTCTTATTCCCCCTCTTCTTGAGCCGGTTGCCACTTGAACTTAGAAGGGAATACCCCGCTCCTCGACGGTAGAGGGCTGGATTGGGGAATCATTGGGTTGTCATTCTGGAGAAGCTAGTCTCTTTGTCATTTCAGTTGGGGAGAGCCACTATCACTTACACTGTACAAGTCAGCTTCATAGTCATAAGGGTTTGCGTATGATGTAGGCTGGTTCTGACATGGCTGTTGAGGTGATTTGAACCAAGTTCTGTGACTCTTGAAGGTTGTTGTGTTTTAGAGCTGGTTCCCAACTAGGTTCCACACACATCTACACTCAAGGTCTAGCAGGAGCTCCAAATTCTGATTTTGTAAAGACATGCATTGCACTGAAAGCACCCTTATTCACTCTATCCTTCTTTAATTTTCCTTTTTCTTTTCTTCATTCTTTTTGTACTTATTGCATAAGTGTTTGCTAGGGACTAGCAAAGGCAAGTATAGGGGGGTGATGAATCTCCATTTCATCACCTTTATTCTATCATTTTGGCCTCAAAAACCCCAGCAAATGCATGTAAATAGCATCAAATTGAACATAATAGCATTCATGATTCATTGTATTAATTACACATTAAATAAGGTGTTTGATGCCAAAATTATAGAATAAAGGGAAGAAAAGAAAAAGGAATAAAATATTGCAAATATTTTATGACCCAAACCCCGAGACCAAGGCCAGTATGGTATTGGTCGACAAGGAATAAAGTAGGGGGGAGATAAGGGCCAGTGTACCATAAATACCTCATTTATTCATACATTTATTTATGCATTTTTGACACCTATTTTGTATATAATTATTCATTCATCAAATAAAGAAACTTTGTTCATGAAAGTTGTAGATAATAATGTAAATAGAAATACAAAATTAAGTTTGTGTAAAAATAATACTCAGTGTACATTTTATACACGAAATAAAAAGCCAAAATCTCAACTTCACAGACCCATATCTTGCAAATAAAAACTCCAAATCACCCAAACTCACTTTAATTGTATATAGCATTCCAAGAACTATTTTATTAAATTGATTTCATAATTTTTGGAGTCCATCTGTGGAAGTTAGGTTTTTGGCCCTCCTTGTACATAATACCTGATTAAAATATTCAGTTTATTCAATACCTATTATTTCTACAAATTTATATTTTTAGAATTTTATAGATAATGTATATAATTCATGTACATATTGACATTAGAGTAAAACCAAAAATAATTGATAAAATAAAATAAGTCTATGTAATACATAGACAAAAGACCTATGCTACCTATATGTATATAAATAAAAGGGAATTTAATTCTTTTATTCTTTATTCATCCTTATTTTTATAATAATGTATATATTATATATAACTCATTAAAAATACAAATTCAAAATAAAAACAAGTAAAATTCGTTAAATAAATAAAATGTATATAATATATATAGGTAAAATACCTATAAGTATACTTACATAAGCATATACCTATTTATTTAAAAATGTAAATAAATTCCTAAAAATTAAATAAAAATACCTTGCTACTCACAAAAATAAATTATAAAATTATAAAATAAGCGAATAAAATAATAAAGGAAAATAAACAAATTAAAAATAAAATACACAAAAATACATGTAAATACATACATATACACATTATTAAATTAAAACCATAATAAAACACTTCGAAAAAATTCAATAAAAATCACAAATAAATACTATATGAAAAAATACACATTTTTTATGTTTTAAGAAAATCCTAATAAAATCATTTACTATTGTAAATTAATCAATTTCAACTCAAATTCCCTGTTTTGTCTTCTAGCGGATGATTTGGACCAATCACTGGCCGTCAACAACTGACCGCTCGGTCAACTGCTCCCCCAGCCCCCCGATGTAACGCAACCTGTCTCTTCGCCCTTCTTCTCCCATTTTTCCCGGGCACACCATCCATCAATCGAAGACGCTTCCTTCACAAGAATTGCTCTCTAATCATCCCTAAAGCCCGCCGATTCTTTGGATCAATCTGATACTCTCTGGATCATGTAATAATCACCGGTCAATAAGGCTCCTTGCCATTGTCTATAAATAAGTAGCTCCACCTCCTTCCTCGAATTTGGCCACTTTAATCCAACCTTAAGCCTTGATTCCAGTCCTGGGACGTTCCTCGTGACAGGGGGAGTGTGCTGGCGTCTCGAATCGGCCGGAGGGAGGAAGATTTTGTCGCGGCGGAGCTCCGGCGTCCGCCCTGCTCCCTGGAGGCCCCCAGGTATAAGAGTTGTCCCTTTTTATGCTTTTTAGTTAGTTTTTAATGCTAGCTTTCCATTCCAGTTATTAGATTAGGCTTTAGTTAATTCCCTTAGCGTAAAAATCCAAATTCGAAGTTCGCCGGAGCGGAGCTCCGGCGACTTCTTCACCGTGAAACCTACTGTGCCCGCCCGCCATTTGCATCCCATTTCGTTCCTCGTCGCATTCTCCATCGAACGTACACCTTGGTCCAACCCAGGACCTTCGGTCTTGGCGAATCAGGGCTCTACCTCCGCCGTTCGCCGGAGCCCCTCCGCCCCACTCCATTTTGCTTCGCAGCTTCAAAACCCCGGGTCGAGGAGGTAGCTCTCTCGCCCCCGGTTCTTCCTATGCAGGTATCACGAGGAATGGAGCCCATCTGGGCTCGCATTGAACCAGGAAGAGGTTCCTGGAGGTCCACCACTTCTCCGATCTCGTCCGAACGACTCGGACCTCCAGGAGCCATGATGGACCCATCAGTCGACGCGGGATGCTTCCAGCTACGTGCAGACCATCTCAGACGCGCTGGAGAGCCCCAGAGGAGCCCGAGCTTCTCGATCGAAGCTCTCCAGGCGCGAGCTTCTTCCCTATTCTTCCAGGGAGCTCCAGCGCCGTCGGATCAGGAGGCTCATCCCAGATCCAGCAGGAACCGTTCGATGAAGATATGCTCCAACCGTCAGATCAGACAGTAGCTTCTAATCAGCACCCTTCATCGGCGAATCGACGTCGACCGTCAGATGCTTGACGCGTGGATAAGTGGCGCATCCAGCGCCGCAAGATGATGCGCCTTTAGGGGGTAAATTTCACATCTAGCCCCCCGCCTTTTTGTATTTGTAGTTTAATACCAAAACTAAAAAGTCAAGTTGTAAATAACTTGTAAAATTTGCAGAACACCCCCTGATGTTTTTAGATTTGCAGTTTGGTCCCTCCGCGCCTCACGTGCAGCACCCACGTGAGGCGCGTGGAAATTGCACTTAAACCCCGCTGTGTTTTTGTATTTGTAAAACGGTCCTGAAAATAAAAGTTAACGTTCATTTTTATTGTGATTTTTGCATGTACGCCCTTGTCAATTATTTTATTTGCAAAAACACCCCTGCTAGGCCCTTTATTTTTGGAATGCTTTGTCTATTTATTTTGTGCTTCATATTTCTTCGAAAAATTTTGCAAAAATAGACTTAAGCTCATGTTTGGTTGTTCTTGCACGCCATAATTTTAGTTTTTAATTTTATTGCATCTTTGCATTTATTAAAAATAAAAAACATGCATTTTATTTACTGTCTAGCTTATAAAATACCAAAAAAATATGAAAAGGCCTCGAAAAATTCCAAAAAAATTAGTTATGGTGTATTTTGACCTATTTCAGTGCCAGTCCAAAAATCCCTAAAAATCTCAAAAGTAAAACCTTAAAAATTCAAAAATACCCAAAAACTTCAAAAAAATGTACAAAATCAAGGAAAAATCAGAAAAATATGAACTCAGTCCGTATTTATGCTATATTTTATTGTCTTTATTAGAAAAATAGTGTGGAAAAATTTTGAGGCTGTTCGCTATTTTTAATTCCCCATTTTATCTCCAGCCAGAAGCTTTCCCACTATTTCGCTTATTTCAGTATTTAAAAATACCAAAAAACAGTTTGAAAAAGACCCAAAAATCACAAAAACAGTAAAAATCCTAAAAATATCAAAAACATTTTATTTCTGACTTTTTGGATATTTTTGCACATTTTTGTAAATACTTTATCTTGTCTTTTATTACATTGTCCTTATTTTCCCATATTAAAAAAATAATATAACAAAAAAATGTAATATATAAAAATTAGAAAATCAAAAATCAAAATACAAAATTAAAAATTAAAGAAAATAAATAAATAAATATAAAATAAAAAAACCCACAAAAATAGGCTTCACACATGGATGACTCTGAGATACATGTAGGCTAGTGCATTTTGTATTGCTCTCTGTGGTTCGACCTCTACATTCTTGTCGCTGTACATTTTATGGTAGAGTAATAAAGATTAATTCTCATTTCTCTTTGAGCTTGATTGTTTTATTCTTTGGTCGTGGGTTAATTGCTGTATAACTTGGGTATTCTGCGAGCGGTCGCCTCGGCGACAACTTATTTACATTATTCATGGTGACCCTCGTGGAGAATCCTCGTTATCAGGTAGATAAAATCAGCGCTCCACCATTTCGAGATTTCCTTCATGACAACCTCTCGAAGATTCGGGTTCAGCCGCCGCTGGAACTCACGCGACGGCTTTGCCTCCTCCTCGAGATAGATGTGGTGGGAGCATTGGGCCGAACTTATCCCCTGAAGATCGGCTATACTCCATCCTATCGCCTTGCGGTTCTTTTCAAGAACCCCCATCAGACGGGATTCCTGCTCTCCAGTCAAATCGGTGGAGATAATGACTGGGTACATCTCATGCTCACCCGCAAGGAACCTATACTTCAGCGACGACGGTAGTAGCTTCAGCTATGGATAAGTAAGTGCTGGTGGATCTGGCCTCTGAAAAGTCTGAGTGAATGCTGCCAAATCTGCATGGGAGAATGAGAACTCTCGCTCACAATCTGAATCTGGAGAAGGAAGCTCTGCTGGACTGTCTCTGCTCTGCACGAAATCAACCTCCTCCCTAGCTGTAGGCTCAGTGAAAGTCAGACATGGTATCAAATCATTAAACTCTGCCCAATCAATATCTGACTCCGAGGGATTTGTATCGGACTAACAAAAATCTGTCTCACGGTCGGGAACCGGGTCTGCTGCTTGAGATGTATCCTGGAATAGGAATGCGCTCTCCAAGCTCTCGTCTGCTGGCTTCTCTGCATTAGCTAACTATGAAGGTGAGAGGATGGCTTGTGCGACTAGATCTGCCCAAACTACCTCATCATATGTAATCACAAAATCGTAGTCCTGGTGGATGTCTCGCCCTGCCTCTGTCATCTGCTCTGATCGGAAGTCGGCTCTGAGCAAGCTGAATCTCTGGCTCTAGTCTTCTCGACCGTCTTTATTTGTATACTCTCGCCCTCGACGTGAAAGTATACCTTTCCGCTATCATGGTCGGACACTGCCTTGGCTGTGGTCAAGAATCGGGGTATCGGTCACAGACTCAGGGATCTCCATGTCCAATACTACGAAGTCCACGGGGAATTTCAGGCCCTGAATCGTGACGACAACGTCCTTCAGCAACCCCTTCGGCCTCTTGACAGATCGATCAGCAAACTGAAGGATAGTCCTGCTTTGTCGGAGAGGGCCCAACTCAAAGCGGTCGAGAAGGGCTGCCGGAAGTAGGTTGATCGAAGAACCGCTGCCTAATAGAGTGCGGTCGAACCTCTGTTCATGGATGTGGCATCTTTTATACGGGGCTCCTGCATTTGGCCTCTTGGCTGGCAGACGGTTCTGAATCGCGAAACAAGTGGCACGAGTAAGCACATGGATCTCTGACCGATGGTTCTGCCTCTTCCTCCTAACTATGGTCCTGTCTCTGAGTGATCTCTGGAGTAGAGGTATGTGCTCCAAGGCCTCCTATAGAGTCATCTGTATGTGGAATCTATCTATCATCTGCTGGCTGAACTCTATCTGATGATTCTTTTTTTGATTTTCTTTTTTCTGTCCCTTACCCAGATGGAGTGCTCTAGGAAAGGGGACTACAGGGTCCTTCTCAGATGAAGGACTAGGAGAGGGTCTGGCATGCTCATGGATAGAAGAATCCACACAAACATCATTAAGCAACACATGCGGATCCGAAAACAACAAACCCTTTCCTTTATTTGCAGAAATGTCCCGAGATACATGTATTGAAGGAAAAACAACATGACTAGAAGAACTGGAAATGGTGGCCTCAGTACCACCCTCGACATCTGGACTCGCGGCATCAGTACCACACTCTAGCTCAGCAACTGCAATGGTGGCGTCAGTACCACCTCCTCCAACTGGTGACGCGACGGCCTCAGTACCGTCGGTTGGATCAACATCCGTGGTGGCATCAGTACCATCGTCATCATCTCTCGCAGCATCAGTACCGCGCTCCTCCTCGTCTGGCGCTTCTGTAGTGGCGTGGGGTCATCGCTCAGACGAGGCGCCCCCTGCTGGCATCCTACCGCTCCTAAGTGTAATAAAATCATCATCAAACATGTATGCAGACATATGGGTTGCTGGTGCTGCTCACGCTGCTGGTCGTACTGGCCATCCTGAACTGGAGGCTGTTGTTGGGAACTGGTGCCTCCGGCCGACCAGCGGAATCCGGGATGGTCTCGTCGGATACCAGGCTGGGGTCGGTCGTACCAAATCTCGTTGACATCCATCAACGGCTCCAGCTCGTAGGTGGGTGGAGGGAGTACTGCCAGGGGCTGATCCGGCTGGTAGACCACCATCTGAGTATCCTGGGATGGTGGTGACTGGTAGAACTGCATTGCTGTTGGTACGACTCCTCCTGTACAAGATGAACCTGTCTAGGCTGACTGGAGTGCTGGGACGAGCTACCACTGCTGCTAGGATCTCCTCGTGACCGAAGACGGGGCGGAGAAGTCATCTGTGCCTCCTGGAGACACAAGATTTGTGTCTTCAAGTCACTCAGCGTTCGTGCCATATGATCCATTCTGCGTGATGCCCTGGCATAGCTTCTTCTCGATCAACTCGATCCGATCCAGTTTCTCACTGATAATGCCCATGTCTGCGGCTGTGGACTCCGCCTGTGCGGCTGTCGCGAACGAAGTAGAAGGACCGGCATTGACCCGTGCTATCATCTGGTACTGCACGGTCTGTGGCTGGGGGCATCCCTGAGTGTAGAGTCGGGTCTGGGACATCACTGTCTAGTTCTCGACCATCTCCTCGTAGATGGCCCAAACCTGATTCTCATCCTTGGCGAAGTAGGAACCGCCACAAGAAGCATTCACCAGGCCCTACAGCTCTGGTGTTAGCCCGCAAAAGAAGCTCTGAACTAGGTTTGGCTTCGTGATGTTGTGGTGCGGGCATCTGTTGGTAAGCTCTCTGAACCTCTCCCATGCCTCGTGGAACTGCTCGTTGGGGATCATGGAGAAGTTGCTGATCAGGGCCCTCGCTGCATTGGTCTGCCCGAGTGAATAGTATTTGTCCAAGTACTCGATGCGGAGCTGCTCCCAGGTGTATACAAATCTCCCTAAATGCTTCAGCCAGCTGACTGCTCTGTCGGCCAGGGAGAAGGGAAAGGCTATCATCCTAATGGTGTCCTCGTCCACCTGTCGATCGTGGACGGTACTGCAGATCATCTCGAACTCCTGGAGATGTAGATGGGGCTCCTCAGTGGCGAGCCCGTGGAAGCGAGGGAGGATCTGAAGTGTCTGTGGGGGGAACTTGAAGTCCCCCACGATTGCCGGAAGTACCACCCACCGGTGCGTAAGTGTCGATTCGGGGTTGTGCAACTCCTGCATCGGTCTCGGTTGCTCGGCCGGCTGAGCTGGCTCCTCTGGCTGATCTGGGTTTCTCTCTCCTGCGGCTTGTAGCTACTCTCGTGCTGTCCTCAGCCTCTCCATCTCTCTCCTCATCTCCACCATGAAGGCTCCCTGATCCCGTATCTGTCACTGCATAGTCTTTAGGGAAGCTAACATGATGGTGTTGATCGCACCCTGGTCTAGTACGTAAGTAGTTGTCTTTGGCCTCTGACCATCGGTGCGCTCCTCGTTGCTGGCCATGGTCTCTGCAAAGGCAAAAGACCCATACTCAGGTGCCGATAAATCATCTGTCTGCTGTCTCACATCTAGCACTGATATCTCAGGACTGGTAGAAGGGTGGTCAAGGGGGAACATGGCGGAATCGAACTCGGGTTAAGAGAGCGGGTCTCGACTCTCACAAACCAACCTAGATGAACATGTTGGAGTGCAAAAAACGGTGCAGCCAACGACTGCCTAAGAGACCTCCTGCCCATCATCTTGATCTAGCGAGTCTGGCAGATGAGATCTGGAAACACACAAGATGAGCAAACAAACCCCAAGTTCACCTACTCAACACTGAGATGAAGACTGTAAGAGATCCATCGATTATCTTGTCAATTTTTATTTAGATGTTAATCTCTGTCTATCAGAGCGGTTACACGAGCTGATGGGAATCTAATCCGCCTACCAAACTGTCCCGTATAAAAGGTCGGTAGTCTGATCGGGATTCAGATATGGCTCTAGCCTAGTGTGCGGGTCGCTCTCTCGCTCATCCAAACCAGACAAATGAGGGGGTTGCTCTCCCCAAGACAAATTTTTATGTGAGGTGTCTTTTAGGGTCAAGTGTGTTTATCAGTCCCAATTTTATAGTTTTTCTTTTTTATGTATTTTTCAAGCAAACAACGCCTAACGAATTTTTCGGTTCTCCTGATTATTTAAGTCCAAAAATAAGGGGGAGAAGACGAAAAAGCCGATGCGCGATAAAATCAATGATGCATGCAAAGTAAGTGATGCATACCTGACTCCAACAGTCTTCATGCAGAGTGATCCGCACATAAAATAAAGACTGAAATTAAACTACCTATATGATGCACGAGAAACCGGCCCTAAACGAAGCAATTTCTACACGTAAAGCACAGTAGTCGGGTAATCAAACCTAAGTCTGGAATCCTATCTTGGGAGCCACTCGATGTCCACCACAACAGATCCTGCACGCGTTGTATGTGACTCCTCAAGGCACGTGGACTAGAGTCTAATAATCTGGCCTTTTCTTACAAGTTAATTAGTCTGGTCCAATTAATGATCTATAGGTGCAAGCAGATAATTAATTTTGGATCCTAATTAATTACGTCACAATCAGAGAAAATCTTAAGCTAAGGCCAAAACCGTGTAAATCAGATAAGCAGTAATAAAATACGATAAAATAAAAACCGGTGAAAAACCGCAGTGAGGTACCCCGAGCACACCGGTGCTCGGCGAAATAGACCTCGATATCACCAAAGTCCAAGTCTCTGAGTTCCTATATTATTACAAATAAATGTTCTGCAGAAAAATAAATCTAATCTAAACTACGGCTATCTCTGCGGCTCCCGCACTCCTGTTCGGCTCCTCGCGTCCTCCTGCTTCTCTATGTAGAAAAAGTCGCCTCCGACTCCCACGGTTGCTTTGCTTACGAAAAAGCTGCCTCGGTCCTCGCAAGAAATCAAACAGAAATGTATGTCAGACCATATTATTAGAAAAATTATGCAAATAAATCAGATAAAAATATCTACACAACTATGGACAAAAAGCCGCGAAAAACCATGAAAAATCAAAAGACTACTAAGCTGTGCTCCCCGGCAACGGCGCCATTCTGATGAGCCGAAATTCCACGAAACACGAGTAGGGATAAAATAAATCAGGGGTCGTTGCGACCCGGATCTCGCAGATCATACTCAACAAGAAAAAGAGACCACCAAATCAAAGATAAAACGATAAATTCCGAATAGCGGTCTTCGCTATTTATTTAACCTGATATAGCGACTAGGGTCGAACTCAAGGAGCACGGATCGGCCTACAAAGTAGTCAAAATGAATAAAATAAATAAAATGAATAAAATAATTTTGGTGGATTCTTTTGTATTTTTAATTTTTTTTGTGTTTTTATATTATAAGAGAAATATAAGAAAATGGATTAAAAAGGCAACTTCAACAATTTATTAAACACAGAAAAATGCTCAAAAATTTCAAATAAAATTGTTTTTGTGTTTTCTATATTTTTAAGTGTTTTTGGTGAATTTTCAGAATTTTCTAATTATTAGTTGATTTTATAAAAATCAAGAAAGGGAAAAATAATGAATCAATGTGCAGCCAGACTTGAGAGGCTAATTAGCCTCTAAAAATCTAGAGACACTTTTTTATGCAAACTAGATGCAAAAACTAAGCTACAGAAAAAAGAGTATGCATTTTTTAATTTTATAGAATTTTTAACATTTTTTATAAGTTTTTTTTAGGATTTTGTGATTTTTAGTTGTTTTATAAATCCAAATGACACATAAATTGGAGAAACTTAAAAACGACAAAAAAGCAATCCCTAATGTTTTTAGAATTTTTAGAAAAGTGTTTATATTTTTAGTTGATTTTATATTCCAGACAGTAGCAATAATGAAGGTTTTGAATTTTTAAAAATAGTAAAGAGCAATAAAAATGTCCCAAAAAATAGTGAAATTTTTACACAATGGCAGGAGCCACGTATCCAAATTTCACTTGATTTGGAGTTTATTTGATATTTTATTCAACCAATGCAAGACACACAGCATACAAGGACCTAAATGCAATAAAACATAGTTCCAGGGTCAAATAGCTAACACATATAAAAAGCTCAGGGGCCCTTTTGCAAAAAGCCTAGAAAAGCACGCGGCATACACGTGATTCGCATTCACAGGGACTGAATTGTAATTCCTATTTATAAAAATGTAAACAGTAACAACTCAAAACTAGAGGAAAAACAATGTAAAAGTTCCACAACTCACGTGTGATGCACGTGTCTCACACAAGCAGGGACTATTTTGCAAATATTATAAACCTAAGGTCCTAGATGCAAATTAACCAAATTAAAAACAACGGACACAAATATTTACAGGACTAAACGACAAATACAAAATGAGGAGGGCCTAAGTGCAAATTACCCTCGTTATTGATGATCTACGGTTGAAGAGGCGCCACGTGTACGATCTGACGGTGGAGAGCAGTGGACACCCCTTCGGCTTGATCGACGCCCCAGATGACGTCCTGGGCTCGATTCAACGACTGCCAGCCCTTACGAACGAATGGCTACGATCTTATCTGACGTCGTCCGCAGGTGATGGCATGCTCAGAAGGGGCCGGGAGCGTTTGGAGAGCTCCAGCGACGAGAAGCACCTGGAGCACCTGTGCTCTGAAATCCGAACCTCCAGATGAGGTTCTAGGGCGGTCTAACCTGCATAGGAAGAAAGAAGGGTCGAGGGCAAACTGCTCGACCCGTTAGTAGGCGAAGTGGGTGGTCAGATGGGTCGCAGCGCGGTCCTCCGGCGAGCGGCGGCGGAGGAGAACCGAACTCCCAGTTCCGAGGCGAACCGAGGGGGAAGAATGGGTGAAAAAGATGGAAAGAAGTCTCGTGGATGTGAATCGACGTTCGGATGGAAGGATACATAAATGGATAATCGGGAAATGGCTGGTTACGGCCGGCGGCGCTAAACCTAAGAATCTGAATTCAAGCGTGGATAGAAGCTAAAAGGGCTACATGATGGTCGGGGTTGTCTGTGCTGGAAGTCAGGGACCTCCGGGGATCGTCGCCTCGATGGATCGATGGTCCAAAGGCCCGGGCTCTCCTTGCAACGGAGCATGACGGTGAAGACCACCAGACCTGGGGCTAGGGCGCTTCACTCCTCGCTGCAACACCTCCTATCGATTGCTGACATTCAATGCAAGAAGGTGGATGTCACATGTGTCTGAAACAGTGGCTGAAGGTGCGTGAAATGGCGGAGGAAGGTGGGGCTTTATACAGGTAGGGTCCGAGAAGATGGGAGTCGGGAACGTAAATTGATGATCGGACCCCTAAGAGGAAGATCGGGCGAGGATCACGGATGTGCCCGCTGCAATCGGAGCTCAGGGTTTGGGCAAATGGGAGGCGGATCGAATCGGGAAAAAGTTGAGAAATCGGGTCAAAACCGAATGTCCGCGGAGAAGAGGTCCGCGGGGGAGAGTTGACCGGGGGTCAACAATCCCCCGTGGACCAATAAGAAAATTCCCAGCCCTAAATTATTTATAAATTCATTTAAAAATAGTAAATGATTTTATTTAAAAATATTTACAACATGAAAAATGTTTATTATTTTTCAAAGTATTTTTAGTGGTTTTTATTTATTTTTTTGAAAAAAAATAAATTAGGTATTTACATTATATTATTATTATATACAGGTATATGTCATATGTATTTTTTATTTTTATTTTTAATTATTTTTTGTACAATTATCCCTATTTTATATTTTATTTATTTTCAACATAAAATATGGGATTTAAAATAATTTTTATTTGATTTTTATTCATTATTTACAAGGGTAAAATAAACACATCTTTTATTTATATATACATGGTATATGTACACCGAGGAGAGAGAAATTATTTGTTTTTATTTTTCTTTTATTTTTCCCATTTTTATTTTATTTTTGGAAATATATACAAAATAAAGGGAGCATATAAACATTTTTATTTTTAGAAAATAAAATATTTACACCAAGAGGGGTATTTACACCATGTTGAGTTACTCTATCTCTCTACTTATTTTATTTTGCGGTCAGGCCCATGCTGAACCCTCCCTTGGGTTTGGGTCACTCAATATTTATTCTAATATTTCCCTCTTTTTCTTTATTTATTTATTCCTTTATTTTTACGCAAAACATGCTAATTATAGGTATTTACATGATGCATGTATTTTGACAAATTGTTGTATTTATAGGTATTTACAAGGTATTTTGACAAGGTTTCTAGCTAAAACAAAGGAATAAAGAGTGATGAATGGGGATTCATCCGCTGATACCCACTTGAGTGTATATCCGGGTGTCTTTTCGCTTTCTGATTATGTCACCATTCTCATCGGGAGGCGATGACAGGAGTATGGTATTTGCTTACCGGATACTGTCCTGTATTTTATTTGATTTTTCAAATTTTACATCCATCTTCCTGACTTTTCTTTCTTTCTTTAAGAAGAGATAAAAATCACAAAAATATCCCTTTCTCTCAAAAACCCGAGTATCGTTATTCTACCTCCTTGTGTTTGACCCATATAAACATACCTGGATAAATAATTAGTTTAGATAAAATAGGAGAGAAATCTATTCATTCTCTCTCTTTCTCTCCTATTTTATTGAATTTTGTTTGATTAATTGAATCTGTCTTTGTGGTTCCCTACACCGACATTATTTCTTAATTGCATGTCAGACCCGATTATCAAAATGGAGCCATTGTCAGGGAGGCATTAGCCATACTTCGATTTTTGATCATTTTTTGTGATTTTTATTTCTTCTTGCTTCTTACGGTTTTTCTCGTATTTTCTCGATTTTCTTTCGAGTGTTGTACAATTTTTTACGGTTTTTTATGGTTTTTACGATTTTTGTTTATGATTGCTGACGAGTTCTGCAGGGCATGTAGGATTAACCGACGTCTTCAACAGGTGAACTAGTTGAGAGTGCAGAGATTGACTCTTTCTCTACGAGTCGATTGCAAAGGAGCATATCAAGTTGGCTGTTTTTTTACATTTTGTGAGAGAGGAAGGAGCGCTTGCCCATTACCCACATCCCAACTTTACTTTAAACTTTCTTCGAGGTTTGTTTCTCTAGGTGTTGGTGCACTTGGGGGACCTCATCATGGGTTTTGGTTTTTCACCCATTTTTCTTTGTTTCACGTGATTTCTTGAAGCCTAAGGGTGCACGCTTGATTAATTAGGTACGATCTCTATCTCTGCATGCATCATTATTTTCCATCGCATTCCATGATTCTCCCTCTGTGAAACACATTTTGAAAATTTAAAGTAAACGACCTCCCGTTAGATTTTGTTGAAAATATCCAAAAAAGTGAAAATTATAAAAAAAATAAAATATTAAATAAAACTTGACAGAAAATAAAAAATATGGACTCGAAAATTGTATTGGGAGAGCAATCTCCATATTGTTTGTAGGTACTCTCTAGACAGAGCGAGGCACACACACGTAAGGAATAGAGCCCAAATCCCTGGACTTGTGCTTTAAGTGCTTGCACTCACTCCTAGGTCATGGTGCTTGCTGCAAGCACTAACCTCAGATGTTAGTAGAAATAGTCGTGTTTAATTTGGTGTGCACTGTTGGCCTAAACACGAACAACCCGAGGAGACTACACCTGTGAGCTTGATAAAATAACTGCTTTGTCACCTAACTTTAAAAATTGAAAAGATAAAAGACCGAACTTTTACAGTCATCATTGTGTGAAGTTCGTGAACTTGGGTCACATTGTGTTTGTATGCAAGGTGTGAATTGTACCACATCTTATATGCCTTCACACTCGTGTTTTTGACTTGACTTCATGCTCTCTCCCGTATTACCTTTTGACATCGAAGATGACAACTAGATGGATTTTATGCTCAGACTCCACGAGCTTTTGACAGTCTATCGTTCGTCGTATATCTTCATAATCTCGGGATGACCCTCTTCCCGAGTTGGTCCCACCTAGTCACAAGGAGAGTCATATATAGATTTCCTCGCCTCCAAACCCTTTTCTTGAGGCAGACCCGCGCTTCAAGTTTTCATCTATTTCTCCTACACATTTTCACTGAGTTCTTATGAGTCAGTTTCCTTCCCAGAGGATTCGAAGATCATGGCTAGAGGGAAGGGGCCAGTTGAGTATCGAGTTGCTGAGGATAGACAAATTAAGGAGAGACATATAGATGAGAGACTCGATCCATCTTCTGATATTACTGTAGGGATTCTAGACACACTAAAATAGATGAGCATACAAATCAGAGATCAGTGTAGAGTCCAGGATGAGCTGAGAGCTGAGATCACTGTGCTGAGAGTAGGAACCGGGAACCCACCACCGCCTGCCATGGTCCCCGCTACTTTGAGGGATGAGTATGACCCGGGAGCTAGGACTCTACACAATTGGATTCGGTTACCACCGAATCAAGGGTCATACGAGTTGAGACCGTACTTCATTTCTTTGCTTCCCAAGTATTATGGGAACACTTCGGAGGAGTCGTTTACCTTTCTTTAGCACTTCGAGATGATTTATGATACGACTAGTTATCCATGAGTTATATAGGAGGTTGAGTCACTTGAGAAGGGAGATTTCTACATGTGATGATCTGAAATCCACATTATTGTGTAACTATTTTTCTCTAGGACAGACGAACATGATGAGGAGCCAGATCTCCAATTTTACACAGTTACCGCATGAATCATTCCATGAGGCATGGGATCGATTCAAGGATTTGACAGAGAGATGCCACATCATGAGATACCTTTGAAGGTGCTTGTGCAGAATTATTTTGGAGGACTCCAGAGGATGTTTGTGGCCTAGTGAGCGTTGCATATGGCGGTAATTATTTGAATAGGGATGCCGAGTCAGTTTTATCCATCTTCGAGGGAATGGAGGAGAATTCACGCATCATTGATTCCACTCGGGCATTCCAAAATGGCCCACAACCATCACACCAGAGAGAGCATTAGAATTTGGCACATGTTTCATAGTCTGAGTTACGATCTGACATGGGATTCATTAATGAGAAGCTTACTTTAGTCGATGTGATTCAGAATCTAGTTCAGGATTTACAATCATTGCGATAATTGGAGAAACTCTCATCACTTCCTCAATATTTGAGTGATGAATCCACATTTCATCATCTTTATTCTGTCATTTTGGCCTCAAAGACCCTGGCAAATGCTTGTAAATACCCTTAATTCCTGCATCTTAGTATCCATGCATGTGTATGTAAATAGTGTACAAAATACAGTTTCTAAAGCCAAAATTATAGAATAAAGAAAAGAAAAGAAAAAGAATAAAATATTGTAAATATTTTATGACCCGAAACCTCGAGACATAGGCATCGTCATGAATAGGTTGACAAGGAATAAAGTAAGGGGAGATAAGGGTCAAAATACAATAAAAATACCTCTTATTTAATTCATTCTTTAATTATTTTGGGATCTATTTTTAGTCCCACCTTTTATACTTTAAATAAAGAAACTTTGTACATGAAAGTTGTAGATAATTAAATAAAGAAAAATACAAAATTAATTTCACATAAAAGTAATATACAGATAAAAAGTTATGATCTAAATAAAGTTCCAAAACTCTAACTTCCCAGACCTGTATCTCTCAAATAAAAACTTGAAACACATCAAACTCACTTTTAATTGTATATAATTTTAAACAAGCTATTTAGTGAAGGTGATTTCACGTTTGGCGGAGCTACGATTTGAAAGTTGAGTTTTGGACCCCTATTGTATACTTGTAGAGATTAAAATATTCATTTAATCATTCATTCATTATTTTCATATTTTTATATTATTATAATTTTGTAAATATTATTTCTAATATATATGTACATTAAAATTAGAATAAAATCTGCAAGAAAATATAAAATAAAATACTTGTGTATAACATACCTAGGTATAATACCTGTATATATACCTACATAATTACTACTTCTATTTTATCAAGTGTATAAAACACATCAGAAAAATAAAATAAAAATATATTTCAGTATATAAAATTGAGTTATAAATTTATAAAATAATAAACAAAATAAATAAAATTAAATACACACAATAAAAATAAAATAATAAAATATACAGATATATGTACCTATATAGACCCAGAAAGGCAACTTGTATGTTTATACCTCATAAAAATAAGTAAAAATCACGATAAAATACTTTATAAAATAATAAACATTTTTATTTTATAACCAAAAAAATAATAAAATCATTTTTTATTTTAAAATGAATTTACAAAACATTTTCCAGGGATTTTTCCTGGTTGGTCAAGTGGACCAACCAGGTGACAGTCCACGTTGACCAGTGGGTCAACTGGCTGTCCTCCCCCATGTGCTCATGTTAGAACTTCATTTGACCTAGATTTCGCGGATGTATTGAGGCCATTCCTTGCACATTTTCAGGTCAACTCCTTCATGACTTTTCACGCCCGCATATCGATGAATCACGCCCTTGTGTTTTTTCGAGGAGGGCATCACTGATCTTCCCGTTATGCCTCGTTCTTCCCATCTGACCGTCAACCATTCATATATGCCCCCCTCTCCTTCGACTTTTGAACCCCTCTCCCGCAAGACTAGCTCCCGCTTTTGTGCCCTATCGCTCGAGGAAGGTGACGGCTTCTCTCAGCGAGTATCAGGCCGACCGAGCAAGCCTTGAGGCGGATCCACCACCTCCGGCGAAGCCCTTTGTCGTTGAGGTCCAACCTCTGGTTCCAGCCATCGAGGCGTGTATCTTTTCTCCCTCATTTCTCTCCCATTCTCTCCCCTGTAGTCTTAGGAACGCATATCCACCTTTAGCTTCAATCTCCAGCTATCTAATTGCTCGGTCACATCCTTCGCCGGAGCAAGCTTCGTCCGAAATCCATTTCGACACTCTCCGCCGCCATTCCACCCCCACGGGGTCCATGCACTTTTCCTTGGATTCTCTCACATGTTTCTACAGGGTTTTGAAGCAAGACTCGAGCCTGGGGCTCATTTTGGTTTCTCACCGGAGGTCCCTGGAGCTCATCAGCTCTGCCGCCTCCTAGCGAGAACCGCGGCCATCGCCGAGGTATTTTGGAGCTGCCAGCAGCAAGAGGAGACCTGCAGGACCACATATCGGCCGTTTTGAAGCTTCCAGCACGCCGGAGACCTGAGATCAAGCTCGGGAAGCTCATCCTCGCTGGTGTTCTTCCCTGTTCTTCCTCTCCACCACTCTGCCGTTCGATCAGGGTCACGCTCCAGTTTGAACAACAGCCATTAGATCTTCCCCATCAGCCACCGTTCGATCATCCAAGGAGGTCTAATCGCAGTCGTTCATTGCCGAACCATCATGGGCTGTCCGTTGTGCGCCACGTGTCAAGTGGATCTTCCAGCGCCGTCGGATCGCCTAGCTTTGGGTATTTTGCATTGTCTGCCCTTAGCATTTTTGTATTTATTTCGTAGCATATAAACTTTCATTTGCAGTTATAAATGTTTTGTAATAATTACATTTAGGCCCCCAGACTTTGCATAATTGCATTTAGGTCTTGTCCGCGTCACCTCATGTGACCTGTGTACGTGGGGTGGTGGGAATTTTGCAAGGACCCCCCCTGAGGTTCTTGTTATTTCGTTTAAGTTTGGGAATTTTTTAATTAAGAGTAATATTTTTGGAGAGATTGCAAATGCACCCCCGAATTTTTGATAATTACATATAGGTCCTCCCCAAGCGCGTGCACCGCACGTGCGTGGCCTGGGAATATTGCAGGGGTACTCCTGTGGGTTTGTGTATTTGCATTTGGTCTTGGAAAGTAGTTTATAAGTTATAAATTTTGTGAAAAATTACACGTTGGACCTCGAACTTATGGATGTTTGCACTTATACCCCTACCAACAGTGTAGTTTCTCTTTCTTATCTCTATTTATTTTGTGCATCTATAAAATCCCAAAAATTATCAAAAAAATCTCCATAAGTTCCTGTTGCATTCTAGTTTTATGGAATATTTTTATTTTGCATTTTTATTGCATTTTATTATTTATAAAATTCAAAAATATGCATTTTCAGTACTGTTTGCATTAGAAAATATTTAAAAATTATAAAAAGTTTTTGAAAAATTCCAAAAAAAATCAAAATTTGATTGCTTTTGTGTGTTTTCACTTCAGCCAAAAATCATTAAAAATTCAAAAGAAAACTCCTAAAAATTACAAATCACCTAAAATCTTCAAAAAATCTTAAAAATTCTACCAAAATCCTAAAAATACAATTTCAGTTTCTGAATTTTCCCTATTTTATCATCTTTATGTTAAAATTAATTTGAGGAATTTTGGACACTGTTTGATATTTTTCATCCTCATTATAATTTCGGCCAGCAAATTGTTTCACTGTTTGCTAGTATTTTTACATTTAGAAATACCAAAAAAATTAGAAAAAATCTAGAAAAATCACAAAAACATTAGAACAATATAAAAAGCACAAAAATATTTTATTTCCTGTATTTTGAGTATTTTACCTCTTTTTATCCCTCTCTTATTCCTAGTAGATATATATTCCATATAGATATTATACCTTTGTTAAAAGAAAAAAGAAAAGAAAAAAATACAAAATATAAAAAGCAAATATAAAATCAGAAAAATTAAAAATCAAAATATAAAATATAAAATAAAAAACTATATATATAATAAAAAACCCACAAAAATAGCACAATTGTAGGCATTTGATTACTTTCACATTTTTTAGCATTATTGGCTTGATCTATCTTACTTGCTCCCTGAGTTTGACACTCTACACATACTTGCACCTATACACACTTATTGTAGAGTTATAATAAATTTTAACTCCACATTTGCTTCTCATAGATTGATTGTTATTGTGGGTTAATTGTTGACTTAATCGAGATTTATCGAGGGTCACCGCAGCGACTTTGTCTCTGCCTTGTGTAAGATAATTAGACCCTCGTACCTCTCGGTTAATCATTGAGCAATCTTACAAATAAGGTGATCGAGCTGTAGCTTCAGTACGAGCAGTCCCGTCCTTCTTCTATTTCTCAGTATGTTCGGAGATCTTTACCCGCTCCTCCCACCCGTTAGATACAGTATGTTTAGAGCGAACCGGTTCAACCTACTAAGACTCCACAGATTGATTGGCATAAGGATCCGTCCAATGCTGACCCGAGTCAGATCACTAGCCCTGGAGATGTTGACGTCAATTCTCATGCCACTCTTGATATCAATGGGATATGGTACGCTCCTATTCAGCCTTCTCCATACTTTACTCCTCAGAGCGTACACCACCACCAGCAGCAATATAATCATCCGCAGCATGGACATCCACATTTCCAACATCGACAACACTACACGCAGCAACAGTCTCACCAACACCCATATCAGAGACCACATTCTTTTCAATATCATGCTACACAAAAACATACATATCATTACTAGCATCAATATGTCTTCTTTCACAGCACATAGATCTCCTCAGCCTTACACACCACAATAGCACACTCTTAGGACGGAGAGAATAGATAGTCAGGGTCACCATATTGAGTCTGAGGTGTCTTCATAGTCCTTAACACTGAATCAGATCATGGACATGTTGAGCATGCTCAAGACAACATACAAGACAGAGATGGAGCAAGTTAACCATCGTCTGGATGAACTAACCATGCCTAAGACCACTCTCCTGAAACGCGTCCCACTACCCTTGTTAATTCGAGCAGATGAATGTTCAAATTAATTAAGAATGTACGTTGCAGTCGGATAATGAGAGCAGATCAAAAACCACTTTGAATTAATATCAAATTAATCACAGGTGGCAAATTTATTTTACTTGGGCAAGCCCAAGGTCGAACTCAGGGAGGCAGCTGTTTCCTTAGGTAAATTTTTAGCTAAGTAATAATTGTGATTTTCAGGGGATATATTTTTTCTTTTTCAATTTTTATGCAAGACACATGCACAATCCATCCAGTTTACAAATTAATTCAGAAAGGTGATCAAATCAAGTCCAAAAATTACGAAACTTGGCCAGATGATGAAATGGGATGAAATGAAGCTACCCAAATTGTTTTAGAATTTTCTGACACTAAATAAATTACTGTGAATTAAATATGGATGCAGGGTGATTTTGACTAAATCAATTTTAATAAATATCAGATCACAAGATTTTTGGGAATAAAAATTATCCTAAATAAATATGAAGGTGAGGAATCCAGGAAAATTATCAAACCTTAATTTTGATGTGAAATGAACCTATTAAAAATTAATTAATAAATTCACCAAATGATTTGTTTAGGCCTCAAGATGGGTGCAATCGAGATGAAATTTTTATGCAAGGTAAAGCTAATTATCCTAGATCTAATGTGATTTTGGGGGCATTTTTGGAGTCATAGAAAAATTACCATCAATTAAGAGCTGAAATTGGGCAAAATATAGCAAAAAATGAGCTACTTAATTAATAGCAAAATTCTACTGATATCACAAAAATATGCCAGATGTCACATAATGAAGAGGACAACATAAGCTACACAATGCAATTTTCCAAACTGAAAAATGAATTAATATGAATGCCTAAATATGCGTGCAAAGACGGATAAAAATGCAATTACAAGAATTAAAATTGCTGAAAAAAAAACGTGCTGACATGACCAATATGCAATTACCTATAATGCAGGGGGTGGATGCAATTCTCCACGGACACGTGCTCCTCACGTGAGGTCGCTTGACAGGGACTGAAATGTAATATTGAAAACCTTCAGGGGCCTCGATGCAATTTGCCCAGGCCACACGTGATCGAGGGGGGGGGGGGGATGCTAGGTTCGGAGGACTTCAGAGGCTCGGGCTGGTCTGGAGGTTCGACTTTGGCTCGGAGAAGCTTCGGGTGATCCGAGACTAGCGGTCGGGGAAGAGGCTCAGATCTGGTGACGTTTGGATCAAGATCGATCCAACGGTCCTTGAAGTCCGATGAAGAGGGCGACGTGGACGACCGAGCACCACTGGATCAGGGTGAATCCAATGGTCCTCTGCGGCTCTAGTGCTTGGCGACGTGGCGTGATTAGGCGCGTAGGATCACGGATGATCCAACGGTTGCGGGAGAAGGTGACGTGGATGGTTCCTGGTCGTGTGATCAGGATGATCGGACGACTGCTGGCTGTCATCCCCAACGACCCTCCGCCTCCTGCGGAGGAGAGGGCTGGGCTCCGGCGAGGCTGGGCTAGCTCCACCTCGTCCTCTTGTCGTCGGCGAGGGACGTTGGAGACTTTGGCGTAGCTGGGAAGATGCGTGGAAGGCTGGCGAAGCGTCCGGTCGTCTCAGTGGGGAAGGAGGTGCCTCTGGAGCTCGGTGGCAGAGGAGCTCGCATACAGCTCCGACGGGCCTCCGGCTAATCAAGATGTAAGCTGCAAGGGGTTAGGAGATAGCCGAAGCGTGCGTTGTTTCCATGGAGTGAAATGGAGTGTGATGCGAGGCCGGTAGAGCAGTGAGGGTGGTCGGTGGTCGAGCTTCGCTCAGGTGGCGGAGCTGGCATCGGGTGAAAGTGAAGTGCGTCGTTTGATGAAGCTAGGGGTAACGCGAAGATCAGAGCTCCGTCGCGGAGCTCGGAGGATGGACGACGGAGCAAGAAGATGCTCATGGAGGGCGAATTTAATCAGAGAAAACAAAGGAAAAATAGGAGGAAGACCTGGGGAGAGATGGAGGATTCTACCTAGGGTTAGAAGCTCCGGGGAAGCTTCCAAGTCTTCGCTCGAAGGACGGTAGAGGGCCTGAGCTCACGCAAACACATCGGAGGAGCTGCAACACGGCGTGGCGATGTCATGGATCTCACTGGAGGTGAAGGCCTGTCTTCGCTCGGATGTACACTCAACTGCTGTCACCAATAGGTAGCTCTGAGCTCGAGGATACCTCTCGTAATGGCGGATGGAGTGAAAGTGGTCGGTGGTGGCTGATTTATAGGACGAGGGTGACGACAGGGATGGTTGGGAGGTGATGTTCGTGGATGTCGTGGAGCGACTCGGGGGGTTGTCGTGAAGATCGAGGGAGCTGGCGAGGATGAGGGACGAGTGGGCTCCATCGTGATGGCGTCAGTGGTCGGAGAAGGTGGCTGGCGTGGAGCCAAAAATAGAAAGGGGGCGGCCCCTTGCGCACGGTGGAGAACGTGGGTCAGGGCGTGCGGAGGTTGACAACGATGTCTTGACCGTTGGATCTCGCGATCCAACGGTCCAGATGGAGGCGCGGGGTCAGGGCTGAGATCTGATCGAGATCACGACATCGGAGGGTCCGCACTGCACCACGTCGCGTGTTGAGGATGCGGCGCTGACGGGCGGCTGAGATGGAATCCTGGTACTGATCGAATGGTAGAGGGAGCGAAGTGTTGAAGCCATTGGATCTGGGGTGCATCGGATGGTTGACGTGATGCCACATTGCGTGGACCTGATGAGGCGCAAGCAGGTGGCTGGGATGGACTCCTGGAACCGATCCAACGGTGCGAAATAAAGGCGGGCGTGGGAAACACTGGGCCGTTGGATCTATATAAAGATCCAACATTTCAGAGCGCAGGCGGATAGGTCAAAGGGAGCGGGCCGCGTGGCGCAATCAGAAGGCGCCACGTGGCCAACTGTGAGGGGCTGAAGAGAAAAATAAGAATAGAGGGGGAAGGAGGTCGAATTTGGAAAAACTCAAAACATGAGAGTTGTAGATCTCGATGAGATATACAAGTTTCATGTTGACCAAAAATGGAGATGAGGTCAAATATGATACAAAAATATAGGAATACAAATATACATATATATAGTATACATAGAGGCCCCAAAACACAACTTCTGCCTACGAGCTCCAAATTGAATGAAATTAATCTCATTTTAAAGGTCTCTGGATGTGTATTCATCTGAAGGTGAGTATACCTAATTTGGATTTGGTAAGAGAGAGCTCCGGGCCTTCTAATGTCCAGGGGTTTTAGGGCTTTATTGGGTATTTTACAAAAGAGATCTCTGGCCTTCTTCCCTATATTATTAACTAATGGTGTACATATTATAAGGAAGGTGTTATTTTATTTAGGAGGGGATAAAATAATAGGTGGACATTTTACAGGTGGATTTTACACATGGAGCTGGCTTCTTATTAAATGCAAGGATGAATGCCAAAATGAATATTTTGTGGATTGATGCATAAATGCTATTTATGCAAGATAAAAGGAAATATGAAGCTAAATATCCGGGGACAAAGCTCTATTTTCAACTTTAAGAGTGATGAATCACATATTCATCATCTCCCAGACCAGCCTTAGATGAATCCGAATAAAAAGATGAGGCATTCAGATCAGGTAGACACCACTACAGGTACAATCTCCTTTCCTGATTTTTTTATCTAACTTCATTCGTCTCAGGAGCGATAGATCACCACGAGCACCATACAGTAGAGGAGAGAACACATGATGAGGAGTGAGATCCAATCCATGATGATATGCATTTTGATGCTGCGGATGATGACCACCATGATGATGAGGGCCAGCGTGATGTCTAGTTTGATGATCAGAGAGAGGGGAGTGATGTCAAGGTAGTAGACATGGACATAGGTGACTCAGATGATGATACCACGCCGGACCATATAGACACTCCCGATGTAGATTTCTCTTCTCCTATTTTGGAGAGTTTTGTACATACTTCTGAGATTCTCGATGTACACGTTGATTCCACTTTTATGTGAATAAAAGGAATTTTGTTGTTCCTAAGATTGTTCCTTTTCCTGATGCTTTGTATGAAAAAAGAAATGAAAATGCCAAAAAGAATGTTGTCACTCCAGAAATTTTTTGAGATTCCACTCCATGATTCCTTGGATCATTTTCCTATGCTCAAGAATCAGTTGAGGAACAAATGCACACCACGTAGAAAAAGGAAGTCACTGGTTGAAAAGCATGTATTGACCAAGGTGGCTTCATGTGCTATTCAGAATAAGGTAGCTAAAAAGAAGAGAGATTCTGGAGCTCACTATGTCACATGCCAGATTGCGAATGCCTCATTCCATCGTACCCTCTTAGATAATGGTTCCTCAATTAATTTATTTCCATCTTATTTGTTTGATAAGATCAATCTAGGTCCTCTTTACAAATCACAGGCGATACTTCCGCTTGCAGATCGATTTGTGAAGAGACCTAGAGGCGTGCTGAGGAACAATATCGTGATTGTTCAGGGCTTGCAGTTTCCAGTGGACTTTATTGTCCCAGATATGATGTGTTCCACGCAGTTACACCTTGCTCTAATCATTCTCGGGAGTCCCTTCTTGTAGATAGCGAGAGCACTCTTTGATCATTATGCCGGGAGAGTATCATTCCACACAGACATTGGAGAGATACCCATTAAGATATCGTGAGGATGTAGCAGTCACATATCAGTATTGTCATTCACATCAGAGGACACCAGTCTTGCAGATAATTATTGCACGTAGATGAGACACACTCTCTTGATCTTGAGAGCATTTATTTTGATATACACGATATCCTACACAAGGATAGGGCAGATGACATGGTACCTAGTTCTTCAGGCGACTATTCACATGTAGAGACAAAGAGCATATCAGATCCAAATGAGCAGTTAGTTGTAGTAGACATCTCAATGCTGCAGATTGAGAGTACACATATTCCATCACGAGATTCAGTTGATTACATTTCACGAATCATACAGTCTATTCAGTGCAGAGAGCCGGATGGTGTGATGGTTACACATATAGACACCTTCTGTAGTCCGACTCCTTATAGTAGAGAGACCTATGGTATGCACATAGTTCACTGACAGCGGCAACTCTACTTAGACAGCCAGAGATCAGTACGCATATGTACAACAGATGATTTCATATGACCCAGGTTGAGATAATTTACTTTGTACAGGATGCGTGACTACTCTTAGACTTCATTTCATCTTGTACAGAGACCTGTGGGCCTTTTGATTTTCTGGAGTACACCACCTGTATATTCTTTGCAGCCCACAATCCTCCCCATTCTTTGCTCGTCTTATATGCTTAGGATACCCGATCCTAAGTATAGGGGGACGATTTCTCGTTGATTAGCATTTTCAATTTTGTTCCTTTTATTTTCTCTTGTATATCCTTTCCTTTACACGAATCACTTATCCCCATTTTTTGACCACATTCTTTTCTATACTTAGGATGCCTTATCCTAAGTAATGGGAGACCAAGTGATTTCGTTGATATCGTTTTTTACAATTCTTTTATTCCTTCATTGTATATTCTTTTCCCTCAGTCAACTCATTTTTGTCTTATACTATACTTACGATGACCAGGTCGTAAGTATAGGGGGTGATTGACTTCACATCATTTATTCTTTTTCACCCACTTTTACTTAGCATGAGTTATGTGCTCCTTTTTCTCCTTTGACTCTATGAGGACATAACACAAGCTAAGTATAGGGCATGTATATATACTTGCATCCATAACTCGTACTTTTATGTATTTTCTATATCTATAAAATCCATAAAAAGTGGGTAAGAGTTAATTTAAAATCCATTTATTTATTATTTATAAAATCCTTGTAAATAAGTAAAATATGTATAAAATCCTTATTTAAAATTCTTACTTTAAAATATGTATTTAAAATATGTATATAAAATATGTGTAACACTTATTTAAAATCCTATCTATTAAAATATGTGTAAAATTCATTGAGTCCTCATAAATTTTTTTTGTATATAAAATTTATAAAATACATTAGTTATTTAATCTAAATAAAATATGGGTAATTTATTTTGTGAAATTCTTATACATAGACTTGTTTATAAATAATAAAAAATCCATAAAAATACAAAGTCCTAAAATTCATAAAAAATTACAAATTCCTTAAAATCATAAAAAATGAGTAAAATTCAGAAAATACACTTCACAAAAACATGGTTGAATTTGCATTAGCATTTTTCATAATAAGTTTGATTTCTAGAACTAAAGATTGGGAATAGTCTAAAGGATGGAGCTTGATTATGGCCTTTAACATTAATTGTAAGGAGCCTAGTTAGAAATTGGAATTTAGACTCTTCAGGTCATTGACTTAAATCTTTGGGTTCCATAAGACCATATATGGGAAGTCAACTTAAACTTGCCTAAGTAGAACACTTGGTGCTATCCGTTTAACTCTTCATCAATGAACCAATCTTGGACGCATGCACTTCGCACTTAGCTCGACGTGCATGGGACTGCAAAGGGCTATCCATTTCAGTGGTGTGTCTCCATCCTTGTCCAGGGACACAGACGTCTAAAGACGAGAGAGATTGGGGATGAAATAATGCTTCGGATGAGGGAAGAATCTGCTGGCACATTTTTTCCCAAGACCTCAAAAAATAGACGGAATGAAAAGATGATATATCCTTGAGGCACAAAAACATTGATGTAGTACAAGCAACATTACAAAGACAATTCAAAAAAAAGCCACCAAATACAAATATGACCACAATGGTCCAAGCTTCCACCAAAAAGCCTGCACATCTTAGTGGTGACTTAGCTACACTAGCTGGGCTTTGTAAGGAGTTGTGTCTACATTGATCTTACTCCAGTTCTCATCTCATTCTTCTACTTTCTCTCTCTATTCGATTGTGGACACAACATGACCTGACCTTAGAAGGAATATCCCCTCCTCGAGGAAAGAGTAGCTGGACGAGGAACCAATGAGCCATCAAGTGGACCGATGGAAAATTTTCAACATAATCCCCTGCCGCTCTAGCTATTTCAATCGAGCTCCAGAGTTTCCAGATATTATATTTAGGTCCCCATGAAGGGACCTAATGTAATAAATTTCTTTTCTTTTCATTTCAGTCCCTATCAGGGACAAAAATGCGAACTATTTTCTTTTATTTTTTACATTTATGCCCCTATATCCGTAGTGAATTTTGAACACTTTGTTGATCATATTTTCGATGATTCTTTTAGGATATTTACACAACTATCCTAGTGAGGTTTTATTACAATTTTGGAGTTTTTCATTGTATATTTTATTTGATTTGATTTTTCGAATTTCACATCCGTCTTCCCGACTTTTCTTTCTTTCTTCAAGAAGAGATAAAAATCACAAAATATCCTTTTCTCTCAGAAACCCGAGTATCATTATTCTACCTCCTTATCTTCAACTCAAGGAAACTTACCTGGATAAATAATTAGTTTGAATAAAATAGGAGAGAAATATATTATCTCTCTCTCATATTTTATTGAATTTTGTTTGATCAACCGAATCTATCTTTGTAGTTCTCTACACCGACATCATTTCTTAACCGCAAGCCAGACTCGGTTATCAGCTAGACAAGAACTTGAGTCAAATTTTGATCGAGTCTTTAGGATTTGGTCTGGCCCAAAGCACACTATGTTAAATGGCTTTGGGCCTCCATCATGTATGGCACATGATAGCCTGACCAAATACTCGTCCAAGGAATATATATGTCCACTGATCAATTCACGTGATTAGCAATCATCCATTTGGCCATCAAAGTTCATGATTTTCATTAAAAATATGCTTTATTTACCTTGTTATTTAATAAATTTACAATTTGAGCCTGAATTCATAAATCATATCTGCTTGATATCAACTGTGGCGGAAGAATGCACGCATTTTTTACAAATAGTTTAAACAAATCTACAAATGTATTTATACTACAATAGATATACGACTGCAGTTCAGATATGAAGTGAGGATTGTATATATACAGATTTCAAAATAGATATGAACAAATATCAACATCAGTATTAGATATTGTTCTACATTGCATCATATGACATATTGTTTTAGGCACCCCTCTAAGATTCTATAATTAAAGTTATTCTCCTTCCTTTTTGCTATAACACTTGTGCTCTTGCATGCTTACAAAATCCACAATATTATCCTTCTCTTAAGGTATACAGGGGAATAACTATGATACCAGGAGGACGGTAGTGTGACTTTAATAAGAATATGTGGGTACAATTGTTATTTCTAATAAGGTAGGAGCATATCCGAACTGTAGAATCATGGATGAGCATGTGTAAAAAACCCTACATTTTATACATTGTTCCGTACAAAGAATATGTACAATACTATTGCTATTTTTAATATTATTTCACACATTTTTAAAATGTAAAAACGTTATTATTTTATTTTTTATATATACTTTATTCACAAATTATCTTGAAAATTTAAAATACATTAAAATTTTGCCAAATTAGAATCGATTAAAAATTTAAAACTAGAAAATATAAAAATATAAAATAATTTAAAAATTAAATTAAAAATATGAATTTCATTTAAAAATCCATAAAAATTTATAAAATACGTAGAAATTCCTAAATGATTTTTGCACCCATAAACCTGAGTAATTTTGCAATCACAATCATAGTCCTACATAATCGTGAATTACACCTAGGACCTCGAGTAGTAGTTAACTCTTACACCCATAACCCTGTGTTAACTTCCATCTAATTTTCCGTTAACTATGATGGCATCCATCAAATATTTTGCATTTATACCCTTTATGTCCACTTATAGCCAGCCAACGCCCCCCTCCCTCGTCCTCCCCCTCCTCCACCAGCCATACACCCCCCCGCCAACCACCTCATCCTCCCCTGCATCCTCCAACACCCACCTCCTCCTCTCCTTCCTCCCCCGCCGACCTCCTCCCTTTCCCCCGTAGAAGCCCTACTACCATCGACCGCCCACTACGCCATTCCCCAGCCTGCAAGCACCCATTACCCCATGCAAGCCTCCCTACCGATGCACGCACCATTGCCATCGAGGCCCGCTCCATGTACAACTCCGCCTAGGAGAACCTCACCTTCTGAGCCCCCAACTCAACATCTCCTGCAACCCCCACTGGGATTGTGAAACCCCCAATTTTAGCCCTGCAACTTGGTCAGGTTGATGATAATCAAATAGTTGTGGTCCAATAAGAAATTTATGAAAAATCCAATTTCAATCTGATTGTGGCATATTATGACTTGTTGGATGCGTATCGTCGTCAGAATTCCAACGCATCTGAAAATTTTCAAATCGGATATCAGATGAGTAAGATATGATCATTTTAGTGAGGATGAGTCAAGTCTGAAATGGTCATACAGGATTTCAGAGAGATCCATTTAAGAGATCCGCCCAACCCATATTTTTGGGATATAAAAGACCCCATGGGTTGCTCTCCTCTCTTTCACTTACAAACCCTAGCCACCATACACCATCTCCCACCTTTCAATATCATCGGAGCTCCGTCGAAGCGCCGTCAGAGGGGGCGGATCACTACCATTTTGGAGATGAGCTTTCCCTCATCATCCTCTACACAGATCTACCACTAGAAATGTAAGATCATCTCTCTCGCTCCTCGTATTTCAAGATTTTGTTGTGGGTTAGATCTAAGCAAGAGATTATTTTGATTTATAGGATTTCCGTGATCATGATGAAATGCAGAATTACTTAGAACAGAGGTATGACGTTGAAGGCACGAACAACTTATAGGTATGGTCCTCTTCCATTTTTCTTGTGATTTTCTCGTGTTTCATATGTCCCATGGACCTTCGTGTCCCTCTTGCTGGATTGGGTTTCCCCCTTGGTGTGGAGATCGATGGTTGTTCATGTTCCCAATAAAATAAAAGAATGCTAAATGGTATTTTTGCTAAATAAAAGTGTGTGAAGGAAAGATGAATGGATAACTAAGAATATATATGCGTAGATGTTCCCTTCCTTCATTGTCGTTGATTTCATATGATCCGATCTACCCCGTTCGTTTGAATGTCTATAGAGTTATGGGTTTCTCATGGTGTATCCTAAGCATGATCAAGAGTTTTCAAAATTTAGATCCATCAAACAAGGGACTCTTTACACTTCTTTATCACAATACACGTCAGATATAACTTTTAATTAGTTAACATTATGTATTTATTCATTTGGATCTTGCATGAGTGATGAACTTGTATACGAGTATTGGAGTTCATTTCCTTGTACATTCATGATTGGAAAAATCTAAGTTATTTGTATTACACGCCAAATTGATTTCCATATTTTTTTAATGATGGATTCCGGAGATGATACCTAAGGGACCAGCAACCTTGACCCACGTTAAGAGTAAAAAAGGGGGGAGGGGGAGTCCCTTTGAACATAGTCAAGACATATATTTAATAATTACGTTATACTTACAAACAATTACATATAAAAATGTGAGTTTGCTCTGTCATGAAGGGATCGGTACAAGTTCTATTCCATTTCTGCCATAACCGTTATCTGTGGATGATAAATATAATTGGACGGATGGTTAATTTTTAAAAATCTTGATTTCAGTGACATTTTCTTGTTCCAAAAGTGATGAACGGATGGTATTGTCGACAATGTATTCCTTTGGAGTGAATTTTCCCACGACCCTAAATGAAACAAAACGTATGCTTTCAATACCATGGTTAATTATTCAATCAAAGATGTGTAACGTGTGATATCTAAGTTGGTTTGGGACCACTTAAGGATATGTATTGATTGATTATTACGTTACATGACCTTAAATTAAATTTAGAAATTTTTGCCTTAGATGTTAACCATGATTTATAATACAATAACTCCTTGTCCGTTATACACTTAAATCTTGAGATGGGTGGTTGCTTTATCTTAATCGTGTTACCATGTTAAACAAGCTCTTTGATATCCATTAGATGATTTCCCATATCAGAGGTTAATGAACATTTCAAAAGTCTCATCCACTGACTTTTTCACTAGTGTAATTGCTTGTTATTATAATAATATGCATCTCCTGCTATTGGAAACAAATGTATTCAGAAGCAGTGATGGAATACATTCTTAGAGTAGAAATCATAATCTTCCATGCATGAATCCATGATTGAAACTTTGTTTAGATGCTTGTTTGCTGGAAAATATCATCCATAAATTAAAAACATCCTACTTATAATTTTAGATACCTCACGAGTTATGGTATAATGACAATGGTATTAGCAAATAACATTAGTTCATTTACTCGTGTGGAAAAGTTAAGGTAAATCACGAGTATCACTTAGATTCTATGGCACCATATGCGTGTATTAGATTCGTTAGAATCCACATACATGAACTAATTCAAAGGTATAAAAATAAAGAACCATTGGGTTCAAACCTATTCTACCGTTGGACTGGAATATATCTTATATCTTTGACCGACTTGATGGGTTCCTTCCATATAATTAGGTGTGCCTTAGATCAAAGATTCAAAAACATATCACAATTTGAGTGTTTTAAATATTGAAGTCTACTCACAAGTCACCCTCAACGCTCAGGCATGTATCCTAAAGGTCACAACTGGTAGCATTCGATACTTCGACGGAGTAGGCTGGAGGCATAGTTGACATATGTATATATGTTTGTGAGAAATAATATATGATCAAATATACGTAATCACTTCTTATATCGTTGTTAACTCTAACCAACGGTAGAAATTGCAAGATCAGTGTGATATTATTATTTAGTAAATGTTCTATTAATAAATAAAAGTAAGATTGAATTATCACTTTATCGATGTTGGATGTATATGTCGTGTTTAGAGAAGTAAGCATACCCGAGAGTGGGGCGCAACTCTCGCGGTCCCGGTGAGTTCTAGATGGAGTGTTAGTTCTAGTTCCGCGAGTTTATCGGTGTGTTCCGCGACTCTGCTGGTTGAGCGTAGTGCTACGGGTACGGTCAGTGTGTCCGCGTCCCTACTACGACACTCGTCGAAGACTCGGACCTTGTCATAAGGGTGTATCCGGTGCGGTCCCATTTGGCCGCGGTGTACTCGTTCCCGGGTATTCCCCTCATGAAGGGTAAGCTGGGGGAAAATGAGTTGGAGTTGGGGTTGGTTGCATGAGTTGATTGCTCCAATGCACATTTTATGACTGTTGAGTTTATGTTGTTAATGTTTGAATGCTGCAACTAATGATGAAAAGGCATCTTGAATAGTATACATATATACATATGCGTATATGATTATCAGATAAATATATAATTAATTAGCTCATGATATGAATAAAGTACAGACACATATAAAGTATGGTTAGCAAATTGCATGCAACTTATAATAATAATCTTATTGATAGGTTGGAATAATGAGCAAACAACTACTAAAATAATAATGGAACATGAACTTCCCTCTGTTTTCTCTTTTACACTTTCGGCTTAGTGTAGTGTTAGCTTGTTTTAGCTGTATTGAGTTTTTTGCTCATACGTACTTCTTTGGAAATCCATCCAGGTTTACATGTTGTTGAGCAACAGTAGTGACTTGAACTTCCGCAGTTTGTACCAGACTCGGGGTACAGTTCCACTTCTATAGTCTTAATAATTGTTGTATACTTTTATAGCTCTTGTAGTTTAAGTTGCTAGTCATGTAATAAAGTATTATGGGCTCTATTGCAAATTTGTAAAATTTTTGGGAACCATGAATATATAAATGTCATTAGAGCATTTTATCATCTGCTTTTCCTACTTTACATTTGAATGTTAATCATGATGTATGAATGTGGCTATTGCTGGGGGTGGGGGGGGGGGGGTTGGCGTCGTGGCTACGTGACGGAAGGGTGGAGGGTCCTCTGGTCCCAAGTCGATGCCTTCATGCTATCCGCATGCTGCAAGCACTACATGGCCTATGATGTTGAAAAATGGGGGAACCTCACATGCTACATGATGCGAAGTGACGAAGCAGGACATGGAGGATTCCTATTAGCCACCATTCTGGAGTTACGTACGGGAAGGGCATGTGAGCTTCCTCACGTGCTCCTATAATGCCGTTAAGGGCATGTCTATGTGCGCTAACGAGGGGCTCCTCCGGAAGGCTAGGGAGGAATGGGGATTCCATGAGTATATCACGTATGACTGCAATGATATTGCCACCAACTTTGAGTATCAGAAGTATGTTCCCATTGCTGTGGAAGTTGTCGTGGATGCGCTTAAAGTAGGCAAGGACATCAACTGTGAAGGATACTATAGCCTCTATCGATGAAGCCGATATCAATGGTTCCCTATTTAATCTCTTCTTCATTCAGTTCCATCTTGTACACTTTGATGGAGATCTTGCCGTCAGCTCCCCATACTGGAATTTGGGCCCTGAGAATGTGTGTACCGAGAACCATCATTAACTAAATCTTGAAGCTGCAAGACATGGGATTGTTCTCTTAAAAAATAATGATGGTTTCTCCTACTCTCTCCTGCAGAAGTGCCTCGATCCCTCTCATAATCTCTACTGCAAATGATACATTGAAACTTGGTGGCGATTACATAGGAGATCCTTGTACCATGAAGAGCTTGATTGATGCACTCGGTGCGCATACTCATCATGACTCTTTTGTCATTGGGTGCTTCAATGGTATACATTGCAACTTAACATATGGATTTGGGGGAGCAGTCTGTGTGACAAAGCAGGCAAATGTCGAGGTCATCGTGCACGTGTATAGGTTCTTTGATGGCATTGGGGTGCGACCGGGATGCAATGGGTAGGTGGTCGATGGTGGGGGGAGGGGGAGGAGGTCGGAGGCGGTCAGAGGGGGGGGGGGGGATGGAGGGAGGGTAAGGTGGGAGGTGGAGGGCGTTGGAGGTTGAAGGGTAGTGATGAATTTCCTTTTCATCACCTTTATTCTATCATTTTGACCTTAAAAGCCCTTGCTAATGCATGTATATAACATTAATTTGTACAAAATAACATTCATTATTTATTGTATTTATTGTGTAAATAATATTGTTTTTAATGCCAAAATTATATAATAAAGAGAAGAAAAGAAAGAGAATAAAATACCAAAGGTATTTTATGATCCGAAACCCCGAGACCAAGTCAAGAATTGAGTTTGTTGACAAGGAATAAAGTTGGGGGAGATAAGGGCCAAAAATTCAATAAAAATCCTATTCTTTTATTCATTCAATAATTCATTTTTGACACCCATTTTATTCCTTATTATTTATTCATCAAATAAAGAAACTTTATCCATGAAAATTGTAAATAATAATGTGACTAAAAATATAAAATTGAGTTTGTACAAAAATTTCCTATAATGTACTTTTTATACACAAAATAAAAGGCCAAAATCCCAACTTCACAGACCCATATCTTCCAAATAAAAACTCAAAATATACCAAAACCTCTAAGTATGTATAACTTTGAATAAGCTATTTAATAAAGGTGATTTCATATTTTTTAGAGTTAAGGTGTGAAAGTTAGGTTTTGGACCTTCATTGTATAGTATACCCGAATAAAATATTCAATTTATTTATTCTTTATTCTTTTTACAATTACCTATTTTTATAATTTTATAAATATTATTTATAACTTGTGTAAATATTAAAAACAAAATAAAAAAGAAAACACAAAAAAGTCTATATAAAATATATGCAAAGATACCTATGATAATATTTGTAAATCAATAAAAGTGAAATTCATTATTCTAGTATTTATTCTTTTATATTTTTATATTCTTGTAAATATAATTTATACTCTACAAAAGATATAAAGGTAAAATAAAACCCAAGAAAATACATCAAAATAATATAATGTATATAATACATAGATGAAATACCTATAATTATACCTATATAATCTATACCCCTATTTATTTAAGTATACAAATAACATCATAAAATATAATAAAAATATATTTGTGTACATAAAAATAATTTATAAATATATAAAATAAGGGAATAAAATAATAAAATAAATTATAAAAAATAAAAATAAAATAACTAAAATATAGATGAATATACCATTAAATACACACCTAATAAGTAACTATTAATAAATAACACCAAAAAATAAATAAAAATCATAATAAAATAATACATAAAATAATAAAATTTTTTTATTTTATATTAAAAATTAATAAATCATTGATTATTTTTAATATAATTATTTTTTAATAAATGGGTAGTTTTATCATGTAGTGTGCTTGCGTGGACCAATCACAGCGCTCCGACCGTTGATCCCTGGTCAACTCCCCCTCCAAGGCATCTAACTTCTGACACCCGTCTTTTCCTCTCTTTTCCTCCCATTTTTCTTCTCGATCCATCATTCCATCTTGATTGATCTCTTCACAAGATTTGTTCTTGTATACTCCAGGATCCACACCGACCATCTGGATTGCTTGTACATAATTACGATTCTCGCCAAATCGTCCTTGAATAATGGCGCTCCTAATTCTTACAAATAAGAACATCCTTCTCCTCCTTCAATTTTTGGTCAACGCTCAACTCCTAAAATCCCTAAAACCTCGGCCTAATGCGTATCCTCATTACAAGGGGAGTCCTCTGAGGTTCAACGTTGGTCTTTGGAGGTGGAGGTGCACCCAAGGTGGCTATCGCCATCCACCTCTGCTCCCTGATCAAATACCAGGTATGAGCTGTGCCATTTAGCTTTATTTAGGTTAGAATTAATCCTAGGTTTGAATTCGTTCATTTTATTTCATATTTTAGTTAGGAATGTAGGTTAGATTAATTTGGTCCCCTCATCGGAGCTCTTGAGCTGTGGCCATGTACCCACTGTGATTCACCCAATATATCGGCCTGCCAACCACCTCCACAACCTTCCCCACCGATTCTTGTACGCCTCAGGCACCTTCATCCCACAAGATACCTCACGGATCTAGAGATCAAGGTCCAACTCTGTCGCCCCTTGCCGGACCTCTCCACCACACCTCGCCTTCAGTCCACCCACGTCAAACAAGCCCCGTACCTGTCACTTCTTTGCTTTTGACTTTTCTGCAAGTGTTGGTGTCCAAGAGGACCCGTGTGGATTGATTTAGGATCACATGTGAAGTACCTGGAGCCGCTTAGCTACTCCGACCTCGTTGGAGAGATCTTGCGGTCCTCAGGTCCTTTAGAGCCCCTCAGCTGATAGACGAAGGCCCCATGAGTTGTTTTTGTATGATTGCAGTTAAGGAGGAGGTCAGAGAGGCTCACCGCAACCGATAGAAGATCAGAGGAACATGAGTTCTTCCCTATTCTACCGAGCACCTTCACAGCCATCTGATCACCTTCTTCGCCAGAATGCACAGTCATCGTTCGATCTACACCGGCCTTAACCGTTGATGCCGCTCCCTAATCTGATCCCAACCGTTGGATCATGAACTAGTATCATCGCACCTGAGCATGATGCATGGCAAGTGAGTCGCGCTGCACCATCCGATCTGCGCACATAAGGGGTAATTTACAAACCATGTCCTGCTCTTTTTTATATTCATTATTTTATCCTGTAAATAAAATGCAACATTTAAAATAAATGGACATTTTGCACATAGGCCCTTGTACTTAATTATATTTACTTTTGGGTCTAGTCCAGCTCAGCTTACATGTTGTCCCACGTGTGCTGAGCAATTTGCATGTAAGCCCCTAAAACTTTTTATACTAATTTTTAGTCTAATAAAATTTTAAATACATTGTATGTTTTTAAGAAAATTGCACTTGCCCCTAGACATTATTTTATTTGCAATTATGCTCCTTATAGTATATGATTTCTGGTGCTTGAATTTCATTTATTAAAAATAGCACCCTAGCTTCTAAAATCATGCAAAAATAGAGTTAGATGCAAGGCAGCTTATACTTTCATGTCATAAATTCACTTTGCATTTTTAGGAATTTTAATCATTTATTAAAAATCAAAAGGAGCCCATTTTGTTCAGTCTATCTTAAAAAAATATAAAAATGTCTTGAAAAATTCAAAAAATGTTATCTATTTTTCCCTATTTCAACTTCAGATTAAAAATCACTAAAAATAGAAAGAGAAAAGGCCTAAAAATTGAAAACCCTAAAAACCTTCATTAAATTTTTAAAATCACTAAAAAAAATCTAAAAATATGTTTTTCTATTTTATAATTTTCTTTATATAACTATTTATGTATTAAACTTGATTTGAGTGATTTTGGACCATATTTAATATTTTAAAATTCAAATCAATTTCAAGTATTTATTTAATCCCTGATTTGGGATATTTTTGACTTTAAAAATTCATAAAAATTAGCAAAAATTCCAAAAAAAATCTCAAAAACATTAGAAAAATATAGAAAATCTAAAAGCATTTTATTTTCTCTATTTTGACTCTTTTTATTTATATATTTACAATTATATTTGCTTACATTGCAAATATACTTTATATATGGCTATATTATATATTTTTTCTAAAGAAAAATAAAATATAAAAATATGAAAATATAAAAAGAAAATATAAAAATATAAAACTAAAAATCAAATAAAAATTATAAAATAAAAAATGTAAAATTTAAAACAAAAAATGGACAAGAGACAAGAACAAATTTTTATGCATTATTTTGCCCCCATCCATCATTTGCTCCTTGAGTTCGACTTCTACATGCTTACACACTATACACATCCATTTTAGAGTTATAATAAATTTTAAGTCTAGATTTTTTGATATTCATTTCTTTATTTAGATTGTGGGTTAGTTGTTGAACAATCAGAGTTTCTTCTGAGGTCGCTTCGATGACTGTCGGTCTGCCTTGTTGATTGACAAGACCTTAGCAAAACCTCGATTATCAAATGGAGTTGTTGCTGGGGAGCAACACCACATAGATTGGGATTATTTACTTGTTCATACTCTCTTATCTATTTATTTATTCTTGTTTGACTTTGTTGCGAGGGACCTCCACGCGAGAGAGGACTTCTTAGGAGGACCTATGCACCCAAGCAAGGCAGAGTCACCTTTCTGGCTTACCCAGTAAGAGAGAGCGGCAAAGGAGAATATGAAGGAATTTTTGAAGACAACTTCCTCACAATTTCCTTTTTATTTATTTATTTATATTTATCTTGTAATTTCATGAGAGAGTGACAATTAATATGTAATAATTCATACTCTCCATACGTAGCTACTTCACGAGGTCCAATGTCAGAGGGATTGTTCCCTTGGGGGCCTCGTCATGTTTTTCACGTTTTTCTCGCTTTATTTTTATTTATTTCTTGATTTTGTTTTTTATTTTTGTGTGAGTGAGCCCTAGATTAGGACTTACGTGCTCTATAGATTTAGGTCCAAATCTCTAATATACTTGCATATACCTAAAGATTCGCTTCTGGACTTAGTCAAATAATAAATGTTAGTTGTTTATATTCAAACCCGTGCACTGTGAGGGACATCATACAATGCTAGCTTGACTTTTTGTGGCGAGCACCAAGATGTCTCTAAGACCAGAATTTAGGGTTTGTCTATGAATAATTAACATATGGTGCCTCACGATAATAGCAATTACTATTTTAGTATGATTTCATCAGATTGCATTGCGTATATTGTAGTTTTTAATTCCGTTATGCATCCCGCATGGAGAGAGTTGGGAAGCATAATAAGTCTTCAGACTTTGCATGCATCACGATTTCCGACTTGCATGGATTTTCTGACCTTCTCCCTCTGATTTTGCTTACTTGGAATGCTAAATAGAATAGAAAACATCATAGGCATGTGCATTGAAAAATAACAAAAAAAGTGATAACCTAAATAAAATTGGGCCTGCTAACTCTATTGGACCTTAACAATAAACTGCAATGGAGTCATTACTTTGGGGAGAGCAACCCCCACATTTCATGTGCATTTTATTCCTACATACACGCTAAGGATTAGTACCCAAATCCCAGACCTATCTCCGATTTCTATAATTTTCTTGAAAATCAAGTAACTCCAAAAATGAAAATATAAAAGACCAACATCTCAGTCTTCATTGTGTGAGTAGGTGAACTAGGGGTTTGCTTGTACATTGATTGTGATTTTGAGTCCATGTATGTTTCATTCTTTCTTCGAGTTTCCAGTCCCATCCGTGTGAGTCATTTTTCATCATTGAGTCCTTCTCCCCCTCTTGTCTATATATTCCATCATTTGGATTTGAGTCGTAATATTTGGTCTTGATCTTCACCATCTTCGTCAGATTTTGTGGCTTTCTCCTTGCCCATATCACCCCATTTCTGGTCCAATTCAAGGAGACCCTCTCCTTGAACCACAATTTTGTTTATGTCCTCTTTTCTCTCACCCATCCTCCTCTTTCCCTCCGTATCAACCCTTCTTTCACGAGGGAGTGCTTTGCTGGTAGAAAGGGCCCACATTGAGATATATAGTTTACATTGATTATTTGAGTAAGCTGGGCACATTTTGAAGATGTTGAGATTGGTGTGCTACTTAGGGTGGATCTTACTTTGATATGTACATACATACTATTGAGAATTTTGATTTTTGGCACGATCATATGTGTGACTCTTTATTGAGGCTTTTTTGATACACACCGGATTGAGGATATGATTCATTTTGATGATTTGATGAGTATGCCATGAGTTATGACTATATAATTCATTATGAGGTTTTGCCCGTCTTGATTTAGACGCTTATTGTGTTATCTCTTTATGTGCTTCAGAACGACGGTGCCCGGAACCCACATGATTTCACTCATCTCCTTGACTGATCCATTGTCCATCTCTTGATTCTTGCATCCACCTGTAGCACTTAGAGGATTCCTGCTTACATCTCAATCCAACTCAACTACTTTGATTGACTTAAGGGATCACATTACGGCTGACTAGATTATCTCATAGCCCTCACATGATCTTATGCCCTCCGATTGAGGATTGATTGACTATTTTGAGGACATGATATTTGATGCCAGCATTCCCATGATCTTCACTACTTAGCTTGCATTATTCCCCAAGGACTATCTGCGGGAGAATGCAACATCTTCTTTATAATCGGTCTCACGTCTGATTGTGCGTTCGATCAGTCGGAGCACGAGACCTATCCTTCTGGACTCCTTTGAGTCTGCTATACTTGACGGTGCTCGCAAGGATGAGCCATCTTCCTCTGATTATTCCACGTTTAGTTGGATGTATGTTTTCGAGGGACGCTGCTACACTTCCTTGATCTTTCTGTCTCTTCTGTTGGTAGCCGATTTGTCGCCTATTGAGATCACTTCTGATGATCCGTCTGATGGATCTGACTCCTTTGAGTTCACTCACCTTGACGACCCTCGCAAGGTTGAGCCCTGTTCTGTTTATTTATTAACTAGTATGTACCAATCCTTGAGGATTATCTACGGGAGGATACAATATTTTTTAGGTACTCGGTTTCACATATGGTGTTTTCTCTCTGGTGGAGCACGGAGCCGAGTCTTCTGATTATTTTGAGATCCTTGACTCATAAGAGTCTGCTCACCTTGATGTCCCTCACAAGGTTGAGCCATGTCTTGTGGTGTTCGGTGTGTTCCTACGACCTTCTGACCTTATGACCACAGGATATCCTATTGCATAGAGAGTCTCCTGATCTTCACTTTCGTATCTTCTTGAGACTTCGACTGACTTGGAATAGTCTATACTGCTCACTTTTCCTCCATGTCTTATGATATCGGATCCGATCTCTCATTTCTTTCTTATGAGCTGATTATCTACTTCATGTTGCCGATTCTTGGTTTATCTTTCAATCTATTTTCCCTAGTATCTGACACCCAGTTGATTGTATATCTTGTTTTCTGACTGCATCATCGTTCTCATAGGTAGATGATGACGAGAGTACGATATTCACTTACTAGATACCATCCTGTACTTCACCAGTCTGTACTTGTTATATCTATGTGTTTTTTCATACATTCCTTGTTTCTCATGTATGTCATGTGTACCCCATATCTTTCGTCGTATTTGTATATACATAGGATGTACCTTGTCCTAAGTATAGGGGGTACACCTCGTGTTGTTCTTTCTCCGTTTTATTTCATCACTCATGTCGTTGCTTATACTTAGACATATTTTACCCGAAATATAGGGGGAGTGATGCGTACATTCTATTCAATTTTTTACTCTATCATCTATCTTTTCTTCTTTTCGTTTTCATTTTCCTTTTTTCTAGAAAAGGGGTGTCACCCCTTTTTTGTCATGCTTGTACACTTAGAACATACTTTGTCCTCAGTATAGGGGGTGTGCACCCCAAGTTCTTTCATTCCTTGATCCCCTCCATTGTCTCCTCTCTTGTTGATTTTCTCAACTATACTTATGGATATTTTACCTTAAGTATGGGGGAGATAGATCGTGCTGTGATCTGTTCATTCCCACCCTTGACCCTCCCTTCCTTGTGTACAATCTTCTATACTTAGATTATTTGATCCTAAGTATAGGGGGGTAGTAAACTTCTGATTTATTTATTTTTTCATTCTTTCACTACTTATTTAGTCGTTATAGTATATGGTTTTATATACTTAGTACGACTTATGTCTTCTCTTTTTATTTTTGATCTATGAGAACATAGCTCAAGCTAAGTATAGGAGGGTCGTATAAACTCTGTATATACTTTAGCCATAACTCCTACTTTCATATAATTAATAATAAATATGGCTAAAATACTATATATAAATATACAATTCATTAAATAAATTAATAACAAAATACATTTCATTCCTCAAATTCTTTTTGGTATATGCTGATTAATAAGTCATGTTAAAAATATTTTTGTAAAATGATTTTAAAAATGATTTGATGCGTTTGAATTTTTTTTGTAAAATGTTTTCAAACTTTGTAAGAATGTTTTTATTTATAAAAATGCTTTTCTTTTGTGTGAAATAAAGTGTTTTGAAAATCTATTTGCAAAAGGTTTTGAAAGTGGTTGTAAAAATATTTCGAAAAATCTATATATACTATTTGAAAAATCTTTGCAAAAATGGCTTTCAAATGTTTGTAAATATTTGCAAAAATTATTTTATACTATAGTTTTCAAATAAGACTGAGGAATGTATGCATCATTACATATATAACAATAAAATACATATAAATAAAAATTAGTGAAAAATTCTTTAACAATTATATATACATATAATAATAACAACTAATATACAACTTGTAAATTCTTTAAACTTTTAATCCGTGTAAATAAATAAAAAGAAGCTTGCTCGTGTAAATAGTTGTACGTATTTTATATTTTTACGCCAAAAGTTTTTTTATTTGCAAAATTTCTTTTTGAAATTGCATCATTTTTCTGCATTGTACATAACATTTGCATTCTTTTTGGATTGAGCTTGATGATTGAACTAGTCCGAGTAAAGTCGAATATTGGAGCTTGGTTGGATCTTATTGCACCTAACTTTATTGGAACCTTACGGGAACTATATTTAAAGTACTTCAGGTCTATTGGGACTTAATCTTTTGAGACTCAAGGCTTGGTTCAAATCACCTCAACTGACTAACTAGAACTTTTTGAGACGCACACATGACTCTGATCGGTCGTGACCTAACGTGGACACTTGGACCTTTTACTTGGCTCAACTCAGTTGGAGTGGTGAGGGGATTGGACTTTCCGATCTGAAATGCACACGAGTGGAAACATTCATCCTCGTATGATGAGGAAAGTGCACCCCAACTAGTCCAGTAGCCATGAGGTCTAATGATAGGAGAGTGTGAGTTGCAATAATGTTTCAAAAGAGGGATATTCTTTTGGCTCAAGAGGAAAACTCCTTATGTAAATGCTATTGTATATAGTATTTAAAAAATACCTCCAAAAAATGGACATGCCTGATTGAAAAATAAATGCCTGTCGGAGTGTACATATGTTGTATAGTCAATAAGCAAGCTTGAGCCTCAAAGGTATACCACGTGAGCCTACAGCTGGATGACTTGACTACACTAGTTATGCATCCTAGGTTAGGTAGCTACACTAGGTACCATCCATTCTTTTCTTCATCTCCTCCTCTTGAGTTGGATGAACTTGAACTTAGAAGGGAATACCCCGCTCCTCGAGGAAAGAGTTGCTGGATTGGAGAATCATTGGGTTGTCATTATGGAGAAGTCAGTTCTTTTGTCATTTCAGTTGGGGAGAGCCATCACTTACACTTTATGAGTCAACTTCATAGTCATAAGGGTTTGCGTAGGCTAGTTCTGACATGGCTATCGAGGTGGTTTGAATCGAGTTCTGTGATCCTCGAAGGCTGTTCTGTTTTAAATTTAGTTCCCGACCTGGTTCCTCACACATTCTCACACCAAGGTTTGATCTGAGCTCCAAACTTTGATTTTATGAAAACAATTTTATAATTAAAAAAAATTCTTATTATTCTTCCGTTTTCTTTTATTCTTTATTCTTTTGTACTTATTACATAAGTGTTTGCTAGGGAATAGTAAAGGCAAGTATAGGGGGTGATGAATCTCCATTTCATCACCTTTATTCTATCATTTTGGCCTTAAAAACCTTACCTAATGCATGTATATAGCATTAATTTGTACAAAACAACATTCATTATTTATTGCATTTATTGTGTAAATAATATTTTTTTAATGCTAAAATTATAGAATAAAGAGAAGAAAATAAAAAGAATAAAATACCAAAGGTATTTTATGAACCTAAACCTCAATATCAAGTCAAGAATTGAGTTGGTCGATAAGGAATAAAGTAGGGGGAGATAAGGGCCAAAATACAATAAAAACCCTATTCTTTTATTCATTCAATAATTCATTTTGACACCCATTTTATTCCTTATTATTTATTCATTAGATAAAGAAATTTTGTACATAAAAATTGTAAATAATAATATGAATAAAAATACAAATTGAGTTTCCACAAAAATAACCTGCATTGTATCTTTTATACACAAAATAAAAAAGCTAAAATCCCAAATTCGCAGACCTATATTTTCCAAATAAAAATACAAAATATATAAATCACCTCTAAGTGCATATAACTTTTAATAAGCTATTTAATAAAGTGGTTTCATATTTTTTGGAGTTAAGGTGTGAAAGTTAGGTTTTGGACCCACATTGTAAAGTATACTTGAATAAAATATTTAATTTATTTATTCTATATTCTTTTAAAATTTTATATTTTTATAATTTTATTAATATTATTATAACTTGTGCAAGTGTTAAAACAAAATAAAATAAAAAATAAAACACAAAACAAAATAAGTATACATAAAATATAGGCAAAAATACCTATTATAATATTAGTAAATATTTAAAAGTGAAATTTATTCTTTTAGTATTTATTCTTTTATATTTTTATACTCTTATAAATATTATTTATACTCTATAAAAATATAAATCTAAAATAAAATGTAAGAAAATACATCAAAATAAAATAATGTATATAATTCATAGATGAAATACCTATAATTATACCTATATAATCTATACTCCTATTTATTTAAGTATACAAATAATATCATAAAAATATATTTGTGTACATAAAAATAAGTAATAAGTATATAAAATAAGGTAATAAAATAATAAATGATTTATACAAAATAAAATAAAATAGCTAAAATATAGATGAATATATCTACCCCTAAGTAACTATTAATAAATAACACAACAAATAAATAAAAATCATAATAAAATACTACATAATATAATATTTTTTTACTATATATTAAAAAATTAATAAAATCATGTATTGTTTTTAAATAATTATTTTCGAACAAATGAGTAGTTTTGTCCTGTAGTGCGCCTGCGTGGACCAATTACAACGCTCCGATTGTTGACCCCTGGTCAACTCCCCCTCCAGGGAGTTTGACTTCGGACACCATCTTTTTCCATCTTTTTCCTCCCATTTTCCTGCTCGATCCATCCTTCCATCATGATCTATACTTTCATGAGATTTGCTTCTGTATCTCCAGAATCCATGCCGGCCATCTGGATTTCTTGTACATAATTACGATTCCCGCCAAATTGTCCTTGAATAAGGGTGCTCCTAATGCTTATAAATAAGAACCTCCTTCTCCTCCAATTTTTGGTCATCGCCCAACTTGTAAAATCCATAAAACCTCAGCATAGAGCGTATCGTCGTGACAAAGGGAGTCCCTTGAGGTTTAACGACTATCTTTGGAGGTGGAGGTGAACCCAAGGCGGCCATCGCTGACCGCTTCTGCTCCCTAGTCAAATCCCAGGTATGAACTGCGCCATTTAACTTTATCTAAGTTAGAATTAGTCCTAGGTTTTAATTCGTGTTATTTATTTCGTATTTTAATTAAGAATGCATGTTAGATTAATTTGGTCCCAACACCGGAGCTCTTGAACTCCGGCCATGTCCCCATTGTGATTCACCCTGTCTATCGACCCGCCAACCACCTCCACAACCTTTCCCATCGCTTCTTGTACACCTCACACACCTTCGCCCCACCAGATCCCTCACAAATCTGGAGATCGAGATTCGACTTCGTCGCCCTCCACTGGACCTCTCTGCCACACCTCACCTTCAATCCACCCACGCCAAACAAAGCCCCGGACCCGTCGCTTCTTTACTTTTGACTTTTCTACAGGTGCTGGTGGCCAAGAGAACCTGCGTGAGTCAATTTAGGATGGCATGTGAAGTATCTAGAGCCGCTTATCTACTACAACCTCATTGGAGAGATCCGACGATCCTCAGGTCCTTTCGAGTATCTCAGCTGATAGACGAAAGCCCTAGGAGTCATTTTGGGCTGATTGCAGTGAAGGAGGAGGTCAGAGAGGCTCGCTGTAACGGATTGAAGCTCGGAGGAACATGAGTTCTTCCCTGTTCTTCCAGGTACCTTCACAACCATACGATCGCCTTCTCCTACCAATATGCACCCACCGTTCGATCTGTGGTCGCCTCAACTGTTTGATGCCACCTTCTTGATCTGATCTAGACTGTTGGAGCCCGAACCAATGTCACCGCACCTGAGGACAATGCATGGCAAGTGAGCCACACTGCACCGTCCGATCGACATGACAGGGGTAATTTACAAACCATGCCCCATTCTTTTTATATTTATTATTTCATCCTATAAATTAAATGTAACATTTAAAATAAAATTGACATTTTGCACATAAGCCCACCTACTTAATTGTATTTGCTTTTGGGTCCAATCCTACTTAGCTCACATGCTATCCCACGTGAGCTAGGAAATTTACATGTAAGCTCCTGATGCTTTTTTGTATTGATTTTTAGTCCAATAAAATTTTAAATACAATCTTTATTTTTTTGGGAAAATTGCACATGATCCCTTGGACTTTATGTTGTTTGCAATTATGCTCTTGCTAGTATATGATTTTTGGTGCTTGAATTTCATTTATTAAAAATAACATCCTAGCTCCTAAATCATGAAAAATAGGGTTAGATGCATGGTACTCGTACTTTCATGCCATATATTCATTTTGCATTTTTAGGCATTTTAACCATTTATTAAAATCAAAAGGAACCCATTTTTGTTCCGTCTAGTTTATAAAATACCATAAAATATAAAAACATCTTGAAAAATTCAAAAAAATTATATGTTGTCTATTTTGCCATATTTTAACTCCAAACCAAAAATCACTAAAAATGGAAAATAAAAAGGTATAAAAATAAAAACCCCTAAAAACCTTCATAAGAATTTATAAAACCACAAAAAATCCAAAAATACAGTTTTCTATTTTATAATTTTCTTTATATAAATATTTATATATATTAATATTGATTTTAGTAATTTTGGATCTTATTTATTATTTTTAAAATTCAAATCAATTTCAGATATTTATTTAATCCCTGATTTGGGATATTTTTGACTTTAAACATTCATCAAAATTAGCAAAAATTTCAGAAAAATAAAAAACATTAGAAAAATATACAAAATCTAAAAAAAATTTTAAAATTTCAGAAAAATAAAAAACATTAGAAAAATATACAAAATCTAAAAAAATTTTTAGTTTATGTATTCTGATTCTTTTTTGTATACTTATAATTATATTTGCTTACATTGCATATATATTTTATATATGGCTACATTATACATTTATTTTAAAGGAAAAGAAAATATAAAAATATAAAATCAAAAATCAAATAAAAATTATAAAAACAAAAATTAAAAAAATATAAAATTAAAACCCACAAAAACAGTAAAAAATGGACAAGAGATGAGAGCAAATTTTTACGCATTATTTTTCCCCCATCTACCGTTTGCTCTCTGAGTTCGACCTCTACATGCTTGCACACTATACACATCCATTGTAGAGTTATAATTAATTTTAACTCTATATTTTTTATATTCAATGCTTTATTTAGATTGTGGAAAAATTTTTGATTTATCAGGTTTTCGTATGAGGCCGCTTCGACATTTGTCGGTTCACCTTGTAGATTGACAAGACCTTGGCAAAACCCCGGTTATCATGTAGGGGGTAATTTTTTTGTTTAATTCTTAACTGTTGGATTGAGGATGAATTAGATTAACTCGATTGTGTGGTTGAGTTAAGTATTAAACTAACGGAGGGTTATGGGAGTGAGATAGAGTGACTATCCGAGGTTTCTCGTGTAATTCACGATTACGCGGATTGTAACTACAAATTACTTAGGGTTATGGGTATAAAAATCCCAATTCCTGATTAATAACTACACCACAAACTTAGTTGAAAGTTTGCCTCCCAGAGATCGCCAATCTACATACTGTTGTACACATTTATTTAGAAGTATACATAAAATTTCAAAAGAAATTCACATTTCTTTTTCTGATTGGATCACCTAGTCACCACAACGACAATGTTCTATCTCCTTTAGAATGATAGATCTTGTTGACTTCATCATATTCCGCTTTTGTTGGGTACTATCCGATCCTTCATGTTAAAGGACCCAATCCTCCCAATGGTAAGACTTGTCCTTCGCAAGGGAAGTCTCTGCTCTCTGCTTAGACCAATCTTATCGGACTTCTTGACATCAAGAAAGTTCACAACGTCAACATACCATGGGATTGAGGTGACTTTAAGTATTGTCTTGTCTGGAAATGTCTTAGTGATAGGTGTATCAACCTCAAAATCTCATGGAGCTCTAATTTTGAGAGGTGATCTGACACCGCATTCTTGACTCCAGGTTTGTCCTTAATATCAATATCAAACTCCTATAGTAGAAGGATCCATATGAAAAGATGTGAGTTAGAATCCTTCTTTTCCATAAGGTATCTAATGGTGGTATGACAGTGGAAATGGTAACCTTAGATCCTATGATGTGGGATCTAAATGTTGTCTAAGGAAAATACTTCAACTAGCATTTCTTTCTCTGTAACGGTGTAATTTTGCTAGGAGAAATCTAAAATCTAACATAGTGTATGGTGTATGGAAGGCCAACCCTCCTTTGTCATAAAACACTCCCAACAGGAAAATCAGAGGTATCCATCATGATCTCGAATGGGAGAGACCAATCATGTGGTTGAAAGACAAAAGCCTCTACAACCATATTCTTGAGAATCTCAAACAACGAAAGGCACTAATCATTCACAACAAACTCGATGTCTTTAAGAATGTCAGATAATGGCCAGACAGTCTTATATTGAAGTCTCGAATGAAATGTCGGTAGAAAACAACATGCCCTAGAAAAGACTATACCTACTTTACATTGGATGGTTGATTGAGCTCTTAATGCTATCTACCTTGGTAGGATCTACCTTCATGCCCCATTGGAGATGATATGACCAATAACCATCCCATGCAAGAATTTCCACTCAATTGAATGCAACAAAGGCTTCAATGAACTACATCATGTCCAATCCTCATGTAATGAGTACATTCTTGAACTTGTCAACCATCCCAACCTACAGTATCATCAATACAACTTGCCCCAATCTCCCATTGGCTTCAAATACCCACTTGGTCTCATTTAAGACCAATCATCTGCACAATAGTTAAGTATAGGCTATATGAGCTCGAGTACTCTGATTAATTGTGAGATCAGATTCAAATTAAGTATCATATTTGACCTGCAACCACAAAACTTTGATAAACATATATACCTTAACGTAAATAGAGAATATATAACTTACCATACGATAGAGAAGTACAAAATGATTGGACAAACCAGCGATGGTGAAATTGCCAAAAACCTTATGCCCACGAATGTACATGGCCATCCCAAAGTTTAGCTTTAGCTCCAAACCATGCTTTACTAAAAGTAATTAGTAATTTGACACAAATCAAGCTTACAACACAAAAGAAACATAGAGTTTCTGCATAAAACACCAAAATTCTCTATCTCTCTCGGTTACAAATGCGTAATGTATCAAACCATTAATTAAAAATCATCCAAGATAATCGCATTCATAAATACTCTGGAAACATCTTAGCAATTTCTTGGTACTACTTTAATTATTTTTTAGGTTCCAAATAACTCTCATTGGTCATAATTAATTAAGATACCATTAGCCATGTCGAGTATACGGAAACATCATCTTTAAAATTACCATCAAAACAAAGCACCTAAACCTCTCACCAATATTCTCCAATTTTCCATCTACTGGCATCAAAATGCTCATGAAATTTACACAAATGCATCAAAAGTTTTCAAAGAAATGTGAAATCATATGAAGATGGAATAGAATCATCACGATGACAACCCCTAGGACCTGCCTCAAAAAAATATTCCAAGTACGAATCTGAATGAGTGTGTAACATGAGACACTTGTCACTTAGTGCATCGTCACTCGATCGTGTGTAACATGACCATCATGGTGGATTGCAAGCACCAAAGGGTGGAGTAGAACTTGAAAGTTTTCCAGCCATTAGATCCCTACATCCCAAGGCTCCATCTTCTGAATATAGTTGATTGTAGTGGAGGGGTTAGTAGAGGGATGAGATGAACCAGAGAGCCTTTACACAATCATGGGGCTAAAAATGAAGTTGATGTCGATGACTCAGAAGAAGGAAGGGCTTTGGATTTGATGATGCATATATGGATTTCTTCAATGGTTAGGATTCAAACTTCTACCCTCAATCGGATGGGTGTTGTGCACCTATCTCTTTCTTATTCGTTAATAATTGTGGAGAAGCTTCGTCATGCTTCAAATATCGAGGTGGAGGAGGAGTAGGTCGAGCGATAACTATGAGGCTCTGGTTGGTCGACTTCGTATGCGACTAGACCTACAAAAATTGAGGAGGCGGTTTTCTCCGACCACTATTTTTGGATGGGGGTGAATGGGTTGTGTACGGTAAAAGGAGAGAGAGAGTTGTGACTTGCATGGATTGGGGAGTGCAGGAGGGAGGAGCGATGGACACATGTCCTATTGAGAGGAGCAACAAGAGAGTTCGGAGAGCATGGGGAAGAAAAAGCGGAAAATTGCTCGAAGAACCACGTGGTAGGAGCCAGATGAAAAATTGATGAATCAATTATTTATCATGTTTTTATACCCTATTATTGAGCAAAAAACATGTATAATTAGTTGTATTTTTTAGTTTTACACATAATTTTTCATGTTCATTGCACTAAAATTCATGTAAATTGGATATTATTCATTACAAAAGAAATAAAATTTTGATTCTATTCTCATGTTTAAACATGGGCTCCAACCTAATTTAAAGTATCTAACATTTTAATTTTATTTTCTAGGTCTGTCTTAAGAGAGGCCAAAGGGGTTCCCAATCCTCTCCTCTTCAACAACAAAAAAGATCAAAAAATAATTACAAGATAAAATAGCTGATGTCAACTGATGTCAGTAATTAAAAAATAAAAAAATTATTGGGCCGATGACATCGTCCCCACTCTCCTTCTGTGCACAACCGTTGCCTGTGCATCCTTCCCTCCCTGCCTTGCCAATGGTTGCCGCTCCTCCGTCCCTTTGCTTCCACCATGTGCCTCTCCCTCAACCTCTATAAAATGAGACGGAACATGACGACGGGAGAAACTAGTTGAAGAAGAACCCATCCCACCCCCATTGTCAAACTCTGCCTTGACACCACACCACCCTCTTCGTCGTGCCGCCGCTCCATCGTTGACCTCTATCATACTACACCTCCTTCGCGTCGCCGCCTTGCAACCGTAAGATGCGCCACCCTTGCCACCGCATACGACTCTAGGAAGAAGAAGGGGTCTAGGGACTCCTTCGTAATTTTCATTTTCTTTTAGTTTTTTTATTGGACTTGAATGTAATAGAAAACTTTGTTTATTTTATGCAATTTTCCAATTTTGAATATTTTATCCCACGACATTTGCATTTGTTTTGTTTAAGTTCTTAATTACGTTTCAGTCCTCAAGGGACTATTTTACAATTTCTCAAAGCTTATTTTTTCCTACAATTTACCCATTAAACATTTTTATAGGTAAATCTGGCTTATGTACAACTACTTCTCAATGATTACATTTATGCCCTTAATGTAGATTTTATTTACATTCAGTCCCTAGATTTCTTAGAAATGCCACAACAATTCAAAATATCACCAGAAATAGCATGAAAACTCAAAAAAATCTCGAAAAATTCACGTGTGATCCTTATGATGTCTAGAACATAGTGATAGAGGTTTATTATTTCGACACATTTTAAAGTTCCAGAAATAAACAGAAAAATATGATCTAATTTAGATAAAAAATGTCAAAAATGCCTTTGTAAATAGAAAAAATTTCCTGTAAAAATATATGAGTCTTTGTGGATCGATCCTCTACTTACCTTATGCTTATTTTAATATCTCTTGACTTGTAGTTGAATGAAATTTTATCTGAATATCTCAGTTTTTGTGTGTGCACACAATGATGCATAAAAACATACTTTTAGCGCATCGAAAATCACATATTCAAATATCTAGATTTAATATATATATATATATATATATTAGAAAAAGACCACACACTTTGCTGTATGCATAAAATCTATTATATACTTGACTTCTATTATAATAGGTTTATTAAAATATACACTGAACTTAAATGCTATATAAAATCTACTTTTCCTCAAATGTATGCATAAAATCTATTATATACTTGACTTCTATTATAATAGGTTTATTAAAATATACATTGAACTTAAATGCTATTTAAAATCTACTTTTCCTCAAATATGCTTAATCGTAAAGACAACTTTTTCGTGATTATTAAAGATTAATCTATTGAGATATTTAAGATACAAAAATAAGAGTAATTCATAAATATGTTTTACAATCTAAATACAAAAATGAGGACCTTTTTAAATAATATTTAATTTATTCTTAATTAATTAAATGGGTAGGGAATTGAATTATTTAAAATTTTAAGCATCAATCAGCACCTCACGTACCGATTTGGGGAGCTATACTCAAATCGACACTCGAGGTGCTGATTTGGATAGTGGTTGTTGTCCAACATTTAATGTTGGTGATGATTTCATGATATTTAATATATATCCTATATGGGCATGATTGATGCATATGTTCTATAATTTCAATCGATGCACATTTTAATGCTAGTTATGACTGCATGACATTTAATATATATCCCATCATGGTTGTAATGATTGCTGCATGTGTTCTATAACTTCGTTCTACACCTTCATGCATGGCCTCCTTCTATATAGTGAATATTAAATAACCAAGAGAACCCGCATGCATGGCCTTAAAAACTATAATCATGACCAACATTAAATACTGGACAACAACCACTATCCAAATCGACATTTGTGTTGTCGATTTGGGCATGACTCCCCAAATGAGCACCTATGGTGTCGATTTGGACTTGATTCTCCAAATTGACACTTGACGTGTCGATAGATACCCAAAATTGTAAATAATTCAACTCCCTACATATTTAATTAATTATGAATTAACTAATAACCATTTTAAAAAATCCCCCAAAATTAAATAGTAACATGAAAAATTATGAAAAGAAATCCTTATTCATCCATCTTTAATTCATATTTTAGCCCTAGGTGAAAACAATTTGAATACAAAGACATTTTAATCATAATAAGTTATAGCATTAACTTATGTAATTGTAAAATATATTACAAAGTAGTTATTCTAAATGTAATACAACCCTCTTTATAATTATCCCCAAATGATCTTACAAAATTACGATGAATTGGATAAATTGTTAAAAAGTTACATATCCAGATTGGAAAAGCTAATGTAGGAGAAGTGACGGGGGTATTCTTGTTGTTAATAGGATCATTAAGAAATACATTAAACAATAATTTTCATGATTAATATAAATCAATGCATTACAGATTAACAAGATTATAATCATGCATATTTGAATCATATATCATTTACAAGATGCATGCATGAACCAATAAAACCATTTACACATCATTTTAGGGTGAGATCCAGAAATACAAAGTAATAAATAAATTATGGCAAATAAGATAGAAAATATAGTAGATTAGAGATCATTGAAGCACCCATTACAGATTGTCCTTAAGAGGATATCACCCCCATAATACTAGTGCGAAGGGTACCAACGATCTGCTCCCAGGATACGATGGCACACGATTGTCATCCGCACACACCAACGAGATCGTCCTCAAAAAACCTTAAAGCCACATGACAAAATAGTTTTGTCAATTTTTTTGTACCACTGCTTTGATGATTGTTTCAATATGTAGAAGGATTTAACAAGCTTGCAAACCTTTCCATCATTCTCAGGAATCACAAGCCATCGGGTTGATCCATATAGATCTCCTCCTCAAGATCGTCATGCAAGAAGGCATGCTTCACATACATCCGATGGATAGAGAGATTGTATACTGATGCCAATGCTATAAGCATTCAGATTGTGGTCATCCTAGTCACAGGGGAATAAGTATCAAAATAATCAGCACCTTCCTTAAGACCTTAGCAACTAATCTGGCTTTTATACTTTTCAATGGATACGTCAGGTCTAAGTTTTCTCTTAAACATCCACTTACACCAAATGGTATATCATCCTTTTGTTAAATCAATTAATTTCCAAGTTCTATTAGCCATAATAGAATCCATCTCAGACTCGACAGCTTCCTTCCATTATTTTGCTTCATATGAAGTCATGGCTTCCTTGTAACTTGATGGATCACCCTTGATCTGGTAGATAACAAAGTCACTATCTAGATCCTTGGATACCCATAGTCTTTTACTCCTCCTTGGCTCAATTTGTTCTGAAAGGTCATTAGGTTCAGGATGAGTCTCAACCCCCACATTCGTTACTCTTTCCACTTAATCTGGAATAGGTCTTGATGTGGAGGCAACATCATTGGTTAGATTCTATGGAATCCCCATTTTCATAAGAAAGACATCCTCAAAGAAGGTAGCATCACAAAGTTTAACAATAGTGTCGACATTTATGCCCGTTATCTCGGATTGAATTACGAAGAACCTGTATGCATAACTATATTCCAGATAACATGGGAAGACCACATCAACATTTTTAGGATGTAGCTTCTTCTCTTGTGTTCTGAGACTAAAACCTTAGCGAGACAATCCCACACTTTGAGATAACTTGAGCTTAGTTTCTTATTTCTCTAAAATTAAAAAGGATACTTTTCCATATGTCTTGAAGGGACCTTATTCAGAATATAACAAGATGTATTCAAGGCCTCTCTCCACATATATATTGGAAGTCCAGAACTTTGTAGGAGAGAAATGATCATGTTAAGGTTCTATTTTTTCGTTCTGATATCTCATTTGATTGTGACGAATATGGAGCAATAACTTCATGAACTATGCCAAATAGTTTGCATTGTTCGTCAAATAAGTTAGAATTATATTCGCTCTCTCTATCTGACCTAAGATATTTAAAGCACTTTTCTTGTTTATGTCTCAGTCTTATTCTTAAAAATAAGAAATTTCTGTAAGGCTTCATCATTAGTTTTCATTAGATACACATAACAATATCTACTGCCATCATCTATAATGATGATAAAGTATTTCTTATTGTCTCTGATCAACACACCATTAAAATCTCATATATCCGTGTGCACTAAATACAAGATCACACTATCTCTAGAAACATACTGAAAAGACTTCGTAGACATCTTAGCTTGTACACAAATTTTACATTTTTGAGTTTTTATCAATAATGTGTTTAGGATTCAACTTTAAATTCACCATCCTTTCAATTGAATTTAAATTCACATGTCCCAATCTACCATACCACATATCACAAGATTCTAAATTATTAACAACACGAGACACAAAATTATAACATTCAAGATTTAAAACATTCACTGAATCAATGTCTACTGAATCACATCTAATTCTAAATAACAAATCAAACTATGCCAAATAACATTTTCCATAAAAAAACCATGTCTCAGAATGACAACTTTATTACATTTAAAGTTAAATTCAAAGTCATTTCTAAGATAGAGCCATATAAGACATTCTTCTTTACGTCAGGGACATGCAACACCCAATGCAAAGTCCAAACACATCTAGAGTAGAACCTCAAGTTGACTTGTATTGACCCTAGTACCTTAGCTACATAATCATTCTCCATCTTCACAGTCTCGCCACTGTAATTCTGATAAAAAGAAAGCAAAGTTCCATCAAAAGAAATATGTACATTGGCTCCCATATCCCCAAGCCACTCATTTGAATCTTGGATATGGTAGAGTATAGGTTTTACAAAGACATACCCCTCACTAGCTCCAAGTCCTGCAGTGATTATATTCACTTATGAACTTCCATATGCAGTCTTAGGTTGAGCCTTTGAGGACGAACAATCCTTCTTCTAATGGACAACCTGATTACAGTGCCAATTGGATTTATTCTTGCCTTTTTTTGATGTTGTCCTTTGATTTCATTTTGTTGTTATTACTTCTCTTTCCCTTCTTATCTTTACCCTTTGAGGTCATGAAATTTACGTTATCCTGAACATCAACAGGAACCATATACTTTTATTTCCAATGGTCCTCCTCTATGGCAATTTCCATCATCAAGTCATATACAGAATCCTCTCCTTTTTGTATTTCAGGGTCATACCGAAGTCTTTCCAAGAACTTGTAGAATACTTCTATGATGCACATGGTCTGAAACTTCTCTAAAAGTTTCATCTCGGTATCTTCTAAACCATGAAGCGAGAGTAGAAACTCACGTGTCTATTCAGAAACCGACTTCCCTTCGGCAATGGAAAACTTTAAGAACTTATCAATGATGTATTTCTCAATATCGAGATCCTCGATATTATCTCCCGGTCTACTTCTTCCCATAGCCCCTTCACAGTCTGCATGGATGAATATTATACGTCAAACAACATGAGCCAATAAGATGCAACCATGACATATATAATCACGTTCCTTCCAAGCAGATTGCACATTCTGGATATCAGGTGTGGGATTTTCCTTTATCATTGTAGGGCATTCTGTTTCAAGCATCGAGATTAACCCTATAGCGGTTAACCAGATTTTCATACGTTGTTGCCAACCTTGAAATTATGATCATCGAATTTTCATGCATAACGATCATATCCACCCTCGATTTAAACATGATATCTGAAATGATTTTAATTTTAGTTCCAGATATCCTCTCTAAGATTGTTATTAACAGAATCATTAATGCATACATTAAACATTAATTTCCATGATGAATACAAATCAATGCATTACAAATAAACAAGTTTACAACCACACATATCCGATTCATATAGTAATTACAATATGTACGTAGGAACCAATCAATTCATTTACACATCATTTTAGGGCGAGATCTAGGAAAGATAAAGCAATACATAAATTATGACAAACAAGATAGACAACATACTAGATTAGAGATCACCGAAGTGCTTATTACAGACTATCGTTAGAGAGGATGTCGTCTCCAAAATACTAGTGCGAAGGGTACTGGAGATCTGCTCCTGATGAATACACATTAATCACTCTTTATTCTTTTATTTTAGCTACAAAACCTTTGCCAAACACATGTATATTCATGTAAATACAAATAATTATCAAAAGCATGCATTATGTAAAAATGAATAATAAGCAAGTTTTCGTGCATAAATAAAAGAATAAATAGATAAAAGAAAAAGAGGGAGATATTTAGAATAAATATTGAGCGATCTAATCCCAAGGGAGGGCTCAGCATGGCCTGACCGCATAAAAACCAAAGTAGAGAGAGATAAGGAAGCTCACACTTGTGTAAATATACCTGTGTATAAATAAATAAAATATTTTCCCCTAAATAAAAATGGGTTTCTATGTATATATTTGTAAATACAAAATTAAAATAAAAATAAGAAAAATTAAAAAAGAAAATAAAAATAACCTTCCTTGTGTATATTCACCATGTACATAGAACCATGTATCTATTTATTTATCCCTATAAACAAATAAATTAAAATACCATAAAAAATTGTACATATTCTATACTTCATAATGTAAATAAACAAAATAAAAACCATAAAAACAAAATAAAATAAAAATAATAAAAATCAAAATCAAAATAAACATTGTGTATATACCATGTACATACTTGTATATATATATTTATTTACCCTTGTAAATAAATAATAAAAATAAAATAAAAATACCAAAATATTCTAAATTTTATTCTATAAATAAAAAAATATAAAATTGGAATAAAAATGTACGTAAATAAATAAATAAAAATAAAAAATAAAAAATTCAATATTGTATATATACCTATATATAATACTATATTGTAAATACCTAATTTTTATTTCAAAAAAATAAATAAAATTCACCAAAAATTAATTTAAAATAAAAGAAACATTTTTTATGTTTTGTGTTTTTCGAAATTAGACCTATTTCTATTTATTATTGAATTTACAAAATTTGAATAATTGGCGGGCTCTGATTGGTCCACGGGGGATGTTGACCCCCAGTCAACTCTCCCCCAGAACCACCAGAGCCGGGTTTGACTCGCCCGACCCGATTTCTCCAACTTTTCCTCGCTCAACCCGATCGCCAATCACCTAAACCCCAGGCTCTATTCCTTCATTGCAGATCTGAGACCTACGCCCGGAGGTTAGCATCGGGGTCCGAGCTCCGATAAGCTCGTCCGACCCTCTCTTAGCCGGACACCTAACCCTATTTAATCCGAGCTCCGCCCGCACTTTCACGTATCTTTGGCTCCCCATTTCTCCACCCCAGGACCTCCATTGCTCTCGCCTGAGTGACAGCTCGCGATTGGCCATGTTGCAGCGAGGAGGGAGTGATCGGACCATCGATCCGGCGACCTAGCACCGCCGTGCGTAGCCCAGACGTGGTGCTCGAGCCTCGGACATCGACGACCCTCGAGGCTAGGACCCAGAGCTCCGTCAGCTCGTCCCCAGTCGACATAGACCATCAGGTACCCTTAGTTCCCCTTCATTTTCGCTAATTTCGAGTTACGCCCAAATCGCCCCATCGCCGACGACCGTCGATTCCGACCACTTCCATCACCATTTCGATCATCGGACGACACCCTCACCTTTGCCCTTCTCCCACGCACGTTCTCCACCCCTTCATCCAACCCAGTTCGCACAGGAACTGGGATTCGAGCTCCCTCGCCGTCACTTCGCTAGAGCTCGTCCATTCTGACGCACCGACCACCACCATCACCTCTAACCGGGTCGAGGCACTTTGCCCTCAACCCAGGAGTCTGTTGTGCTACTTTGCAGGTCAAGACAGGCCCATCTGAGGGTCTGAATGTTCAGGAGCAGCAGCTCCAGCTCCGCCTCCGTCGCCGGAGCGTCTCTGACGTTCCCGGCCTCATCGGAGCCCCCCATTGGCTGCGGACCACTGAGGCGAGTCTTTTCCGATCATCAACAGCCCCTGCAGACGTTCGGCGTGCCCACATTCCTCCGGCGAAGTTCGCCGGCGAGGAGTTCCTCCAGGTCCTTCCTCTACCGTCCATTCGACCCCGGAGTGCCAGATTGAATCTGGACCGTCCCCTGATACGAAGAGGCACCCCGCACCAGCACCGTTAGATCTCCACGTGGCGCCATCTGCTCCGTCCGTAGCAGAGGAGAGGCGAGCCTCGACCAGAGCCGCACGATCAGACACATGGCGAGCCCTCCAACATTGGATCCGCGCCGAGGGTTCTTCGTTGAGCTGCCACCACTTTCAGTCGTTCAATCAGATATGTGGCCGCTCCTCAGCCCTCGGATCAGAATAAGGGGTAATATCCCTTAGGCCCTTAGCTTTTTAGTTTTAATATTTAGTCCTGTAAATATTTAGTTACGTTATTTTTATTTTGGACTTTTTGCATAGTGGACCTTGTCGTTTCTGTTATTTGCTTTTATACCCCTGTACGTTGTGGTCACGTGCATCAACACGTGTATTTTTGGTAAAATTGCATGGATGGGCCTGTTGTTTATGATGGTTATTGATTGAAAAATCTTTTTAGATATTTGCACCTATACCCCTGTGAATGTTTTATTTGTGCATGTGCTGAATATCGTGGGCATTTTATACTTTCGCCCCTGGACTTTTAGTACGTGTTACTAATTAGTCCAGGGACTTAAGTTATTTACAAAGAGGTCCCTGAGTGCCCTGATCACGCACGTGGCGCATGAGATCGTGGACATTTTGCACCTGGACCCCCTGGGTTTCTTAACTTGTTACTTTTAGGCCCTTCAGAGATATTTTTATTACGATCAGGTCCCTATGACCGTGGGTTCTTGATTGTTTTGAATAAAATATCAAATCCACTCCAAATCAAGTGAAAATTTGACATGTGTCTCCTGCCACTGTGTAGAATGTTCACTGAATTTTGGGAAATTCTTGGAGCCATTTTGTTATTTTTAAAAATTCAAAAACATCCATTTTTCTTACTGTCCAGTTATAAAATTTACAAAAAATATTAAAACATCTTTAAAAATTACAAAAAAATCAGAATTTGTTTGTTTTGTTTTGTTTGATTTTCTGACCAGATTTGGTCATTTCTGTATTTATAAAATTTATAAAAATTAAAAAATCCCTAAAAACCCATAAAAATTCTAGTAATTAATATAAAAAACCCAAAAATAATAAACTCAGCTTCTGAATTTTCATTTTTATTTATATTTTATAGGAAAAATTAATTCAGGCTATTTGAAGGCCATTATGTATTTTATTTTGGCCTTTGAAGCCCGATTGGACAGCAACACTATTTTCCCTTCTTATTTCATTTATATAAAATTCCTTAAAAATAAGAAAATTGTCAAAAATTAACCAAAAATAGTAAAAAAATATAAAAAACATAAAAATATTTTTGTTTGAATTTTTTGGGATTAATTTTGAGTGATTAAATAATTGTGTGAAGTTGCTTGTTTTCTTGATTTTATTATTTTCTTTATAATTAAAAATTCCAAAAAATTATAAAAACATTAAAAACCACCAAAAATCATTTGTTTATATTTTCTTCTTTATTTTAGACTACTTCGTAGGCCGCAAGGCCATCACGTGCTACTCGAGTTCGACCCTGGGTGCTATACCAGGTTAATATCATAGCGAGACCGCTACTTGATTTTTATCGTGCTTTGATCTTTGGTTGGTGGTCTGATCTTTTTCTTGATTGAGTTCTGAGTCCCGAATTATTGAGGTCGCAACGACCGCAGAGATACCTGATTTACCTGAGTTGTTCGGGCGGCTCATCAGAATGGCACCGTTGCCGGGGAGCACGGCTTACTAGTCGTATTTTTTCCGTGGTTTTTCTTTTTCGTGGCTTTTTGTATAGAATTTTTGTATATATTTTTCATATATACATTTTTCTGACTTATTTACAATAACCTGGTCTGACCATATTCTTCTGTTTTCTTGCGAGGGCCCGAGGACCGAGGCGACGACTTTCGAGGAGCCGACGCAACCGCGGTAATCGGAGGCGGCTCCCTTCTGTACGGAGTCGTAGGAGAGCGCGAGGAGACAGTAGAGTGTGGACGCCGCGGAATAGCCGCGGATTAGATTAGTTTTTATTTCCACATTATTTGAACTATAATTGTAATAATACAGGGACAACAGGACACTCAGTAGACTTTTGAGACTCTCGGGGTCTGTTTCGTCGAGCACCGGTGTGGTCGGGGGACCCCTCAGTTTTACGTGGTTTTCTTCGCGGCTTTTGATTTCTTTACTGCTTATTCGGTTTCTCGCGGTTTTTCGAGCCCCTAGCCTTAGGATTTTCTGCTTGACTGTGACGTAATAAATAGGATCCAAACACCCTAATATATCTACCTGTACCTATAGATCGGTAATTGGACCAATAATAAAAATAATAATAAAATAGTCAATTCACTCCCTTCGAGCCTACGTGCCGTGAGCCCGTCCTGTCAAGCGCTACTCCTGAACTCGACCTGTCGAGAAGAGGAGGGGTGGACCTAGACCGGACCCTTGGATTGGAGGTTGGTGGTTGACTAGCCATTCTTTCGAGTAGAAATTGCTGCTTAGGGCTCGGTTCTCCGTCTGCACCATTTAGGTAGTTTATTTTCAATCTTTAAATTCTGCGCGGATCATTTTACATGTAGATTGTTGGAGTCAGGTACGCATCTCTTACTCTGCATGCATCATTGATTTTTTGCGCATCGGCTTTTTCGCCTTCTTCCCCTGTTTTGGATTAAAATAACCAGGAGAACCGAAAAATTCGTTAGGCGATTTGTTTGATTATTGAAAAATACCTAAAAAGAAAAACAATAAAATTTGGGACTGCTAACTTTATCGACCCTAAAAGACGCTCACCGAAAAATTTATCTTAGGGAGAGCAACCCCCTCATTGTCAGGTTTGCTTGTGCGAGAGAGTGACCCGTACACTAGGTAGAGCTACATCCGATATTTTTCTCGACTGATTACCGGCTCTTTCTGTACGGGACAGTCGGTTGAGAAAATATCAGATTACCCAACAGGTCACGTTAATCGCTCTGCTATCCTGACTGATCACCTAATAAAATTGACAAGATAATTGACCGAGCCTTTAAGGTCTTCAGTTCGCATTGCGTAGGTGAATCAGGGGTTTGCTTGTGATCATATTTGTTTCCAGATCTCATCCGCCTGACTTGCCAGATCACGATGATGGGCAGGAGGTCTCTTAGGCAGCCTCTGGCTGCACCGCTTCTTAGCACTCCAGCCCACTCATCTAGGTCGGTTCGTGGGAGCTCAGACCCGCTCTCCGAACCCGAGTTCGATTCCGCCCTGTTCTCCCTCGACCACCCTTCTACCGGTTCTGAGATACCAGTGCCAGATGAGATACTACAGTCAGATTATTTATCAACATCTGAGTTTGGGTCTTTTACCTTTGTAGAGACCATGCCCGCAGCAGTGATGATCGCACTGGAACTCCTCGAGGAGAGCAGACTTTTGTCCTGGATCAGGGTGCGATTAACTCCACCCTGATCGCCTCCCTAGACTCAGTTCAACAGCAGTTGAGGGATCAGGGAGCATTCATGATCGAGATGAGGTGCGAGATGGAGCAGATGAGAGCCGACTGCGAGCAGCGTGGCCCAGGGGGAGGACCCGACGATGCGGCAGCAGCCGCAACTGCAGCAGGAGCAGCAGGACCTCCGAGACCGATGCGGGAGTTACACAACCCCGGATCGACTTTGACGCACCGTTGGGTGGTACTTCCAGCGATCGTGGGGGACTTCAAGTTCCCCCCGAACACCTTGCAGCTTCTTCCCCGCTTTCATGGGCTGGCTACTGAGGAGCCCCATCTCCACCTTTAGGAGTTTGAGATGATATGCAGCACTGTCCACGACCGTCAGGTGGACCAAGATACCATCCAGTTGATTGCCTTTCCTTTCTCCCTGGTAGACAGAGCAACCAACTGGCTGAAGCACTTAGGGAGATTTGTATATACCTGGGAGCAGCTCCGCATCGAGTACTTGAACAAGTACTATCCACTCGGGCGGACGAATGCAACAAGGGCCCTGATCAGCAACTTCACCATGCTCCCCAACGAGCAGTTTCACGAGGCATGGGAGATGTTTAGAGAGCTTACCGACAGATGCCCGCACCACGACATCTCGAAGCCGAACCTTGTTCAGAGCTTCTTCTGCGGGTTGACACCAAAGCTGCAGGGCCTGGTGAACGCTTCTTGTGGGGGGTCCAATTTCGCCAAGGACCACGATCAGGTCTGGGCCATCTACGAGGAGATAGTAAGAACTATACAGTGATGTCCCAGACCCGGTTGTACACTCAGGGATGACCCCAGCCACAGACCGTGCAGTACCAGAGGATAGCACGGGTTGACGTCGGTCCATCCAGTTCGTCAGCGGTAGCAACACAAGCAGAGAGCTCAGCCACAGACATGGGGATCATCAGCGAGAAGTTGGACCGGATGGAGATTATTGAGAAGAAGTAGTGCCAGGGTATCACGCAGATGGAGCAGATGGCACATACTCTGAGTGACCTGAAGACACAACTCATGTGTCTCCAGGAGGCACAGACGGCTTCCCAGCCCCGTCTTCAGGCACGAGGCAATCCGAGTAGCTCCGGCAGCTCGTCCCAGCGCTCCAGCCACCAGCAGCCTAGACAGGTTCACCTTGTACAGTCGGAGCCGTACCAGCAACCGTAACCCTCTTACCAATCACCACCATCTCCTGACATACAAATGGTGGTATACCAGCTGGATCAGCCTCTGGCAGTACTCCCGCCAGCCCCCTACGAGTCAGAGCCGTTGATGGATGTCAACGGGATTTGGTACGACCGCCCCAACCCGGTATCCGACGAGACCATCCCGGATTCCATTGGGCGACCGGAGGTACCTAGCCCTAGCAGCAGCCGTCAGGACAGGGTGGCCAGTACAACCATCAGAGGGATCATCACCAGCAGCAGCCCCCAGTGTACCCACAACAGCAGCAACATTCACAGCAGTATGGTCCTCGTCCCTTCCAGCAGGGACAGTCTTGGAGGCGTGATCAGCCTCATCAGCCGCAGCATCCGCCAAGACGTACCCCTCTCACCACCACCACCAGCAGCAACCTCACTACCAGAGAGGCTACCCGTTAGGTTATCATGGGCCATCCTATGAGAACCCTGCCTTGGATGACATAGCCCGCCTCCTTACAAATCAACAGGCTACCTTTCGACGGGAGATGGATGAGTTTTGCCAGGAGATGCGGGACATAGTGAGAGGGAAGGCCGCCATCCCTGCCCAGATAGATCCCAATCTGAACAACCTCAAGAGGAAATCTGAGAAGGTAGTTTGTACTGAGTATGCCACTCCTAGTGATACATTTGGAGATATGTCTGCATATTTGTTTGATACTGATTTTGTCACACTTAGGAGCAGTAGGATGCCAGCAGGCGGCGCCTCGTCTGAGCGGCATCCAGAGGACACTTCCAGAGCGCCCGACGAGGAGGAGAGCAGTACTGAGGCCGCTAGAGATGATGACGGTGGTACTGATGCCACCACGGATGCTGATCCTACCGACGGTACTGATGCTGTCGTTTCACCAGTTGAAGGAGGTGGCACTGAGGCCAGAGCACGGTACTGAGGTCGCCCGTCTACCAGCTGATGGTGGTGCTGATGCCACCGATGTTACTTCTGAGAGTCCTGTAGTTTTTCCTTCTACACCTGTATCTCAGAACATTTCTTGCAATAAAGGAAAGGGTTTATTTTCTTCCGGTCCCACTGTGGTGCTTGATGTATGTGTGGATCTGTCCGTCGAGCCGTCTAAACCCTCTCCTAGTCCTTCATCTGAGAAGGACCCTGTGATCCCCTTCCCTAGAGCTCTTCAGATGGGGAAGGGGAGGAAAATAGAAAACCCCAAAAAGAGGCAGCAGGAAGAGTTCAGCCAACAGATGATAGACCGTTTTCACATTCAGCTGACTCTTCAGGAGGCTTTACAGCACATCCCCCTACTCCAGCGTTCACTCAGAGACAGGACTACAGTTAGGAGGAAGAGGAGGAACCACCACTCAAAGATTCATGTGCTGACCAGAGCTACTTGTTTTGCGATCCAGAACCGTCTGCTGGCCAAGAGGACAGATTCAGGAGCCCCTTATGTCAGATGCCATATCAGAGAGCAGAGGTTCGACCGTACTCTATTAGACAACGGTTCATCGATCAACCTACTTCCGGCAGCCCTTCTCGACCGCTTCGAGTTGGGCACTCTTAGACAGAGCAGGACAATCCTTCAGTTTGCTGATAGATCTGTCAAGAGGCCGAAGCGGTTGCTGAAGGACGTTATCGTCACGATTCAGGGCCTGCAATTCTCCGTGGACTTCGTAGTGTTGGACATGGAGATCCCTGAGTCGGTGACCGATACCCCCATCATTCTAGGTCGCCCGTTCTTGGCCACAGCCAAGGCAGTGACCGACCATGATAGCAGAAAGGTATACTTTCGCATCGAGGGCGAGAGTATACAAATAGAGACGGTCGAGGACATCAGAGTCAGAGATTCAGCATGCTCAGAGCCATCCACAGATACAAAGCAGACGACAGATGCCGGGCTAGACATCCACCAGGACTGCGACTTCGTGATTACAGATGATTAGGCAGTATGGGCAGATCCAGATGCACATGCCATCCTCTCACCTTTAGAGTCCGCTAATGTAGAGACGCTAGCAGAGGAGAGCTTAGAGAGCGCATTCCTGGCCCAGGATACTTTTGAGGCAGCAGAGCCGGTTCTCGACCGCGAGACTGATTTGTTTTGTGATGACGGTGGTACTAAGACCACCATGGATGATACAGATCCCTCGGAGTCAAATTCTGATTGGGCAGAGTTGGAGGATTTCATACCAGATCTGACTTCCACTGAGCCTACAGTCAGGGAGGAGGTAGATGCTATGCAGAGCAGAGACAGTCCAGTTGAGCAGCCTTCCCTCGATCCAGTTTGCGAGAGAGATCTCTCATTTTCCCGAGCAGATTTGGCCGCGTACACTCAGATTCTTCAGAAGCCAGATTTTCCAGCACCAGTTTGTCCAGAGCTGAAGCCACTACCTGCGTCGTTGAAGTATAGGTTCCTTGCGAGCGAGCATGAGATGTACCCAGTCATTATCTCCGCTGATTTGACTGGAGAGCAAGAATCTCGTCTGATGGGGGTTCTTGAAAAGAATCGCAAGGCGATAGGATGGAGCGTAGCGGATCTCCAGGGGATCAGTCCGGCTCTGTGCTCTCACCACATCTATCTTGAGGATGAGGTAAAGCCGTCGCGTGAGTTCCAGCGGCGACTGAACCCAAATTTGAGAGAGGTTGTCATGAAGGAAATCTCGAAGTGGTGGAGCGCCGATTTTATCTACCCCATCTCCGACTCCAATTGGGTCAATCCGTTACATGTGGTGCCCAAGAAGACGGGCATCACTACAGCAGTTACGGAGTCTGGAGAGGAGATTGCTACCCGGGTACCCACTTCTTGGCGGGTCTGCGTGGATTACAGACGACTCAACCAGGCCACCAAGAAGGATCATTTCCCCTGCCCTTTATAGATCAGATCATTGAGAGACTGGCAGGGAAGAGCCATTACTGCTTCTTGGATGGGTACTCCGGATATAATCAGGTGGCCATTGCGCCAGAGGACCAAGACAAGACCACCTTCACCTGTCCCTTCGGCACATACGCCTTCAGACGCATGCCATTCGGGCTATGCAACGCCCCTGTGACTTTTCAGAGATGCATGCTGTCTATCTTTTCGGACATGGTGGGAGAGTGCTTGGAGGTCTTCATGGATGATTTCTCGGTCTACGGCGACGGATTCGACTCCTGTCTTGACTTCCTAGACCGAGTCCTTCAGCGATGCATTGAGGTTCGCCTGGTATTATCTTGGGAGAAGAGTCACTTCATGGTGACTCAAGGGACGGTGCTTGGCCACATCATCTCCAACAGGGGCATGGAGGTTGATCCGACCAAGGTGGATGTCATTAGTAAACTCGCACCACCTTCCAACTTGCGGCAGTTACGGTCTTTTCTGGGGCATGTTGGTTTCTACCGGCGATTCATTCGTTATTTCAGTAGGGTTGCCCGACCGTTGACTGATCTGCTGATGAAAGACATCGAGTTCCTTATCGATGACAAGTGTCTTTCGTCGTTTGAGACTCTCAAGAGATGTGTTATAGAGGCTCCTGTCCTTCAGCCACTTGATTGGTCTCTCCCATTCGAGATCATGACGGACGCCTCCGATTTTGCTGTGGGGGCCGTGCTAGGACAGAGGAGGGAAGGAGTCCCTTTTGCTATTCACTACACTAGCCGTACATTGGATGCCGCGCAGCGGAACTACACGGTCACAGAGAAAGAGATGCTAGCCGTAGTTTTTGCCTTAGATAAGTTCAGATCGTACATTATCAGATCTAGAGTGACCATCTTCACCGATCATACCGCCATCAGGTACCTCATGGCCAAGAAGGATGCCAAAGCTAGATTTACCAGATGGATCCTTCTACTCCAGGAGTTTGACATAGAGATTAAGGATAAGCCTAGAGTCAAGAATGTGGTGGCGGATCATCTCTCCCGATTGGAGTATCTTGAGGATTCTGAGCAAATTGACCCTATTTGTGAGACCTTCCCAGATGAGGAGATCCTTGCTATCGCCTCGCTCCCATGGTATGCCAATATTGTGAACTATCTTGTTGCCAAGAAAGTTCCACAAGATTGGCCCAGGCAGAAACTTGAGACCTTCCTCGCGAAGGCCAAGTCTTACCATTGGGAGGATCCCATCCTTTACCATGAGGGAGGGGATAGTATCTGGCGTAGGTGCATTCCTCAGGAGGAGCACCACAGCGTCCTTACTGCCACAAGCTGGAGGCAGGAGGACATCACTCAGGGAGAAGAATGGCACAAAAAGTGATCCAATCCGGCATATGGTGGCCTACTCTCTTCAAGGACTCTGATGAGTTCGTGAAGAGATGTACTGATTGTTAGAGGATGGGCACTTGTGGACAACGTGATATGATGCTGATGCAGCCCATTCACTTCTGTGAGGTTTTTGACGCATGGGGCATCGATTTCATGGGTCCATTCCCTAAGAGTCAGGGATTTGAGTACATTCTGTTGGCCGTTGATTATGTGAGTCGTTGGGTTGAGGCCATCCCCACCCGAACCACAGATGCTAGGACTGTTTGCAGATTTTTGTGGAAGAATATCATTTCACGGTTCGTGGTGCCTAGAATGTTGATATCAGACGGGGGTCTCATTTCGTCAACGACAAGGTAAAGGCCCTTACTAGCGAGTTTAGCATAGACCATCGAGTTGCCACTCGATACCACCCTCAGACGAATGGTCTTGCTGAAGTGTCGAACAGAGAGATCAAGACTATATTGCAGAAAGTCGTCCGCCCTGACCGAAAGGATTGGTCACAACTTTTGGACTCGATCTTGTGGGCATATCGGATGTCTTTCAAGACTCCTTTGAGTACATCTCCCTTTCGCCTCGTTTATGGCAAGCCGTGCCATTTACCTGTTGAGCTGAGACACATGTCACTTTGGGCAGTTACAGATATACTTTTGGATCCAGATAGTGTAGGAGATCAGAGGAGGGCAGAGTTAGCAGCCCTGGAGGAGCTTCGTGATACCGCCTTTTCAAACAGCCTACATTATAAGGAGAGAGTGAAAGAGTGGCATGATTCTCATATCAGCCACAAGCAGTTTGAGCCAGGACAGAGAGTATGGCTGTTTGATGCTAGGCTCAGATTATTCCCAGGAAAGCTACAGAGCAAATGGAAGGGACCATATCTGGTGAGAAAGGTACACGACAATGGGAGTATTGACATATCTGAGTTGTCTTCTGAGAGTACCTTTCGAGTGAACGGCCAGTGGCTCAAGCCATATCTAGATCATGAGCCGCGGGTCGTTGATGTTGCCTCTATTCACTTTGCGTGAGATGTGGTCTCTTGACTCACATCTATTGCATCTCACGCCTGATTATCACTGCTCTTCCGACCTGTATAGATCCAGTTGTCCATATCACTCTATTCTTATTCCCACATCCCTTTTCTCATCTTATGATTATCTATACTTAGGGTGTACTTTACCCTAAGTATAGGGGGGATGTAGGACCTTCGGGTATTCCTTTGATTCTTTCTACCCCTATTTTGCTGCCTATACTTAGGGATATTTCACCCTAAGTATGGGGGGGGGGGTAGACTCTGTACATCCTTCACTCGGATTTCCCTTCATGTACAGCTTGCTATACTTAGGATTACTTGATCCTAAGTATAGGGGGGAAAACACCGAGTTCTCCTCATTCTATTCATTGATTCATCTCTGTATATAGCCATTCCTTTTCACTCTCCTATACTAAGCACGAGTTATGTCTTCTTCATCGCTCTTGATCACTCTGAGGACATCGTTCGAGCTAAGTATAGGGGTGTGTATATATTTCATATATACTTTAGCCATAACTCGTACTTTGTGTGAGTGTGTGAATAAATAAAAATGGCTAAAAATCAAAACCCATAAAAATTAAAAATTTTCTCCCTTGTATATAAAATTCATCTTGCACATACCTATTTATTTATACAAATTATTTTTGTACAAATGATTGTAAAATAATATGTGTAAAGGATTTGTAAATATTTTCATAACAAAATTTATGTATATAGTACAAAATTTTTGTAAAATGTTTGAAAACAAAAAGTTTGCAAAAACCCTGTGTAAATGCTTGTAAATATTTTGCAAAACTTCGCATTCATGCATACATCCATGTTTTCGAACATTTTTCAAAAATTTTGCATGATTGTAAATATTTGTAAAGTGCACATTTGTAAATAGCATCTTTGTAAATATTTGTATAGTTTTTCCTGGATTATAGTTGACATTTAAACTAGCCTGGAATTAAATTGGGAAATGGAGCTTGATTAAGATCTTAATCCACCTAATCATAAAAGGAACCTTATAGGGCTTAGGGTTAAGGCTTTTCAGGTCCATTGGGACTTAATTCTTTGAGTCCACTAGGCTATGAGCATACGCCATCTTAATGATCCTAAGTAGAGCACTTAACAACACACGCATGACTCTCAGATACAATGGCTTGACTTGCACTAGCACTTTACACATAGCTCTCCACGGATGAGGTGGTGAGGAGGCAGTTTCCTTTGGCTTGGGGTAGCATATGAGGGTAGTACTTCTAGGCGGAACCTCTCTTCTTCTTCTAGTGAAGGAAGTGCATCTCAACTTGGTCTGGTGGTGATGAAGTCTAAAGACAGAAGTTGTGGGTTTCAATAAAGCTTCAAAAGAGGGATAGTCTACTGGCTCAAGAGGAAAAACTCCTTGTATATATGCTGCACCATGTAGATATGTTGTACAATTGCACATAAAAAAATGTGTGCAAAAATAAAAGAACACCAAAAAGGTGGTGGGTCGGATTGAAAATTTAATAATCCCACCGGAGTGTATATAGTCAAATAAAGCAAAGCTTATGGTATACATGTTCCATCTCATGAAGCTTGCAGCGGGAGACTCAGCTACACTGGTTAGAGCTCCCAAGGATACATGGCTACACTGGCCATGGTCCATTCTCTTCTTCCCCCTCTTCTTGAGCCGGTTGCAATTGAACTTAAAAGGGAATACCCCGCTTCTCGAGGAAAGAGTTGCTAGACTGAGGCATTAGAGTTACCAGGTTGGGGGAGGTTGTTTCTTTGTTACTTCTGAGGTGGGGAGCTACATATCATTTACACCGTACAAGGAAAGATCCATGGTCATTAGAGTTTGTGTATGTAGACTTGTTCTGATCTGGTTTATTGAGGAGTCTTGCCCATAGATTGGTGGAACTTAGAGGCTGTTGAGTTTTAAGCTTAAGTCCAAATAAGGTTCCGACACATTAATAATCCAAAGATCTGATCGAGCTCCATATTGCAATTTAATGAAGGCAAGTTTAATAATCAGCCTTAATCCATGTATATTCTCCTCCTTTTCTTGTTCTTTCTCTTTTTCACTTCTTTTTCAAATAAGTGTTTGCTAAGGGACTAGCAAAGTTAAGTATAGGGGGGTGATGAATACACATTCATCACTCTTTATTCTTTTATTTTAGCTACAAAACCTTTGCCAAACACATGTATATTCATGTAAATACAAATAATTATCAAAAAGCATGCATTATGTAAAAATGAATACTAAGCATGTTTTTGTGCATAAATAAAAGAATAAAGAGATAAAAGAAAAAGAGGGAGATATTTAGAATAAATATTGAGCGACCTAATCCCAAGGGAGGGCTCAACATGGCCTGACCGCATAAAAACCAAAGTAGAGAGAGATAAGGAAGCTCACACTTGTGTAAATATACCTGTGTATAAATAAATAAAATATTTTCCTCTAAATAAAAATGGGTTTCTATGTGTATATTTGTAAATACAAAATTAAAATAAAAATAAGAAAAATTAAAAAGAAAATAAAAATAACCTTCCTTATGTATATTCACCAGGTACATAGAATCATGTATCTATTTATTTATCCCTATAAATAAATCAATTAAAATCCCATAAAAATTGTACATATTCTATACTTCATAATGTAAATAAACAAAATAAAAACCATAAAAACAAAATAAAATAAAAAGAATAAAAATCAAAATCAAAATAAACATTGTGTATATACCATGTACATACTTGTATATATCTATTTATTTACCCTTGTAAATAAATAATAAAAATAAAATAAAAATACCAAAATCTTCTAAATTTTATTCTATAAATAAATAAAATATAAAATTGGAATAAAAATGTACATAAATAAATAAATAAAAATCAAAAATAAAAAATTCAATATTGTATATATACCTATATATAATACTATATTGTAAATACCTAATTTTTATTTCAAAAAAATAAATAAAATTCACAAAAAATTAATTTAAAATAAAAGAAACATTTTTTATGTTTTGAATTTTTCGAAATTCGACCTATTTCTATTTATTATTGAATTTACAAAATTTGAATAATTGGTGGGCTCTGATTGGTCCACGGGGGATGTTGACCCCCGGTCAACTCTCCCCCAGGATCACCAAAGCCGGGTTTGACTCGCCCGACCCGATTTCTCCGACTTTTCCTCGCTCAACTCGATCGCCAATCACCTAAACCCCGGGCTCTATTCCTTCATTGCAGATCTGAGACCTACGCCCGGAGGTTAGCATCGGGGTCCGAGCTCCGATAAGCTCACCCGACCCTCTCTTAGCCGGACCCCTAACCCTATTTAATCTGAGCTCCGCCCGCACTTTCACGTATCTTTGGCTCAACATTTATCCACCCCAGGACCTCCATTGCTCTCGCCTGAGTGACAGCTCACGATTGGCCGTGTTGCAGCGAGGAGGGAGTGATCAGACCATCGATCCGGCGACCTAGCGCTGCCGTGCGCCGCCCAGACGTGATGCTCGAGCCTCAAGCATCGACGACCCTCGAGGCTAGGACCCAGAGCTCCGTCAGCTCGTCCCCAGTCGACATCGACCATCAGATACCCTTAATTCCCCTTCATTTTCGCTAATTTCGAGTTACGCCTAAATCGCCCCATCGCCGACGACCGTCAATTCCGACCACTTACCTCACCATTTAGATCATCGGACGACACCCTCACCTTCACCCTTCTCCCACGTACGTTCTCCACCCCTTCATCCAACCCAGTTCGCACAGGAATTGGGATTCGAGCTCCCTCGCCGTCGCTTCACCGGAGCTCATCCATTCCGACGCACCGACCACCACCATCACCTCTAACCGGGTCGAGGCACTTTGCCCTCGACCCAGGAGTCTGTTGCGCTACTTTGCAGGTCAGGACATGCCCATCTGAGGGTCTAAACGTTCAGGAGCAGCAGCTCCAGCTTCGCCTCCGTCGCCGGAGCGTCTCCGACGTTCCCGGCCTCATCGGAGCCCCCCATTGGCTGCGGACTACTGAGGCGAGTCTTTGCCGATCATCAGCAGCCCCTGCAGACGTTCGGCATGCCCACATTCCTTCGACGTAGTTCACCGGCGAGGAGTTCCTACAGGTCCTTCCACTGCCGTCCATTCGACCCCGAAGTGCCAGATTGAATCTGGACCGTCCCCTGATACGAAGAGGCGCCCCACACCAGCACCGTTAGATCTCCATGTGGCGCCATCTGCTCCGTCCGTAGCAGAGGAGAGGCGAGCTCGACCAGAGCCGCACGATCAGACATGTGGCGAGCCCTCCACCGTTGGATCCGCATCGAGGGCTCTTCGTTGAGCTGCCACCACTTTCAGCCGTTCGATCAGATACATGGCCGCTCCTCAGCCCTCGGATCAGAATAAGGGGTAATATCCCTTAGGCCCTTAGCTTTTTAGTTTTTAATATTTAGTCCTGTAAATATTTAGTTACGTTGTTTTTATTTTGGACTTTTTGCATAGTGGACCTTGTCGTTTCTGTTATTTGCTTTTATACCCCGGTACGTTGTGGTCACGTGCATCGACACGTGTATTTTTGGTAAAATTGCATGGATGGGCCTGTTGTTTATGATGGTTATTGATTGAAAAATCTTTTTATATTTTTGCACCTATATCCCTGTGAATGTTTTATTTGTGCATGTGCTGAATATCGTGGGCATTTTATACTTTCACCCCTGGACTTTTAGTACGTGTTACTAATTAGTCCAGGGACTTAAGTTATTTACAAAGATGTCCCTGAGTGCCCTGATCACGCGCGTGGCGCGTGAGATCGTGGACATTTTGCACCTGGACCCCCTGGGTTTCTTGACTTGTTACTTTTAGGCCCCTCAGAGATATTTTTATTACGATCAGGTCCCTATAACTGTAGGATCTTGATTGTTTTGAATAAAATATCAAATCCACTCCAAATCAAGTGAAAATTTGACACGTGGCTCTTGTCACTTTGTAGAATTTTCACTGAATTTTGGGAAATTTTTGGAGCCATTTTGTTATTTTTAAAAATTCAAAAACATCCATTTTTCTTACTATCTAGTTATAAAATTTACAAAAAATATTAAAACATCTTTAAAAATTACAAAAAAATAGAATTTGTTTGTTTTGTTGTGTTTGATTTTCTGACAAATTTTGGTCATTTTTGGATTTATAAAATTTATAAAAATTGAAAAAGCCCTAAAAACCCATAAAAATACTAGTAATTAATATAAAAACCCAAAAATAATAAACTCAGCTTATGAATTTTCATTTTTGTTTATATTTTATAGGAAAAATACCTCCAGGCTATTTGAAGCCCATTATATGTTTTATTTTGGCCTTTGAAGCCCGGCTGGACAGCAACACTGTTTTCCCTTCTTATTTCATTTTTATAAAATTCCCTAAAAATCAAAAAATTGTCAAAAATTAACCAAAAACATTAAAAAATATAAAAAACAAAATATTTTTGTTTGAATTTTTTTGGATTAATTTTGAGTGATTAAATAATTGTGTGAAGTTGCTTGTTTTCTTGATTTTATTATTTTCTTTATAAATAAAAATTCCAAAAAAAAATTTAAAACATTAAAAACCACCAAAAATAATTTGTTTATATTTTCTTCTTTATTTTAGACTACTTCGTAGGCCGCAAGGCCATCACGTGCTCCTCAAGTTCGACCCTGGGTGCTATACCAGGTTAATATCATAGCAAGACCGCTACTTATTTTTATCGTGCTTTGATCTTTGTTTGGTGGTCTGATATTTTTCTTGATTGAGATCTTAGTCTCGGACGACTGAGGTCGCAACGACCGCAGATATACCTGATTTACCTGAGTTGTTCGGGCGGCTCATCAGCTCCCAGGATATGAAGATACACGATCATCGTCCGCGTATACCGATGAGATTGTCCTTGAAAGTACCTCAACGAACTCATAACCGAGAGAAGAAGAAATCCTAGGTCGCAGTTGCTGTGGAACAACAAAGAATAAAAGACGGTGGGGGAGTGTTCTTGGGGTGAAGAAAATGATGTCCAGGAAAAGGGTATACGGAGACATAAGATGCAACTTTTCATCTTCCGAAAATGCCCCCAACGTGTACCTCTTTGGATTCTGAAGTGACAACTAGATCATCATAACCGTTGGAGTTGAGTCAAATTCTCTCATTGTGGTCGGATTACAATTAAACTGCAGAATTAATTTATTCGACCCGCTGATGAAACTCGTAGAAAAAGTATTGAGATATTAATTGACTCTCTGGAGCCGGAGATGGAACGGAGTTGGAGCCAGAACCAGAGCCAGAGATGAAGCGGAACGCGCACGCATGTGGTCCTCCATTCGTTCTTTCTATTGTTGCTACAAGAGCCTGGGTTGTGAACTCATATATATTTGCATAAAAAATTTAGAAATACTAGATATGGTAAGAAGCTTTTACCCAAGACTCACGTTGTCTCAAATTTAAGAATTCTTAACTTTCCCTCCAATGTCATTTGATTTCCCATTGAAACCAAATTAAAATCTAATGTAATTGCATAGATTTACCAAATTAAATTCTAATTACATTAACTTCAAATACAACAATTCTAAAACAAATAAGAGAGAGACGATTTAAAGAATGGAAGAAGAGAGAGAACTCCCAAGAACGCATGGAGGGCTATCTACGTGTCATTGCAAGGGCAGAAGATATAAGAATCTTGCTTTAATATATGGAAGAGGATCCTCTTCTGTAAAGAGGATTGCAGAAGAGGTGTCGTAATCCTCCTTCATATTTTTTTGTGATTTTGATTCCAAAATCTAACCTTATAGATTTAGACTAATGTTAATGCTCTATATATCCTTCAAATTTCGTTCAAATCGAAGCTTATTTGCTATTTTATCTTAATAATTTAAAATTCAGATCTTTTTTAAATAGAATTTAAGTTGCTTAGATCTTGATCGAATGTTTGACTATTAAAATAACATAGAAAATAAGCTTGAATTTGAGCGAAATTTGAAGGGTATATAGAACATTAATATAATATTCAATACATAAGATTAGATTTTAGAAAAATCACAAAAAATTAGAGAGAATTACAACACCCTTGTAATCATCTTTACAATAGAAGATCCTCTTCCTTAATATATAATGTAGATATTAATGTTTTATTTTCTTGAGTTTGCACTTTCCATGCATCTATTATCTCCCAACCAAGTTCACATAAGGATTTTCGATTCCTTCCTGCAAATATATAAGGTTCTTTGTTTTTACATTTCCCATTCTAAATTAATGTAACTTATGTTATTCCTTAACAGCTAATAGGCTTAAAATCATGCGGAGGATACTATCTCAAAATCTAAGCTTTGATGCAACTTCTTGAATATTGGAGATTTCAGGATGTATTCCCAAAGTGCAATCTCCTCCATTGTGCACCGTAATTATCATGGTATTTTGTTTTATTTCTGACCGGATATTGGAAATCTACTTCAAAGCTTGCATGGTCTATGTTATCTTCCAACCTTCCCTATGCACAATCTTCATACAAGTGTAGATCTTCTTGCTATTTACAAATTGGCATTTGAATAATGATATACTTGCCTTCAACGATGAATATTTTTCAAAAAGTTGTGGAAGCACCGGGTGATAAAAGCTTAATTTAAGTTAGCGTTTGAAGGAGAGATCCAACCTCGTTCGAATCCCCCACACATACATTTTTGTATACAATCCTTTTCCATATCAAAAATATAAATCACTTGCTAGTTGTGTCTAGAAAGCTCACACTCTATATATAGGCTCGCCTTCTTAAGGCTCAAGAAGCTAAACCTTGAGCTGCATGTATAGGTCGTCAAGTTAAGCTTGTGCTGAATTCTGCCATGCTCATTTACTCGGTTCAATGGGCTGAAAAAAATCATAACTCTCTCTCTCTCTCTCTCTCTATATATATATATATATAGAGAGAGAGAGAGAGAGAGGAGTGATCCTATGAGAGCCAAAACCTGTGAGAGCATGAGAGCATGCATTCTGAACAACATGATCCAACCAGGAGAGAGAAGACTAGGAGAGAGAAAACAGAATCATGTGGTCCAGAATGCATGCTCTCACATTTTTTTTCTCTCATAGGATCACTCCTCTCTCTCTATATGTATTCTACTAGTGCTTATACTTGCGCTTCGTTGTAGCCTGATATTTTTTCTTATAAATTGTATACAACAACTATGTATAGTGAGAAGACATGAAGCTATACGAGAAAATATTGATAAATTATTAGTGGATTTATAAATATTTGATATATCTGAACTATTAATACATGGACGAAACATCCTATATTCTTAGAATTCAAATAATAAGAGATAGGGACCGAAGGACATTGAGCCTTAGTAAGGAAAGATATTTCATTTTTTTGTTAAGGACATTTGGAATGGAAAATAACACTCCAACTCCATCACCACTTGTGATGAGAAAGAGACTCAACAAGAGTTAGTGTCCCGGAAAGGGGCAGAAACCTTTATATGTACCATATGCACAAGCGATGGAAAGTCTAATGTATGCAGTGATGTGTACTCAACCTGACTTAGCCTATCCAGTAAGCTTAGTAAGTAGATATTAAAGTAACCTCGGTTCAGCACATTGGAAAGTCAGAGGAGATTGAAGCTCTCATGTAAGTCGAGCATAGGAGTCAACGCCGTTCACGAAAGAGAGAACGAGAGGAGAAGATGGTGGGATGGAAGGGGGCTTCCGCACTCGAGGTGTTTTCTTGATGATGTGTTTCCTCCCGTCAGGAGGTTTATTAATAGGGCACGAGCCCCTCGAGCCATTTGCCCCCATCTTCCTTGTGCTCGCACAATAAAAGGTTCCTTCAGATCCGAGCCTCCGCAACCGCCGATGCGAAATGACCGAGGTACGGTTGTTGACCACATAGGTCGTTCACCCAGAACCATTGAAACATTAATTAGTCAGAATGGTTATCTAAAATGTTGGTTGAGTAAGAACTTCAAGTCAAGAAAGCCAAAAATTAAGGGGATGAGAACTAAGTAATGTTTTGTACCTTTTCACTAATAATACCACAAAATAGACACTACTACAATTTTAAATAATCATCTAAAATCCAAATACGCCTAAATGTTCGTATTACATGGCTAAAGAATTAAATAACATACGAGCTAACGTAGTTAGTAGAAGAAGTTAAAATGAGGAATATATTTCTTATTATCATATAAACATGATGGAAACAAAATATATGTACCCGCAATTTCGCATATAGCATTAAAATATAGATGTACCCACATTTTCAGATTTATGTATTTCATGTTGCATAAATTTTTAAAGAACGATCTTACGTCGTTACTTGATGCATGCCATGAAGCATAAGACAAATAATATTAAATAAGCATGTAAAACCCAAACACATCTTGATGCATGTTAGTAATACAAGAATGATATAACAAATAACATGAGATAGTGGAGCTAACAAAGGAAGCTAAAGTCAAGATAAAAATAAAATACATGTATCTGGAACTTCCACAATAAGATAAAGAACAAACAAATGTGTACGTATGAAATTTCTATATTTATCATGTATTTCACGTTTTATGCTAAAAAACCAATTATGTTGTAAAATGGTACATGTTATGAAGTATAGAACAAATATTATTAAATAATTATGCAAAATCCAAACTCATCTTAATTTTACTCTTATATATAGGAATGAAATGACAAATAAGATATAGGATAATGCAATTACTACGTGGAGTTAAAAAGAAGGCTATTTTTTGTTGCATAAACAGAATGAAAAAAAAACGTCTACTTCTAGAGCCATATGAAAATTACCCTTGGCTTCATAAACTAGGGCCATCAGACGATGGCCAACTTCCTCCTCAAGCAATATTGAGACACTACGCTCGCGATGTGATGAATCCCCATTCATCACTCTTTATTCCGTTATTTTAGCTAAAAATCTTTGCAAAACACCATGTAAATACTTGTAAATATGAAAAATTGTCAAAATGCCCACTTTGTGTAAATAGCAACAATTAGCACATTTTTGTGAAAAATAAAGGAATAAATAAAAAAAGAAAAAGAGGGAAATATTTAGAATAAATGTTGAGTGACCTGAACCCTATGGATGGCCAAGATTGGCCTACCGCAAAATAAAACAAGTAGAGAGAGATAGGGCCATTCACCTTATATTCCCCCTTTATGTAAAATAAAAATAAGAAAAATAAAAATAAAAAAAATAATTTTTCTCTCACCTTTATATATACCATGTATATATGTACATATACCGATTTATTCTACCCTTGTAAATAAACAATAAAAATCAAATAAAAATTATTTTATATCCCAAATTTTATGTTGTAAATAAATAAAATAGGGAAAATTGTACAAAAATAAACTAATAAAAATAAAAATGTAAAACACCTAGGTATTTATATCAGTATATAATAATATATTATGTATATACATTAATTTATATTTAAAAAAAAGTAAAAATCACTTAAAAATAATTTTAAAAATAATAAAAATTTTTCGTATTGTAAATATTTTTAAATAAAATCATTTACTATTTTAAAATGAATTTACCAATAATTTTGGGTTTGGAATTTTCTGATTGGTCCACGGAGGATTGTTGACCCCCGGTCAACTCTCCCCCCGGACCACTTCTTCGCGGATCTTGTTTTTGACCCAACTTCGCTAATTTTTCCTGGATTCATCCGATTACCATTTACCCAAACCCCGAGCTCTGATTATTGCTCATTGATCCATGATTCATGCCCGCCATTCCATCTAGGGGTCCGAGCCTCACGATGCGCGCCCGACTCCCATCTTCCCGAACCTTCACTCCTATATAGCTTCCCTCCAGCCGCCTTTTCCCGCACCTTTGGCCCTCGTCTTCGACCCCAATGACCTCCACCTTCCTCCTCGAGTGACAGCGAGCGCGGGAGCATGTTGTAGCGAGCGATTGGAGGCGTAGCCCTAGGTCCGGCGACCAGCATAGTCGAGCTGGAGGCGTCGCTCCATCGAGGCAAAGACCCCAGGAGGACCAGGACCTCCGTCCCAGACGATCTCGACAATCAGGTACCCTTGTTAGCCAGTAGCTTAGCTTAATTTCCAACCTTTAGGTTTCAGGCTGCCGACCTTCGCAGGCCAATCCACGACACTCCGATCACCCATTCCATCATCCGACCATCCCTTCACCTTCACAAGACTTCTCCGCACCTTCTTCGCCCATCCATACACCCTAGTTTGTCTCGGAACCTGGATTTAGGATCTCCTCCGCCGTCGCTCGTCGGAGACCCACGCTCCGCCTCACCCACGCACCCCCTTCGCCCGCTAACGGGTCGAGGCAGTTTGCCCTCGGCCCCTCTTTCTTCTTGTGCAGGTATAAAGGCTAAAGAGCTCATTTGGAGGCCCGATTACTCAGGAACAGGAGCCCTAAGTCCCCTTTGTTGTCGGAGCACCCCGGTCTCTCCCGCCTTCATCGGAGACCTTCACTAGCTGCGGACCACCTCCAGCTTCCATCCCTCCATCTCAGCAGCATCCAAGGAGGTCCCGATCACGCATATTGGTCGGGCGAAGTTCGCCGACGACTTGTTCATCGAGGACCCTCCATCGCCGTTCGATCGAGCCCCTCGCTCCAGTTTACATCTCAGCCATCCGTTCGTGCGAGGCTCGTGACCGTTCGATCCATCTGCGGATCAGATCCAAGACGTTGATCGTAAAGGGGTATCCACCATCCAGAGTCGTCGGATCAAGAGTGGACTCCTCACAGCCTTTGGATCTTAAATAAAAGGGTAAATATCACTTAGGCCCTTCTTTCTTTAGCGTTTATAGTTTAGTCATGTAATTATTAGCTGTAGTTGTTTTTATTTAGGAATAATTGCACTGTGGACCTTAGACTTTCGAATATTTGCATTTTAGTCCCTCTGTGTGTGGTGCACGTGCTTCGACACGTGGGTTTTTGGGAAAATTGCATGTATTGGGCCAGGTTTTATGAATGTTATGGATTGAACTTTTAGTTTTGATATTTGCATATATGCCACTGTGCGTGAATGAAATTTTTGGAACATTTTTGTGTTGTTTTATATTTTTAAAATTTAAAAACCTTCATTTCTTCTACTGTTTGAAATATAAAATCAACTAAAAATATTAAAAGCCCTCCAAAAATTCTAAAAAAAATAGTTACTATTTGTTTTTTAGCCTTCTTACTTCACTCCAAATTTTATTTGATTTGGACTTATAAAACATCTAAAAATTTAAAAAACCTAAAAACCTTATAAAAAAAATTAAAAATTCAAAACAAATGCAATTTCTTTTCATGTAGTTTAGTTTTTACTGGTAGTTTCAATAAAATTGTCTCTAGATTTTTATAGGCTATTTATATATTTTTGAATAGCCTTTCAAATCTGACTGGACATTGATTTTAGTTTTTAGCCTTATTTCATTTTTATAAAATCAATATATAAAAATATGAGAAAACTACCAAAAATACTTTAAAAATTATAAAACCCAAAAATTTTTTTATTTCAATTTTCTGACATTTTTTGTGGCATTAAATAATTTGTTGATTGTGTCCTTTGCCTTTTTCTATATTTTCTTCACAATTAAAAATTACAAAAAAAATTAAAACCCATAAAATCCACCAAAGATATTTTCTTCTCTTATTTTTGATTTTTGACAGCTTCATAGGCCTTTGGCCAATTCGTGCTCCTTATGTTCGACCCTGGTCGCTATACTAGGTTAAATAAATAGCGAGACCACTATTCGGCTTTGGCTGATTATTCTATTTTGGTGGTCTTAGTTTTCTTGTTGACTGAGCCTCGCTATTCGGGTCGCAACGACCTTGATTATTTACACCTTAGCCCGATAGAGAGATATTTTTCGGTCACCAGAATGGTGCCGTTGCCAGGGAGCACGACTTAGTAGTCATTTTTGTATTCGCAGCTTTTTCACGGCTTTTTGTCTATACTTGTAGATATTTTTCTTATCATTTTATTTGCATATTTTTATAATAATTGTGTCTGATACTCTTCTGTTTCACTTTTTGCGAGGGCTTGAGGATCGAGACGGCTTTCTTAGGAAGCCAACAAAACCACGAGAATCGGAGGCGGCTCCTTTCTGCATAGAGCCACATGAGAGCGCGAGGAGGCGAACGGAAGTGCGGGAGCCGTAGTTAGCCATAGTTTAGCTTAGATTAGCCGTAGAGTAGTTTTCTATTTCAGCATAACCACATTATTATAGTAATACATGGATTTAGACACTCAGAGACTTTGGTGATTTATCTGGGTCTGTTTCGTCGAGCATCGATGTGCTCGGAGGACCTCACCGCGGGTTTTCACCGACTTTTGTTTTATCGCATTTTATTACTGCTTATCTAATTTACGCGATTTTGGCCTTAGCTTAGGATTTTATATTGATTGTAACGTAATTAATTAAGGCCCAATCCCTAATTATCTGCTGCTCCTGTAGATTGACTAATTGGACCTTAATAATTAAATCATAAGAAAAAGTCGGATTAGTTAGACTCGAGTCCACATGCTGTGAGGAGTCACATACAACGCGTGCAGGATCTGTTGTGGTGGACACCAAGTGGCTCCCAAGATCGGACTCTGGACTTAGGTTTAATTACCCGACTACTGTTCTTTACGTGTAGAATTGCTCTGTGTGAGGCCGGTTTCCTCGTGCATCATATAGGTAGTTTATTTCTGTCTTTACATTTATGCGCGGACCTTTTTGCATGTAGAGAGCTGGAGGAAAGGTACGCATTCTTACTCAGTATGCATCACTGATTTCATCGCGCATCGACTTTTCATCTTCTCCCCCAGTTTTCAGACTTAAATAATCAGGAGAACCGAAAATTCGTTAGGCATTGTTTGCTTGAAAAATACATAAAAAAGAAAAACTATGAAATTGGGACTGCTAAACACAATTGACCTTAAAAGACACTTCACCTAAAAATCTGTTTTGGGGAGAGCAACCCCCTCCTTGTTTGGTTTGGATGAGCGAGAGAGCGACCCACACACTAGGTTAAAGCCATATCCGATTTCCTATCAGACTACCGGCCTTTTATACGGGACAGTCTATTGGGAGTATTGGATTCCCATCAGCTCGCTTAACCGCTCTGATAGACTGACTTGATCACCTAAATAAAATTGACAAGATAATTGATCGAACCTTTACGGCCGTCAACTCAGAGTTGCGTAGGTGAACCGGGGGTTTGTCTTCTTATCTTGTGTGTTTCCAGATCTCATCCGCCTTACTCGCTAGATCAAGATGATGAGCAGGAGGTCTCTTAGGCAGCCTTTGGCTGCACCGCTTCACCGCACTCCAGCCTGTTCGTCTAGGTTGGTTCGTGAGAGACTAGACCTGCTCTCCGAACCTGAGTTCGATTCCACCCTGTTCTCCCTTGACCACCCTTCTACCACCCGTTCTGAGAAACCTGTGCTAGATCAGAGAGAGCAGCAGACAGTTGATTTATCGGTACCTGAGTTTAGGTTTTTTGCCTTTGCAGAGATCATGTCCAGCAGTGAGGAGCACACCGAGTGTCCCAGAGCAGAGACATATGTGTTGGACCAGGGTGCGATCAACAACACCCTGTTAGCTTCCCTTGAGATGATGCAACGACATATACTGGATCAGGGAGCTTTCATGGTGGAGATGCGCAGGGAGATGGAGAGACTGCGAGCAGAGAGAGATCAGCTGAGAGTCGATGATGAGGGAGATGATCCAGATCAGCCGGAGTAGCCGGTCCAGCCAGCACCAGCCAGACCGATGCGGGAGTTGCATAACCCCGGATCGATGCTTACACACCGGTGGATCGTACTTCCAGTGATCGTGGGGGACTTCAAGTTCCCCCCACAGACGATTCATCTTCTTCCCCGATTCCATGGGCTCGCGACTGAGGAGCCACCTCTTCATCTCCAGGAGTTCGAGATGATCTGCAGCACCGTCCATGATCGGCTGGTGAACGAGGAAACCATCAGGATGATTGCTTTTCCATTCTCCCATGTTGACAGAGCAGCCAACTGGCTGAAGCATATGGGGAGATTTATGACCACCTGGGAGCAGCTCCGCACCGAGTACTTGAACGAGTACGATCTACTCGGGCGGACGAATGCATCGAGGGCCCTGATCAGCAACTTCTCCATGCTCCCCAACGAGCAATTCCATGAGGCATGGGAGAGGTTCCGAGAGCTTACAGACAGATGCCTACACCATCATATCTCGAAGCCGAACCTAGTTCAGAGATTTTTCTGCGGACTTACACCTGAGCTGCAGGGGATTGGTGAATGCATCATGTGGCGGTTCCTACTTCACCAAGGATGAGGATCAGGTCTGGACCATCTATGAGGAGATGATCGAGAACTATATAGTGATGTCCCAGACACGACTCTACACTCAGGGACGCCCCCAACCACATGCCGTGCAATTTCAAAGGATAGCACGGGTCGATGCTGGTCCTTCCACTTCATCAGTTGTAGCCACACAGGTAGAGTCCACAGCCGCAGACAAGGGCATCATCAACGAGAAGTTGGACCGGATCGAGTTGATTGAGAAGAAGCAGTACCAAGGCATGACTCAGATCGATCAGATGGCATAGACGCTGAGTGACTTGAAGACCCATATCATGTGTCTCCAGGAGGCACAGACGGCTTCTCAGCCCCGTCTCAGGTCAGGGGCAGACACCGGCAGGAGCAGTTCGTCCCAGCCCTCCGCCCAGTACAGACCAGTCCACCATGTTCAGGAGGAGCCCTACCAACCGCAACAGCAGTAGTATGTCCAATCACCACCATCTCAGGACAGCCAGATGGTGGTGTATCAGCCAGACTAGCCCCTGGCAGTACTCCCCCCACCCTCTTACGAGTAGGAGCCATTGATGTATGTCAACGGGATATGGTACGACCGACCCCAGCCCGGTATCCGACGAGGCCATCTCGGATTCCGCTGGTCGGCCGGAGGCACCAGTTCCCAACAACAACCTCCAATTCAGGGTGGCCAGTACGACCAACAGCGTGAGCAGCACCGGCAGCCCCAGTTCCCAGTATACCAGCAGCCATCCCGCAGCAGAGAGCAGTATGGTCCTCGTCCCTATCAGCAGGGACAATCTTGGAGGTAACAACAACCTCAACCGTAGTATCACTTGCAGTACCCCTCTCACCCTCCTCCACAACGGCCACCTTAGTTTCACAGAGGCCACCCGCCAGGTTCTCATAGGCCGACCTATGAGAACCCCGCCTTAGATGATCTAGCCCGCCTCATGTCCAAGCAGTAGGCCACCTTCCGATGAGAGATGGATGAGTTTCTCCAGGAGATGAGGGAGATTGTAAGAGGGAAGGCCTTCCCAGATCGAACCAAACCCGAACAACCTCAAGAGGAAGTCTGAGCAGGTAGAGTTCACTGAGATTACCACTCCTAGTGCTTCACTTGGTGATATTTATGCATACATGTTTGATGCTGATTTTGTTACACTTAGGAGTGGTAGGATGCCAGCAGGCGGCGCCTCGTCTGAGCGACGATCCCATGCCACTTTAGGAGCGCCAGACGAGGAGGAGAGCGGTGTTGATGCCACTAGAGATGATGATGGTGGTGCTGACGCCACCACGGATGTTGATCCAGCTGACGGTATGAGGCCGTCACTTCACTAGATAGAGGAGATGGTACTGACGCCACCATACCAGTTGATGAGCCTGAGCATGGTACTGATACCGCGATTTCAGATGCCGAGGATGGTGTTGAGGCCACCAGTTCCAGTTTTTCTAGTCCTGTTGCTTTTCCTTCAGTTCATGTATCTCATGACATTTTTGTGAATAAAGGAATGGGTTTATTGTTTTCGGATCCACCTGTGTTGATTGATGATGTATGCGTGGTTCTGCTTTGCCTGAGCATTCTAGACCCTCTCCTAGTCCTTCATATGAGAAGGACCCAGTAGTCCCCTTTCCCGGAGCACTCCACTTGGCTAAGGGGCAGAAAAAAGAAAATCAGAAAAAGAACCACCAGATAGAGTTCAACCAGCAGATGATGGACAAATTTCACATACAACTGACTCTACAAGAGGCCTTGGAGCACATACCTCTCTTCCAAAGATCACTCAGAGACAGGACCATAGTTAGGAGGAAGAGGCAGAACCACCAGACAGAGATCCATGTGCTCACTCGCGCCACATGCTTTGCGATACAGAATAGTCTGCCAGCCAAGAGGCCAGATGCAGGAGCTCGATATGTCAGATGCCACATTCATGAGCAGAGGTTCGACCGCACTCTATTAGACAACGGTTCTTCGATCAGCCTACTTCCGGCAGCCCTTCTCGACCGCTTCAAGTTGGTCCCTTTATGACAGAGCATGACGGTCCTTCAGTTTGTTGATCGATCTATCATGAGGCCAAAGGGGTTGCTGAAGGACGTTGTTGTCACGATTCAGGATCTAAAATTCCCCGTGGACTTCGTTGTGTTGGACATGGAGATCCCTGAGTCCGTGACTGATACCCCCATCATTTTAGGACGCCCATTCTTGGCCACAGCTAAGGTAGTGTCCGATCATGATAGCGGGAAGGTATACTTTCACGTCGAGGGAGAGAGTATACAAATAGAGACGGTCGAGGAGACTAGAGCCAGAGGTTCAACTTGCTCAGAGCCGACTTCCGATTCAGAGCAGATGACAGAGGCAGGGCGAGACATCCACCAGGACTGCGATTTTGTGATTACAGATAACGAGGCAGTTTGGGCAGACCCAATAGCACAGGACATCCTCTCACCTTCAGAGTTTGCTGATGCCTATATGCTAGCAGAGGAGAGCTTGGAGAGCGCATTCCTGGTCCAGGATACATCTCAGGCAGCAGAGCCGGTTCCCGATCGTGAGGCAGATTTTGTTTGTGATTCTGATACAGATCTCTTGGAGTCAGATATAGACTGGGCAGAGTTTGATGATTTGATACCATGTCTGACTTCCACAGAGCCTACAACTATGGAGGAGGTTGATCCCATACAGAGCAGAGATAAATCAACCGAGCAGCCTTCGCCAGATCCAGATTGCCAACGAGAGTTCTCATTCTCCCATGCAGATTTGACCGCATTCTCTCAGACCTTTCAGAGGCCAGATCCGCCAGCACCATGTTGTCCAGAGCTGAAGCCTCTACCATCATCGTTGAAGTATAGGTTCCTTGCGGCTGAGCATGAGATGTACCCCAGTCATTATCTCCACTGATTTGAGTGGAGAGCAGGAATCCCGTCTGATGGGGGTTCTTGAAAAGAACCGCAAGGCGATAGGATGGAGTGTAGCCGATCTCCAAGGGATAAGTCCGACCTTGTGCTCCCACCATATCTATCTCGAGGAGGACGCGAAGCCGTCGCGTGAATTCCAGCGGCGGCTGAACCCGAACCTTCGAGATGTTGTCATGAAGGAGATCTCGAAATGGTGGAGCACTGATTTTATCTACCCCATCTCCGACTCCAAATGGGTCAGTCCGTTACATGTGATGCCTAAGAAGAAGGGCATCACCACAGTTGTTAGTGAGTCTGGAGAGGAGATCGCTACCCGGGTACCCACTTCTTGGCGGGTCTGTGTGGACTACAAATGATTGAACCAGGCCACCAAGAAGGATCATTTCCCTCTGCCTTTTAATGATCAGATTATAGAGAGGCTGGCAGGGAAGAGCCATTACTGTTTCTTGGACGGGTACTCCGGATACAATCAGGTGGCCATTGCGCCCGAGGACCAAGACAAGACCACCTTCACCTATCCCTTCGGGACATATGCTTTCAGACGCATGCCATTTGGATTGTGCAACGCTCCGACGACATTCCAGAGGTGCATGTTGTCCATCTTTTCGGATATGGTGGGGGAGTGCTTGGAGGTCTTCATGGATGACTTTTCGGTCTACAGCGACGGATTCGATTCTTGTCTTGACTGCCTAGACCGCGTCCTTCAACGATGCATAGAGGTTCACCTTGTGCTTTCTTGGGAGAAGAGTCACTTCATGGTGACGCAAGGGATGGTGCTTGGCCATATCATCTCCAACAAGGGCATGGAGGTTGATCCGACGAAGGTGGATGTCATTAGAAAACTCAATCCACCGTCCAACTTGCGGTAGTTACGGTCTTTTCTGGGGCACGTCGGTTTCTACCGACGCTTCATACATGATTTCAGCCGGATTGTCTGACCGTTGACTGATCTGCTGACGAAAGACAACGAGTTCCTTGTTGATGATAAGTGTCTAGCATCATTTGAGACTCTCAAGAGTCTAGTTGTAGAGGCTCTTGTTCTCCAGGCACCTGATTGGTCTCTCCCATTCGAGATCATGACGGATGCCTCCGATTTTGCTGTGGGGGTCGTGCTGGGACAGAGGAGGGATGGAGTCCCATTTTCTATTCACTATGATAGTTGAACTTTGGATGCCGCTCAACGGAACTACACTGTCACTGAGAAGGAGATGCTAGCCGTAGTATTCGCCCTAGATAAGTTCAGATCTTATATCATTGGATCTAGAGTGACCATCTACACTGATCATACCGCCATCAGGTACCTCATGGCAAAGAAGGATGCCAAAGCCAGATTGACCAGATGGATCCTTCTACTCCAGGAGTTTGATATAGAGATTAAGGATAAGCCTGGAGTCAAGAATGTAGTGGCGGATCATCTCTCCCGATTGGAGTTTCTTGAGGATTCTGAGCAAAGCGAGCCCATTTGTGAGACCTTCCGAGATGAGGCGATCCTTGCTATCGCCTCTCTCCCATGGTATGCCGATATTGTGAACTATCTTGTCTCCAAGAAAGTTCCACAAGATTGGCCCAGGCAGAAACTTGAGACCTTCCTCGCGAAGGCCAAGTTTTACCATTGGGAGGATCCCGTCCTTTATCATGAAGGAGGGGATAACATCTGGCATAGGTGCATTCCTCAAGAGGAGCACCATAGCGTCCTCACTTACTGCCACAAGCTTGAGGCAGGAGGACATCACTCTGAGAGGAGAACGACATAGAAAGTGCTCCAATCCGGTCTATGGTGGCCTACTCTCTTCAAGGGCTCTGATGAGTTCGTGAAGAGGTGTACTGACTGTCAGAGGATGGGTACTTGTGGACAACGTGATATGATGTCGATGCAGCCCATACACTTCTGTGAGGTTTTTGATGCATGGGGCATCGATTTCATGGGTTCATTCCCTAAGAGTCAGGGATTTGAGTACATTCTGTTGGCCGTTGATTATGTGAGTCATTGGGTTGAGGACATCCCTGCCCGAACCATAGATGCTAGGACTGTTTGCCTATTTTTGAGGAAGAATATCATTTCATAGTTCAGGGTATCTCGAGTGTTGATTTTTGATGGGGGGTCTCATTTCGTCAACGACAAGGTAAAGGCCAATGCTAACGAGTTCATCATAGACCATCGAGTAGCCACTCCATACCACCCTCACCAATGGTCTTGCTGAAGTGTCGAACAGGGAGATCAAGACTATATTGCAAAAGGTCGTCTGTCCTGACCGAAAGGATTGGTCATAGCTTTTGGACTCAGTCTTGTGGGCATATAGGACGTCCTTCAAGACACCTTTGGGTACATCTCCCTTTCGCCTCATTTATGACAAGCCCTGCCATTTACCTGTTGAGCTGAGACATAGGTCACTTTGGGAAGTCATTGATATACTTATGGATCCAGTGAGTGTAAGAGATCAGAGGAGGGCAGAGTTAGCAGCCCACAGTATAAGGAGAGAGTGAAGGAGTGGCATGATTCTTATATCAGCCACAAGCAGTTTGAGCCAGGACAGAGAGTATCGTTGTTTGATGCTAGGTTTTGTTTATTTCCAGGGAAGCTACAGAGCAAATGGAAGGGACCCTATCTGGTCCGAAAGGTACATGACAATGGGAGTATCGATATATATGAGTTGTCTTCTGATGCTACCTTTCGTGTTAATAGGCACCGGTTCAAACCATATCTAGATCATGAGCTGCTAGTCATTGACGTTGCTTCTATTCACTTTGCGTGAGATGTGGTCTCTTGACTCACATCTATTTCATCTCATGCCTGATTATCATTGTTCTTCCGACTTATATAGATCCAGTTGTCCATATCACTCCATTCTTTAGTCCCACACCCCATCTTTATCTTATGATTATGCTATACTTAGGGTGTACTTTACCCTAAGTATAGGGGGGTTGTAGGACTCTTGGGTATTCTATTGATTCTTTCTACCTCTGTTTTGCTGCCTATACTTAGGGATATTTTACCCTAAGTATAGGGGGGGGGGGTAGACCCTGTACATTCATCCACTCGGATTTCCCTTCATATACATCTTTCTATACTTAGGAGTACTTGATCCTAAGTATAGGGGGAAACACCAAGTCCTCTTTATTCTATTCTTTGATTTGTCTTTGTATATACCATTCCTTTTCACTTCCCTATACTAAGCACGAGTTGTGTCTTCTTCATCGCTCCTGATTCACTCTGAGGACATAGTTCGAGCTAAGTATAGGGGGGTGTCGTATATATTTCACATATACTTTATCCATAACTTGTACTTTGTGTGAGTGTGTTAATAAATACAATGGCTAAAAACCCAAAAAAATTAAACATTTTTCCTTGTACATAAAATTCTTCTTGAACATAAATAACTATTTATAAAATTTATTTTTGTATAAAGGATTGTAAAAATGATTTGTGTAAATAGTTTGTAAATATTTTTATATAAAAATTATGTATAAAGTACAAATTTTTTGTAAAATGTTTGAAAAACAAAAAGTTTGCAAAAACCTTGTGTAAATTTTTATAAATAATTTGCAAAACTTCGCATTCATGCATACATACATGTTTTCAAACATTTTTCAAAAATTTTACACATTTGTAAAAATCTTGTAAAGATTGCATATTTGTAAATATTTGTACAGTTTTTCCAAATCATAGTTGACATTTAAACTGGCTTGGAATTAAATTGGAAAATGGAGCTTGGTTAAGACTTTAATCCACCTAATTCTAAGAGGAACCTTATAGGGCTTAGGATTAAGACTTTTCAGGTCCATTTGGGACTTAATTCTTTGAGTCCACTAGGCTATGAGCATATGTCATCTTGATGAGCCTAAGTAGAGCACTTAACAATGCACACATGACTCTCAGAGACAATGGCTTTACTTGCACCAGCACTTTACACATAGCTCTCTACGGATGAGGTGGTGAGAAGGCAGTTTCCTTTGGCTTGGGGTAGCATACGAGGGTAGTACTCCTAGGCGGAACCTCTCTTCTTCTTATAGTGAAGGAAGTGCGTCTCAACTTGGTCTAATGGTGATGAAGTCTAAAGACAGGAGTTGTGGGTTGCAATAAAGCTTCAAAAGAGGGATAGTCTACTGGCTCAAAAGGAAAAACTCCTTATGTATATATGCTGCACCATGTAGATATGTTGTACATATGCACATAAAAAATGTGCAAAGAAAGAAAAAAACTCCAACAAAGTGGTGGATCTGATTGAAAATAAAATACCCACCGGAGTGTATATATCCAAGTAAAGCAAAGCTTATGTTACACATGACCATCTCATGAAGCTTGCAATGGGAGACTCAGCTACACTGGTTAGAGCTCCCAAGGATACGTGGCTACACTGGTCATGGTCCATTCTCTTCTTCCCCCTCTTCTTGAGCCGGTTGTACTTGAACTTAGAAGGGAATACCCCACTCCTCGAGGAAAGAGTTGCTAGACTGAGGCATTAGAGTTACCTTGTTAAGGGGGGTTGTTTCTTTGTCATTTCTGAGGTGGGGAGCTACATATCACTTACACAATACAAGGAAAGATTCATGGTCATTTGAGTTTGTGTATGTAGACTTGTTCTGATCTGGTTTATTGAGGAGTCTTGACCATATATTGGTGGAACTTAAAGGCTATTGAGTTTTAAGCTTAAGTCCAAATAAGGTTCCGACAAATTAATAATCCAAAGGTCTGACTGAGCTCCATATTTCAATTTAATGAAGGAAAGTTTAATAATCAACCTTGATTTCCCTCCTTTTTCTTTTTCTTTCTCTCTCCTTTTGCACTTCTTTTTCAAATAAGTGTTTGCTAAGGGACTAGCAAAAGTAAAGTATAGGGGGTGATGAATCCCCATTCATCACTCTTTATTCCTTTATTTTAGCTAAAAATCTTTGCAAAACACCATGTAAATACTTGTAAATATGATAAATTGTCAAAATGCATGCTTTGTGTAAATAGCAATAATTAGCATGTTTTTGTACAAAAATAAAGGAATAAAGAAATAAAGAAAAAGAGGGAAATATTTAAAATAAATATTGAGTGACCTGAACCCTAGGGAGGTCTAAGATTGGCCTGACTGCAAAATAAAACAAGTAGAGAGAGATAGGGCCATTCACCTTATATTCCCCCCTTATGTATATATTGTATTTTATTTTCATAAAAATAAAAATAAAAATGGATTTTCATTAATTTGTATATATCTCTAAAAATAAAAATAAAAATAAAAAAATAAGAAAAATAAAATAAAAATAAAAAGAAATAATTTATTCTCTCACCTTTGTATATACCATGTATATATGCACATATCACAAATAAACTAATAAAAATAAAAATGTAAAATACCTAGGTATTTGTACCTGTATATAATAATATATTATGTATATACATTAATTTATATTTAAAAAAAAATAAAAATCACTAAAAAATAATTTGAAAAATAATAAACATTTTTTGTATTGTAAATATTTTTAAATAAAATCATTTACTATTTTAAAATGAATTTACAAATAATTTTAGGTTTGGAATTTTCTGATTGGTCCACGGGAGACTTTTGACCCCCGGTCAACTCCCCCCTGGACCACTTCTTCGCGGATCTGGTTTTCGACCCGACTTCGCCATTTTTTTTTGGATTCATACGATCACCATTTACCCAAACCCCGAACTCTGATTGTTGCTCATTGATCCGTGATTCACACCTGCCATTCCATCTAGGGGTCCGAGCCTCGCGATGCGCGCCCGACTCCCATCTTCCCGGACCTTCACTCCTATATAGCTTCACCTCCAGCCGCCTTTTCCCGCACCTTTGGCCCTCGTCTTCGACCCAAGTGACCTCCACCTTCCTCCTCGAGGGACAGCGAGCGCGGGAGCGTGTTGCAGCGAGCGATTGGAGGCGTAGCCCTAGGTCCGGCGACCAACATCGCCGAGCTCCACCACCGGTGAAGACCGAGCCTCTAGAGGCATCGATCCATCGAGGAAAAGACCCTAGGAAGACCAGAACCTCCATCCCAGACGATCTCGACCATCAGGCACCCTTGTTAGCCAGTAGCTTAGCTTAATTTCCAACCTTTAGGTTTCAGGCCGCTGGACTTCGCCGGCCAATCCATGACACTCCGATCACCCATTCCATCATCCGACCATCCCTTCACCTTCACGAGACTTCTTCAAACCTTTTTCTCCCATCCATACACCCTGGTTCATCTCGGAACCTGGATTTAGGATCTCCTCCGCCACCGCTCACCGGAGACTCACGCTCCGCCTCACCCACGCACCCCCTTCGCCCGCTAATGGGTCGAGGCAGTTTGCCCTCGACTCCTCTTTCTTCCTGTGTAGGTACAAAGGCTAAAGAGCCTCATCTGGAGGTCCGATTACTCAGGAACAGGAGCCCCAGGTCCCCTTCGTCGTCAGAGCATCCCGGTCGCTCCCGGCTTCATCGGAGACCTTCACCAGCTGCAGACCACCTCCAGCTTCCATTCCCCCATATCATCAGCATCTGAGGAGGTCCTGATCGCGCATATTGGCCGGGCGAAGTTCACCGACGAATTGTTCACCGAGGACCCTCCATCACCGTTCGATCGAGCCCCTCGCTTCGGTTTACATCTCATCCATCCGTTCGTGCGAGGCTCGTGACCGTTAGATCCATCTGCGGATCAGATCCAGGACGTTGATCGTGAAGAGGTATCCACCATCCAGAGCCGTCAGATCAAGAATGACTCCTCACAGCCGTTGGATCTTAAATAAAAGGGTAAATATCACTTAGGCCCTTCTTTCTGTTTATAGTTTAGTCCTATAATTATTAGCTGTAGTTGCTTTTATTTAGGAATAATTGCACTGTGGACCTTAGACTTTTGAGTATTTACATTTTAGTCCCTTTGTGTGTGGTGCACGTGCTTCGACACGTGAGTTTTTGGGAAAATTGCATGTATTGGACCGGGTTTTATGAATGTTATGGATTGAACTTTTAGTTTTGATATTTTCATATATGCCCCTGTACATGAATGAATTGAGCATGTGTTGAATTTGATGCGCATTTTATACTGAACCCCCTATACTTTACACACGTTTTTGATTTAAGCCCCAGAATTTTTTTTCAGTTAGGTCCCTGTGTGCTGTACTTTTCTATTGGTTGAATAAAATATCAAATCAATTCAAAATCTTCTGAAATTTGGATACGTGGCCCCTGCCCATGTGTAAAAATTTCAGTAATTTTTTGGAACATTTTTGTGATGTTTTTATATTTTTTAAAATTCAAAAATCTTCATTTTGTCTACTGTTTGAAAATATAAAATCAACTAAAAATATTAAAAGCCTCCAAAAATTCTAAAAAAAATAGCTACTGTTTGTTTTTGAGCCTTCTTGCTTCAATCCAAATTTCATTTGATTTGGACTTATAAAACCCTAGAAATTGAAAAACCCTAAAAACCTTATAAAAATCATTAAAAATTCTAAAAAATTCAAAAAATGCTATTTCTTTTCCTGTAATTTAGTTTAAAATTTAAAACCCATAAAATCCACGAAAGATATTTTCTTCTCTTATTTTTGATTTTTGATTACTTCGTATGCCTTTGTCCAATTTTGCTCCTTGGGTTCGACCCTGGTCGCTATACCAGGTTAAATAAATAGCAAAACCGCTACTCGGCTTTTTGACTGGTTATTCTATTTTGGTGGTCTTAGTTTTCTTGTTGACTGAGCCTTGTTATTCGGGTCGTAATGACCTTGATTATTTACACCTTAGCCCAATAGAGAGAATTTTTCGATCATCACGATGGATCCTAAGTGTCTTCTTGTACATCTTTTCTGCCTCAGCAAACTACATCATTTGATATAGGCCTCAACAAGGTACATGCAATAATTTCAAAATTCGATCTTTCAAGATACTTAACTTCACTGTCGGTAGTACAAAACAATCTCTTGAAATCTCATATAAAATCACTTTCACAAGACATCACACTTAGTCAATCTTGCAATATTGCAAGTAGATTACAGGAAAATGTATGTATTTCTAAGGCATTATCTATCATTATATATGATATATGCAATGCTTGAAAACTTCAAAGGGATGAAAATGATAAGGTGTAACTTACACTTTCCAAGAGGAAAATTTGAATGACAAGATGATGGATGTATTTGGAATATATAAAGTGTTCTAAATCCTATATATAGAAAACATGTATTTTCCAACAATTTTGTTGAATATATAAAATTGAGTTCATACATATCTTCCTTATATATAACCCACAAATAATTCATTTTCAAAGCAAAGGTCTTTACGTAGACGAAAGAACATAAAAGCAACCGATGCTCATGGGTCACTCAACTCAATAACATAAGTGTGGTTGAAACCGTGAGTTCGACGTAGAAGGGATGTTGTCTTGTTGGTCAGCATGTGAATGAGAATAGGCGAGATGCAGAATAAATGGTTAGCATAAAAATTAAGATATAGAGAATGACTTTCTTGTGATTAGTTGCATAGTTTGTGGCTAGGTAGCCTAAAATACGAGGTTTAAAAAATAGTGTTCTACATACAAAATAACAATTAATGTGCAACCAAACTTATGTCTATTACATTGTGTATTTGTATATCATGTGTAGTATGTTACACAGGTGTCAAGACGTTAACATTCTAGGTAGTTTCATTTGACTTTTGAAATTATGTTCATTATTGTGCCGAAATTGTTCGAAGAATAGGCCTCTTATGTCAGCTTGACGTTCCACTATAATACATACACCTTTACATTACACATGTTGTCGGGAAAGGTTGAAAACATGGGTTCGACGTAGGACGACTGATATTGCAGGCCAACGAAGGAGAACCTTCTATCTACACATCAAAGGGAGTAGGTTGCATGGATAACATATGATTAGTATTAAAATTGGGAAGCCAACAATGATCATTTAAATGTACCTTGGAGATGCTATCGAACAATGGAAGCGACAGACGATGCAGATACTTGCTGATTATGTGAAAATCAATATTGGAGAGAAGACATCAATATGCATGTCAAAGAGATTATGTGGCATATATGAGTTATTATATATGACTGTTCATAATTAATCACATTGTGCATGATTAGAAGGAATATATCACTACATATTTGTATTTATCAATAGAGCACTACATATTTGTATTAATAGGTAGAAATATATGAAGGATATGGAAGATCGTTAAGCGCATCATGGAAGCATGAGGATCACATCATATGCGATCAGGAGTGACTACTCGGACTAGTTGCTCCAGGCAACGGAATTTAAAATTTTTTATATGGTAAAACCACATGATCCAAGAACACTTCTCATATCATTTCATCTAAACCACAAACAAGCATTATCGTTACCTCTTGAAGCGTGGTTGCGATCGAGTCTTTAAACGAAGAGACCTCCTGTCTCAAGTCCGATCCAATGGAGGAGATGCTTGCGAGTACGTTGATGAGATGCGTGCTCCTCGTAATCCATGTTGATGATCCAAACAACGAATCTCCTGATCTTGTCAAATGAGATCCGACATCTTTTTCGCGAGTGAAGCGCACCGAAGGAGACAGAGATCCATGAGCAAGCAATCTGGCAGCATAACAACGATGCTACAGTGACGGTGACTCTCACAAGGGCTCCATGGTGAAAGACCATTATGAGAGGGAGAGAGAGGCTTGGCATTTAGAGAATGAAAGAGAGAGAGAGAGATCGTCGATTATGTTTCTTGAAGATCAAGGGATGCCTCTATTTATATAGTATTTTAAGATCCACGAATCTCAATCCAAGTGCACACAAATCCAATGGATGAGATTGATTTGTGCTTCTTTCAATGATCATGATCTTGTTGTGAAAACACAACAATAATTATTTTAATTTGAATTAATATATATATATATAAATATATATATATATCGATAAATCAATATAATTAATTTCAAATCAAATTAATCAATCAACCTTGGAGATAATGAGAAGATAGACCATATCCCCTAAAAGGTGGGGACGACTATCCAATCATCTCATGAGATCTCATTATCTCATGATATCTCCAAGATTTACAACAACATTTGTTGTAAATTATCTCACAAAAATAATTCATAATTATCTTATGAATATTACAATCATGCCATTGGAAAAAAATGTGAATCACATTTACATCCCAAAATAAAATGTAAATTATATTTTCAATTAATTGTCTAATATGAATCCAATTCACATCAATAATTAACTAACAAATATAAATCATAATAGGCTCTCTCTTATATATTATAAACCACTTTTATATTATATCTGATTAATATGGATAGTACTATCCACATTATTTATATCCATGATAGTTAAATCACATTTAATCATCTCGGATCTCTATTCGCATGTACCCACATAATATGAATCACATTCACATTATTCACATCTTTGATAACTAAATGACATTTAATTACAGATAACTCTCGTTATAATATGAATCAAATTCATGTTATTCAGATAACTAAATCACATTTAATTATCCACTTTCTTAATGTTCGGTTATATAATATCAACAATGAAATTATCCATGAAGCCTTTCAAAGATAATGTACTTTCTTCATAGATATTTAGAGATAAGGACATGTTAATTTTATTGTTCCATGTATAGTGACTTGGATATTGATATGATATCTCAAATTCAGATCTTGCAGACCTCTCATAGATGCTTGATTAAATTAAGACCATAAATCTAATCTTCTTATTGCATATGAATCACATTCAGATCACTGTTCAACATTTGGATCAAGATCAGATCACTTCTCTACTGAGAGGAGTCACTAAAATCTAGACTCGTTTCATCACTCCCTATGAATGGAAGCGACATGGTTATACAATCGTTTATGATCACATCACCCTCAGGTATTCCTAATACTTGTACATCCTGCATACTGGAAGACCAAGAATAAATTCGAAGTTTTAGATATATTTTATACTGTCTACTTCAGGATTTTATCATTAAGTTTCTCATTTGATCATTGAGAGTCGGTATCGATCATATACTTTCCAAAAGCATATATCATACCTAGGTCTTGATCATATACTTTCCAAAAAAGCATATATCAAACCTACAAATTCAATTAAGTTTCAAAGCGAGATGACCACGCACAGAATTTGATTCTTCCCAATATCTTATGAGTGAGCTCATGTCTTCCGGTTCAGTAACTGAACCTATATGATCCCTTTGAGATTGTATTACTCATATGCCCTTTCATGCACACCAGCACGCATGTATATAGACTTTGGTTAGGCCATCAAACTATTGGTCTGCAAAATGTACATACTTAGACATATAGTAACACATCTGTCTTTGGCCAGAGGATGCATGCCTATATCGTGATAGCATACGACATAGGTCTTTGGTTATCTCGATCTCATTAAGTCAACTCTTTGACCTAACTAATCTGACACTTCCGAATCTCTATTCCTATGTAGAGGACCTACATCAAGAGGTCGGTCAGATATCAACTGTTAGAGAGAAGGATTGCCATCTCCTTCTCAGGTTGGAGATCCTTTCTTAATAATCATTTGATGGTGCTTGATGAGTCCTCAATCTAACTCTTTATATGTTCATCCAAGCACCAACCTCTATGATTCAACAATTGAATAAACAGTTGTATGATCATTAAGATGGCCATGATACATAACCCTAATTGTACTAAGGGACCTATTATTCAAATTAGTTATTCTTCATTTCAGATCAGGGAATGATATTTGCAATAACATTTATTGCATAATAGTTTGTCGTGGGCTTGCATGTCCAATAATACACTGTTTAATATGTATTATAAATCATCTCATGTATTGAATGTACATATAAGTACATAATATTTTTATGTAGAAAAGAAACAATCAAATGTAATAACATATAATATAATAATATTAATACATAAACATGTAATTTATCATGCTCATAATTTTTAAATCATCGTGCTGATTTGTTAAACATCTATTAAATAATCATATAGGAGAGATCCTTTTTCACTCAGAAACACATGGTGCTCAAGGAGGATTTATCTTCTTTAGTATTATTAAGAGATCTTTTTTTCATATTTAAAAAAAGGAAAGCCTATCCTATACATGAAGCAAGATACATGAATGTAAAGGGCATACAATGGAGTGATGAGAGCCTATACAGAAGAAGCCCAACTTTAGTATTATAGATAGATGTATGAACATTTTTGACTAGTTGTGTACTAGATATGTTTGATACATGTGGATATATAAATAAAAATTATACTTCTTTCGACCGATCGTATTATGAAAGTTGCAAATCAAAATGAAAACCAAAGTTGTAATCATTATTTTATTTTATTTCTACAATTAGTAATGTGATTTTGTAGTAAATATCAAAAAACATATTCCAGGAATTCATACAAATGACGAGATTAATATCTCATTGACGTAATTTATGCACCGTTCACTTGGATGAACCCATATTGGAGCTGGCTCGTTATCCGACCTATGAGCCGGATCGAAGAGTCGCCCGACGTGGAGCCAACTCGTAAGGCCCGAGCGCACAACCCACTGTTACTCCAGCAGGGTCCACTGCAGGCTCGGGTCAACTAGACATGGAATGACCGACCTTCCTCCCACCAACAACTCTGTCGACGCCGCTGAGTCTCCGAGAGCAGCCAATTCCGATGCCTGCGATGCATGGGAGCTTGCACGGTAGGATAGACTGTACGCTGCAGCTCAAGGCGCTTCCCAGGAAGCCAAGGCAGTCGGAGATGGGCCTCTGGCCGAGCAGTCCCTTGACGCAGTTGTTGCTAATATCCAGAATCCCCTTGGCCTGTAATCTCTGGCACGTCGTCCCCACCACCGTGAAGAAATTGCCCGAGAGCAACAGGGTCCGTAGGCTTCCCAGCGCACAGAGAGCCTCCGGCACGGTGCCATAGAGCTTGTTGCCAGCGAGATTGAGCTGCTCCAGTTTCTCCAAGCACGCGAAGGAGGATGGGATCTAAAGGGAGGAAGAAGTTATGATTAACGATATTTGAGTAAGATTAGCTAAACGACTCTATTAGTACATACCGGACCAGTGAGCCTATTATCCGCCGCATCAAACAGAGTGAGCTGCTTTAGGCGGCCAATCTCAGAAGGCAAGCAGCCACTCAACGCATTCCCCTGCAGCACTAACTCCGTCATCGTCGCCGCGGCGTCGCCAATGCCACTCGGTATCCCTCCAGCGAACCCATTGTTGGCCAATGTCAGGTACTTGGCCTTGGTTGACCCGACATTAGCCGGGACTTGACCATTAAAGCCGTTATTGTTCAGGAATAGCACTTGGACCCCCAGGGAGAATACTCCCGCTGGAAGCGACCCGGAGAAGGAATTGTACCGGAGATCGAGAAAGGTGAGAGTGGAGATGCGAAGAACGTTCGAAGGGAACGGGCCGGAGAACTGGTTGTTGCTGAGATCGAGTTCGTAGAAGTACGGGATCGCTGAGAGGTCGGGGATGGGACCCGAAAATTTGTTGGAGTTGGCGTGGAAGAAGGCGAGATCGGGCAACTGGTCGAGGAAGCCAGAGAGGGACGGGGCACAGAGGCCGAAGCCGTTGAAATCGACGGCGGCGACAGCTGTGGAGGACGGATCATTCGGGGGGTGGTCGCAGTAGAAACCCTGGTACGAGGCGCAGATGTCGGTGCCGGTCCAGGAGGAGGTGACGGAGAGGGGGTCGCAGGTGACGGTGGATTTGAAGCGTTGGATGACACCGTAGGCGGCGTAGAGCTTTGGATCAGAGAAGTCACCGGGTTGAGGGTCGACCGAGGACGCGGTTGGGGAATGGAGGAGGACGACGGCGAGGAGGAGGAGGAAGAAGCTCTCGATTGCAGTATCCATTGTTTTGGAACGAGGAAAAAGAGAAGTGGGATAGACAGTTGTACTTCATGCAATGTTCCATTAAATAAACATTAATTGAAATAGGAGATATTTTTCAGCGTATCCAATTGTTGATAAAGAGGACCCACGACGTATTTTAACACGGCCGAAGGGGGCACAAGTGTTTGGTTCATATAATAGTATATGTAAGTTGTCGGATCCTCGGCAGTACAGTGTAAAACCTTTCATCACTCAAGCTGTTCGATCTTATTGAGTGATTCACACGAAATTAATGTTTTTTATCTTTAATGTAAGAATGTGTGAACCGCTCGATTTCTAGTGGCCGACAACAGAGGATTTGCTCTTTTTTATCGATGCTCCTAAGCATTGCTGGAAGCTAGCCAGTCGATTCAACAAATTACCAGATAAATCAGAGAAAAAAATATTGATGAATCAATTTCTACTTAAACTAGACGATCGGATTGGTTTGAACTTAGAAACCCACAATCAATTTATAGAATTTATTCTTTTTGACCTGGTTTGAAGGCCGTTTCACTTTAATTGGGGGAAAGAAGGGTAGCCATGTAATAATACGAGTTCGTGTCCATTTGAAATTATGTGAGATAATCAATAAAATGGTTTTTTCATATGAAATTTAAGTTGCTCTGATCTTGACAGAATATTTGACCATTAAGAAAAAATAGCAATTAAGCTTCGATTTGAGTAAAATATGAAGGATATGTAATATAGGAATTGATCTCTACAATTCAATTTATAAGGTTAGATTTTGGAATCAAAATTAAAAAAAAACTGAAAGAACTGTTGTAATCTTTTTTACAGCAGAGGATCTCTTCCTGAGAATTCATGAGTTCTTTTAACTTGTTCAATGTCGACGAACAGTGTACTTAGATTTAGAAGGGCCCAATGTATCTGTAGTTTGGATGTCGGGAAGCTATGAGATGAATGCCCCGTCGCATTCTGAATGGGAACAGAGATTGATCCAGCGTTTGACAAATTAGCGATACCATCTCCGTTGCAGAAAATTCCATGTCGGCAGATGGAGTCCATTATAATGCCAGCGCGTGAAGAAGATGGAGGTAATCCAGTGCATACCTGTACAGACCAAGTGGATTGAGGAGGAAAGAGGAGATTGGAGATTTTTCAATCCGATCCAGTGATACCCTCCTCGTGATTTCTTCATCCGAGACCCACTGAAAAAATGGAGTTTTCTGGCAGACTTCATTGTAGGCCCGAACGATGTGGATATGAATTTAATGCTTCTGTATATTTATCTGAAACTACTTCGAGGTTCTGCTCTGACTTACACGTGGTTGAGAATGAGATCGGCACCAGTCTGTATCTGAAATTATTCTGTCTCATTTACACGTCGCTGAGTTCGTCTTAGATCTTACAGGCTCACATAAACCATTCCAGTTACCTTTTTTTGGATCCCACAGTTTCACTGATCGTCGAAAGTTCTAGTCTGCACTCCTGTCGATTCACTGCAGCGGAACGTTCCCCTAATATGACAAGAGGTGCGGATAATATCAGAAGTGGTACCTGACCGCGGTCTTGTATTCTAATCAGAGATTTTGGTAGAATCGGATTGTTTGAAAGTTTCTAAATCGATCACGCCCTAGCCATAACTACATTTCAGTTGGTAAATACCGAGCAGATCGTATGCTGTACAGCGGAGGATTGCTTTAAATGGAGAGTGCACCCGAGCTGCTCGATAAAGATCGAGCGGATCTCACGAAATCCAGATTTTTGTAAGCTCTTTTGGTGGGAACTGTTGGATCTTGATCAGGTGCACTCCCCATTTACAGCAATCCTCTGCCGCGAATAAATGAATATTTGATAAGTCATGAAAAATACATAATGGAAATAATCAATTTCGATGGACTCTGCACAATTGAATTTCCAATCCATTTGAAAAATAGTATAGATAGATTTTTCAAAATATTTTTTCAACAATTTTCTAAACATTTGCAAATCACTTTTCAAACCTTTTTATTTCACACAAATAAAAAAAATTTCAAGACAAAACAATTTTACAAAGGTTGAAAATATTTAACAAAATGTTTTCCAAATAGTTTTCAAAAGATTTTCAATAGGATTTTCAAATTATTTTTCGAACATTTTACAAAAAATATTCTCACCTGATTTATTAATTAGTAAATACGAAAAAAAATTGAGGAATGATTTACATCTTTTTATTAAGTGTTTTTAATGAATTATAAAAAATATTTATAGTTGTAATTATTGTTAAAAATATGAAAATACGAGTTATGAGTAAAGTATATACGTAGTATATACGGCCTCCCTATACTTAGCTTGAGCTATGTCCTCACAGATCGGAGGGAAAGAGAATACATAACTCGTACTAAGTATAAAAAAATTTAAAGAATAAATGAATGGAGAGAACGAATAAATGAGAAGTTGACCGTCCCCACTATACTTAAGATCAAATAATCCTAAGTATTGCATACTATACACAAAGCAAGGAGGGTCAAGGGTGTGAATGAATAGATTGTACTCAGTCTGTCTCCCCCTATACTTAAGGGAAGATATCCCTAAGTATAGATAAGAAGAGGTGACAATGGAGAGGATCAAATAATGAAAGAACTCGGGGTGCACACCCCCTATACTTAGGACAAAGTGCGTCCTAAGTATAGAAGACTGACAAAAAGGGGCACACCTTTTCTGATAGAAAAAGAAAATAGAAAAGGAAAAGAAGAAAAGAAGGAAAGAAGAAAAGAGATCAGAAGATAGAAGAAAAGATAGAAAAGAATGTACACTTCGCTCCCCCTATACTTACGGTAAAAGAGGCCTTAAGTATAGGCAACAACATGAGTGATGAAAGAGAACGGCAAATGAACACTTGGCTCATCCACCTCCCTATACTTAGGACAAAGTACGTCCTAAGAAAGGCACACACAAGAATGGGGTGGATGAGAAAAACGGAAGATGGACGGAAGAAAACAGATTCGAATATACAACATAGTGGATATACATAAGATCAAGAAGGTAGAAAGCGAACCTTCTTGCGGAACTACTGAGGAATAGATCTGACATGGTGTAGGTCGACATCAGGGTCCATAGATGATACCGACCGATTAGGGTCGACACGGTGAAGGTCCTCAGTGGTTGCAGGGTGAAGAGACACAGACGGGTCAGTGTAAGTAGTTTGTCTAGGTCTGGCCTTAGGTGTCTCACTGATATCGAAGTGAAAAAGGGACAAACTCATCATCATAAGTAGCAGAATCAAGGTCGTCATGTGAGGTCTCTCCTAGTTCAAAATAAAAAGGAACAAACTCATCAGTGAAAGTCGTCGAATCATGTTCATCCTTAAGAGTCTCAACCAGATCATCATGTTCATCAAAAGGCCTAAATTCCTGAATGAAAGCAACAAGATCAAATTCAGCCTTAGTCTCATATCTGCCCTCCGCTCAATGGTATCAAACGTGCAAATCCCACGGATGTCATCAACACATCACCAAACAATAGAAGAAGGAACTTCGAGGTCCGTGCTTTCTGAGTCTTCCTCCTTGGAGAGGAATTCTAGGGTCTCAGACGAATCCAACATACAACCAAAATCTCTGATCGTCTCCTCAAGGTCACAGTCCTTGGGGGTAGCTAAGATAGGTGAATGTGCATCAGGTACAGGTATCTGATCGGCAGTGGGTGCAGTGATGACCACCTCTCTCTCGTCAGTAGGACGGAAGTGAATCTCTCCTGAAACATAATCAATAACAACCCTCACAGAGGCAAGGAATGGTCGTCCCAGGGTGATTGGAGAGTGCTCCACTGTGGAGGTCTCCATGGGCAATATTACAAATAAACATTGTACATCGTGCCCTAAATCAAAATGACGACATTTTTAAGGATACCCTTTGGCATCTTGATAGATCCATCAGCAAACTGAACGATCATCCTGGTTTTCTTTAATGGCCCTAAGTGAAGAGAGACGCTAATCAAAGCACCGTCATCAAGGAGAGTGTGATCTCATGTGTGGTCAGAGATGGTGCAACTAATGAAGGGTGTAGTAGTGTTCCTTTTTATAGGGATAGGGCAGTGTGTGATGGCGTGGGCAGTGGCCATGGTTAAGATATGACACTCAGATCTGCTCCTCCACTTTCTCTTCTTGGTTTGAGGAGGAGATAAATGGGCCATGGCCTGCTGAAGTGGAGCATCGATGATTTGATGAATAGAAGCCACCACTTCAAGTTCAATCAACATTTTTTGAATTTTTGGATCTCCTCCGTACAAGGGAGGAGATCAGAATCAACATCTACACGAGGAATGTCAAGAGCAATCTGTACAGTGGCATCCTCAGGGTCAGGGATGGGACAATATGTGCATGGATGCGTGGTCAAGGGATCTGGCAGAAGGGCCCTCTCCTCACAGTCTAACTTAACCAAGTGTTTCCCAAACTCTTTTTGGATTTTTAAATTTTTCTCATTTTTTTGTATTTTGGGCGATTGCAAGCTCTCATGGAAATCCTCGGGTGAACCCATATCATCAAATGGTGGAGTATCATAGTCGTTCTTATTTATACTAGTGAGGTCGTCAATCTTCTGTCTCATATGCTCCATCATCTGGGTCAAGTGCTCAAGGGTGGACTCCCTGAAACATGACTCTAACAAATCAGTCTTGGGTGGATGTCAAGGGAAATGTGAAGATGGAGGCAGATAAAAATATGAGGTCTGATAATGTGGCTAAGGCGGATATGTACAAAAGTTAGGAACAAAGTCCTCCTGGAAAAAAGGAGGTGTACCAGCTGTAGTGTACGAGGTATCCGCAAAGTCTGGATAGAAAATGCTCCAGTCAGCCATCTGGAAACAAGAAGAAAATATCGAGAGAACATGATGGTCAAGTTATGAGGAATGAGAAGAAAGGCGCAAATATGCAGAATCGATTTAGGATGCACATAAATAAACACAATCAAACTCACACAAAACAAAACTCTCAATTCACCTACAGAACTCGGTAGTGATTGTGAAAGATCAGTCTTTTTATCTTGTCTTTTTAAGAGTTAGGTGAAAAGTTAAAAATTGTACAAACACTAAGTTGGCTTAGATGGGATTTAGGCACTAACCTTAGTGTGTATGTGAGCAATGTAAAATAGAGACAATGAGGGGATTACTCGCCCAAGACAAATATTTTTCTTTTTGATTGATTTTATGGAAGAGTAATATTAACATTCCCAATTTTATTGGTTATTACTTTTTTGTATTTTTAATAAGAAATGCATGCGCCTATCGAGGAGTTAATTTTACTTAGCACTTAGATAAATATTTTTCTTTTTGATTGATTTTATGGAAGAGTAATATTAACATTCCCAATTTTATTGGTTATCACTTTTTTGTATTTTTAATAAGAAATGCATGCGCCTATTGAGGAGTCAATTTTACTTAGCACTTAGGTGATCAAATTCAGAGGGAGAGTCGGAAAAATAATGTAAGCAGTAAATTATGATGAATGCTAAAGAGAATTGCCCACCCTGCCTCCAACACTCTACATGCAAAGATGCTCAGCAGAATTGAAATCTACACTATATGTTATGCAAGACGATGAAATCGTCGTAGGTTCAGAAATTGCTATTATCGTGAAGAACCAATGCTAATGACTTAGAATAGAACCTAGAATCCGATCTTGGAGTCTCTTCGGTGCCCACCACAATGGGTCCTGCAAGTGTTGTATGGAGGACTCTCACTGTACGCGGTTCTGAGACTAAGTGAGAAGCAGTTTGATATTTGACTAAGTCCAAACATAACTATAGGAGCATGAAAGGGTTATTATGTGTTTGACCTTAATTTATCGTCAAGCAATCCTAAGGCTAGGGTTCAATCATACAAAATAAAGAACATCGAAAATAGGGGAAAAATAAAAAATGTGATGAAAACCGTGAAAAGGCTGATGGGGCTCCCAAGGGAACAATCCCTCGGGCAATGGACCTCGTGAAGTGTAAGAGTCCTGAGAGTCATGTATTATTACAATTTATAGTAGTCTCTCTCTCACTTGAATTATAAAATAAATAAATAAATGAAAATGCAAGTGGAGCTCTGTCTCCCAAAAATCTTCTAAGTGCCCTCAGATGCTCTCTCCTACCGGTTAGGGTAGAATAGTCGACTCCGCTTCTCAAGGATGCACATGATCATCGAGGTGATCCTCCTCAATCCGCGATCCCTCGCAATAAAGGCAACAAAGAAGATGTTATTAGACAGACAAACAATTAATCAAATAAATGAGAAAATAAATCAGGCACAAATAGATAAATAATCGCAATCAATCAATCAATGTCAATCTATACGTTATTGCTCTCCGGCAACGGCACCATTTGAAATAACTCAGATTTGGTGAGGGTCTAAAGTAATCTAACAAGGAGAGACCACAATGTCTCTGAGGCGACCGCTCATGAAATCCTAGTCAATCAACAATTAACCCACAAATAATAATCAAGGAATGAAAAGCAAATGTGGAGTTAAAATTTGTTTTATTTAATTCTACAACAAAAATGTATATAGTGTGCAAGTATGTGTAGAGTGTCGACACAGGTCACACGCATGATAAATTGGGCAAATTAATGCAAAAATATGATTGTGAAGCTATGTCTCTATATACTCTTTTTTTGTGGGTTTTTACTTTTTATTTTTTATTTTATTTTTGATTTTATATTTTTGTATTTTGATTTTTACATTTCCATTTTTATATTTTTCTTTTTATATTTTTATATTTTTATATTTTCTTTTTCTTTTAAGGCATATATAAAGCTATATATAGGATATATATACAATATAGACTATAGTAGATATAAATATAAGTAAAAAATGTTCAAAATAAAGGAAATAAATCTTTTTGAGTTTTAGATAATTTTTTACTATTTTTGTGATTTTTAAGAAATTTTGCTGATTTTTATATATTTTGAAAGTAAAAAATACCCTAAAACAGGGATAAAATAAATGCTCGAAATTAAAATGGAGATTAAAAATACCAAACAGTAATAAAATTTCTCCAAATTAATTTTTATTAATAGATAATAATATAAAGAAAAATAAGAAACATAAAGCAGTTTTTTTTGGATTTTTGGGAATTTTATATATTTTTATGAGTATTTTTAAGGTTTTTCTATTTTTTGAGTTTTCTTTTAGGGGAGAAAGTTGAGGGTGGTAGCAGGTTGGATAAGGTCAGAAAATAGGCAAGGTAAGGTGGCGGAGGTTCGTCGGAGCTGAGCTCCGGCGAACTTCGAATGAGGGAGGATGAATCTAAACACGTGATTAATGCAGAAATAAAACACAGAAATGAAACCTAAGGGCTCGATTAAGCTAGGAAAATGAGGAAAAATGGACCTCAAATGGATGGAATGCCACAAGAAGGGCCTCACGACCAACCTTGGCTGGAGATGGTGGAAGCACGCTAAGGACCACACCTGACGTCGCCCCAACTGGCTGGAGGTAGTCCTGTCACCACCACCAGTCCAGAGTGCAAGAAAGGAGGAGCCAAAACTTGTCAAAGTGTGTTCAAAATGTGGAAGAAAGATCGGATGGGATTTTGTACAAGGTGGTGAATGGCGGCAAAGAATGAGGAAGATGGTAGTGATTCAGAGCTCCAATATTCGAGGAGAGATATGGGTGTGTATGCTCAATGAATGAGGAGAAAAAGTCATGAACATGGCGAGATGGATTGGTGAAAGGGCTGGCCACGAAAAAATCGATAAAATGGGCAAAAATGCAAGTCTAACAAGAGGCAGACTTCGGTCAGAGAGTTGATGGAGGTCAACGGGCGGGAGAAGCTGGTTGGTCCATGTGGACCAACCAGAAAAATTCCTATTAGAAATTATTTAAAAAATTAATTAAAAATAATCAATGAATTTACTAATGTTAAGTTATAAAATAAAAAAATATTATTTTTTCAATTATTTTGTTATGATTTTTATTTATTATTTAGATCTTTCTATTTATAAGTTACTTTTTAGAGTTATATTATAGGTATATTCATATATAATTTTACGTATTTTATTTTTATTTTTGATTTTTGATTTTATTAATTTATATATTTATAAGTTATTTTTATATACTTAAATATATTTTTATTATATTTTGATGATATATTATATACACTTAAGTAAATAGATGTATTAAATATATATGTATAGTTATTGTATATTCATTTATGTATTTTTTTAGCATATTTTATTTTAGTATTTTATTTATGATTTTATTCCTATTTTGACATGTACATATATTATAAATAATATTTACAAAATTTTAAAAATATAAAATTATAAAATAATGAATAATGAATAAAATGAATATTTTAATCAATATAACTATACAATAGGGGGTCCAAAACCTAATTTTCACCTAACTCCAAAAAATACGAAACCATCTTAATTAAATATATTATTAAAAGTTATATACAATTAAAGGTGATTTTGATATATTTTGAGTTTTTATTTGAGAGATATGGGTCTGGGAAGTTAGGATTTTAGAATCTTATTTAGACCGTATCTTTTTCTCTATATATTATTTTTGTATGAAATAAATTTTGTATTTTTTGTAAATTTTATTATTTATAAATTTCATGTACAAAGTTTCTTTATTTGAAGTATAAAAATCGAACTGAAAATAGGTCCCAAAAATGAATAAATAAAGTGGATTTTTATTGTATTTTGACCCTTATCTCCCCCTACTTTATTCGTTGCCGACCTAGTCATCAAGATGCCTAGGTCTCGGGGTTTAAGGTCATAAAATACCTTCGATATTTTATTCTTATTCTTTTATTTTCTTTATTATATGATTTTGGCATTAAGAACTGTATTTTATACTCATTTTATACACAAATGCATGGATGCTAAAAGGAATGAATTAGAGGTATTTACGAGCATTTACTAGGGTTTTTAAGGCTAAAATGATAGAATAAAGATGATGAAATGGAGGTTCATCACCCATTACGGTCTAGAGACCCACATCGGATGAGAGTATACACGTGTCAGTCGACCCTGAGGACTATGACCTATCTGTTAATATCAAAGAGGTTTTCTTTATCATGGATGACATTGAGACATGAGAATTCTTCTTCAGAGAGGAAGACTTGAATAGCATATACCTTGGAGTTCCCTTTTTCTGTATGTGGCGATGTGTTGATGGCATCCTCGGTATTTACACCATAAATACCTTGGTTTGGAGTGAAGATTTAGGAGAGACTTCCTAGGATGAACATGTCCATACTACTTTCACTATTGAGTTTGAGATTTTTTGTTTTGAGATAGCTAAGAATTCCCAGGCTGAACCAGACCAAACTACTTCCACTAATGAGTTCATGCCTTTTTGCTTTGAGACTGCTAAGGATCTATACCATATCGATCCCGATCGGTTTGAGTCATATGATGACCCAAATATCAACTCGTAACTTCTTAGATCCATACCTCAACGGTTATGCAAGAATGTTTTCCTTTTGTCACGACCCCGATTCTCGGGCCGTAGGATCCCCCCATATCCGGATCGGGTTACTCAGGAATAATTTATTCAGCAATCACAACTAACATTCACAAACAGACTGCAAATAAAAATACTCAGAAGAACGTATTTCAACACTTTTCCATTCACAAAATAAAGTTCAGATGATACACTGTCCCACTATAACCATTTACATGTACATCAATTTGAAATGAAAATATACAAAAGAATTCTAACTACCTTAAAAATTAAAGCTACTGGGGCTGGATGGATGTCTAGTATGTAAGCTGGATGAGTTTTTAAAGTCCTTGCGATGGCTCACCGATACCTGTTGGGTTTTCCATAAATCATAGGATAAAAATTATCGAATGCTAAGTAATGAAGAAGAGAAAAGCAAACAAATTGGGTAATTTTTCAAGAACTTGATATTACAAAAATTTTATTCCTTCTCATTAATTTAAGTCCTATTCCTTTCTATTCCACATCAGGGATTAGTCCAGGGGAACCCCACCATTCTTGGACTCCGAAGCTGTGGACCCTTCAGGATTGGAGATTGCGTTGATCTTGGTAAGCTTATGCCGCCGCACGCCGCCTCAACCAATCCTCCAATACTACCGTGACAATTTCCTTTTCTTTTATTAAACATGGTCTCAACCCTCAGCCTGGAAAAACAAATGAGCACATCATCCTCGAGGACTCGGTTGCTTAAAACCTCAGGCTAACATTTAATCATATAACCTAGCATCTTTAAATACATGTTATCGTGACCCAGCCGCTATTGAACCACCCATGCCTCCACATGGCACGACCACATCTTCCGTCGTTCAACCCGATGATATTGGCTCTCGGTACCACGCGTTGCAAAACATTCATTTTGTGCGCACTTATCATAACAGGGCAACCATGTACCATCTAAGTAGGGAAACGCCAATACGGGTTCCTTCCGACAAACTACAGGTTGCATGCCCGATCTGTGGTTCTACTCCCAGTCATCCTTAACGTGACACACGATCCTTTTCAGGATCTAACTCAAACCACATCAATTCCCATGATTTAATTCTTTTGTTAAGTCTTCGATTTGGTTCTCACATATATATTATTCATAACCATATATATACTCGTATTTATGCCTATTTTAACTCCCAAACCGTAACTCTCAAAACCAACGCATCAATTTGATGCGTAAACCTTATTTTAGTGGGAATCACAAAGCAATTCTTTAGACTTTTTCAAAAATAATCAAAATTAGGGTTCTACGTAGCAAAGAACACAAAATCAAGAATTTCAATAATTTCGTATGAAAATCCAATAGCAAAAGGAAGGATTTCGTTACCTAATCGAGCTCTCTCTCGTGTATGCAAGGCTTTATCGTGTTTTGTTTTTAGAAAGGTTATTTTAGGGCTCCTGAAAAGATCGAATTTCATTTTCGTATCAAAACGCTAAGAACATGTCAAGAACGCAAAGAACGAAGGAAGAACGTGAAGAACGCAAAGAACACGAAGAACGCGAAGAACATATTTTCTCTTAAAATTTTGACAGAGTTTCCCCTTATATAGGGACATATTTCTCGAAAAATTTCAGCAGAGTTTCCCCTTATATCGGACATATTTCTTGGAAAATTTCAGCAGAGTTTCCCCTTATATCGGGACATGTTTCAAAATAAAAACGAAAAGAGTTTCCTCTATAAAATCATTTGAGAGGAAATAACAACGAAACTGAAAGAATATACTCAAACAACAAGAGATGAAGAATCGGTAGACACCACGCATCTTAGGTGAGTGAACGTGTACGAATCACAAGGTCACTGACGTGCATAGCCGCCCGCACCTAAGTAGGGTATTATACAGATTTCTCCATCAAAATAACTATAAAAGCATAACAGAAAGAATAGAAACATAAACGATGGAGAATCGCTAGACACCACGCATCTTAGATGAGTGAACGTGTGACGAATCACAGGGTCACTGACGTGCATAGCCGTCCGCACCTAAGTAAGGTGTTACACAGATTTCTCCTCGAACCACAACAGGAAAACAAATCGGAAAGAAAGATGAATCAAGAACAAAAATTGGAAGAACAATAGGATGAATTGACAGCCTAGCTTACGAAGCAAACTAAGAGAGGATCGTACCTTTCTCCTCCTCGTTCTACCTGCAGCGCTTCGCTAGCGCTCCTCCCTCGCCTCCCACTCCTCCTCCCGACCTCTCGACCCTAGCCCTTGGGGTGGTGGTGGTAGTGGAAGTCGTAGAGAATGAATGGGTGGGGGGTCTATTTATAAGCCCCTGAAAACCATTAACCATGGTTAGAAAACCATGGTTTAAGCCTTAACCATGATTTAGCAGCCCATGGTTTTGGCCCATGGTTTTGGCCAAAACCTATCTCAAACATGGAGCTTAAGTTAGAACATTCCAGAGGATTCTAGATTCGCTAATCACACTTAATTAACACTAATCGTGATTAACTTTCACTAATCACGATTTAACTTTTGCGGCTTACGCTTATCATTTGCTAACTATTGATTAATGTTTACTAATGATCATTAGCGGTTTTCAATCCGTCATTAGTTTCTTTAATCATGTTTAATTAGTCTTAATGACAACCATTATGGGTTAATGACATCTTAGCCTTCTCTTTCTTCCGAAAATCATAACAATTCGAAACGAAGTCCGATTCACACGAAACAAATTTCGTTGGTTTTCTCTTGACGAGCCGGATCTTATTGTATAGGATCCGAGATATGCCAAGTTCAAGGCTGTACAATTATAACAAACTTAAAGAAAGTCTCGTCCTCGAGACTAGAAATGCATGCATAACAACCTTAAAGAGAATGAACGTCCTTTCATTTCATATGAACATATCCATGATACATAGTGTTATCATTCAAACAAGTACGGGTATTTCTCTCTCACTTCTGCCTCAGGTTCCCATGTGTCTTCTTCAAACTCTTGGTTCCATCACAATACTTTAACTAAAGGCACCTCTTTGTTTCTCAACTTCTTGATATCCCTTTCAAGTATTTGCACAGGTATCTCTTGGTATGTCAAGTCTGGATCAACATGTAAATCATCATAACTTATCTTTTGCTCTGGATCCCTAATGCACTTTCTTAGATTTGATACATGAAATACATCATGTATTGCCGAAAGATGTGGAGGAAGCGTAAGTCTATAGGCAACTTTTCCAATCCGTTGAATAATTTCAAAGGGACCCACGAACCTGGGTACTAACTTCCCACGCAGGCCAAACCTCTGAACACCCTTCATAGGTGATACTTTGAGAAATACAAAGTCACCTACCTCAAATTCAAGGTCTCTTCGCCTGGTATCACTATAACTTTTCTGGCGACTCTGGGTAGGTAATAGTTTTTTTCTAGCAAGCTCTACAGCTTCCCGTGTCTCCTGAATTCTATCTAAATCATAAAGGTTCTTTATTCCGACCTCTTGCCAACACAAAGGAGTAGTACACCTTCGTCCGTATAGTGCTTCAAATGGTGCCATGTCAATGCTTGTATGGTAACTATTATTGTAGGTGAGTTTTGTAAGAGGCAAATGTTTAATCCACGATCCCTTCCATTCTAAGGCACATGCTCGTAGCATATCCTCTAGTGTCTGAATCGTATGTTCTAACTGACCATCTGTTTGTGGATGATATGTTGTACTCAAGCATAGTTGTGTACCTAAGGCTTTCATGAAGTTCTCCCAATAGTGTGAGGTGTTTCGCGAATTCGATCAGAAACTACTTCCTTCGGGATACATGGAGGTGAATCACATGTGTAATATATAACTCAGCAAGCTGGTCTGGAGTGAAAGATAAGCTTATCGGAATAAAGTGCGCTACCTTCGTCATACGATCTATTATAACCTAGATACTATCTTTACTACTAGTCGTCTGAGGTAAGCCAATAACGAAATCCATAGAAATACTTTCCCATTTCCATTCAGGTATAGGGAGGGGTTGCAATAATCCCGGTGGCTTTTGGTGTGAAGCCTTTACCTGCTGACAAGTGAAACATGAATTCACAAACAACAACATCTTTCTTCATTCTCGGCCACCAAAAGTATAAATGAAGATCCTTATACATCTTTGTAATTCCTGGATGAATAGATAATCTTGAACAGTGCGCTTCTCGTAAGATGTCTTTCTTCAGTTTAGGTATGTCTGGTACACAAGCTCTGTGATGGTTATATAGTAACCCATCTTGTATCTGGAATCCCTCTATCTCGTTCTTCTCAAGTTGTTGTTTCAAGTCTTTAAGGAATGGATCATCGTCCTGTCCTTTCTTTATTTTATCCCAGATCTCTAGTTTGTATCGATGAGGAATAGTTATAGCATCAACACTACTATCAAATGGTTTCCATTCACTTAACGTTGATAGTAAACCCCAGAAGTGGATAGCACTCACTAACCCAAGTGAATAAGTTCTTCTACTAAGGGCATCTGCTACGATGTTCCCCTTACCAGGGTGGTAGGAGATAGTGCAATCATAATCTTTCAACAACTCTAGCCACCGTCTCTGTCTCATATTGAGCTCCTTTTGATCAAACAGATATTTCAAGCTTTTATGATCGGTGAAGATTTCAAAAGTAATACCATACAGGTAGTGTCTCCATATCTTTAAAGCGAAAACTACGGCGGCTAATTCAAGATCATGTGTTGGGTAGTTCTTCTCATGTGTCCTGAGCTGTCGTGATGCATACATAACTACCTTACCATGTTGCATAAAAACCGCCCCAAGTCCTTCTTTAGATGCGTCAGTGTATACTATAAACCCTTCACTCCCGTAGGGTAGAGTAAGGATTGGTGCAGATGTTAGGCATTCTTTCAGTGTCTGAAAACTAGCTTCACATGTATCAGACCATAAGAATGGGACCTCCTTCTGAGTTAGTCTAGTCATTGGCAATGCTATTCGTGAAAAGTCCTTCACGAATCTTCTATAATATCCAACTAATCCCAGAAAAGATCGTATTTCTGTGACAGTCTTCGGGCGTTCCCAACTCATAACCGCACTAACCTTTGTAGGATCAACTGATATACCTTCCCCAGAAATAACATGGCCTAAAAAAGATACTTCAGATAGCCAGAAGTCGCATTTTCTATATTAGAGTTTCAAGTGCCTTCCTGAGATGATGTTCATGCAGATACTTATCCTCGGAGTAAATAAGCACATCATCAATAAAGACTACTACAAAGTGATCTAAGAACTCCTTGAATACTCTATTCATGAGATCTATGAAGGCTGCTGGGGCATTTGTTAGTCCAAAAGGCATGACTAAGAATTCATAATACCCGTATCTAGTTCAAAAAGCTGTCTTGGGAATATCTGTATCTTTAATTTTCAATTGATGGTATCCAGATCTTAAATCAATCTTGGAATACATAGTTGAACCCTGTAACTAATCAAAGAGATCATCCATTCTCGACAGTGGATACTTATTCTTTATTGTCCTCTTGTTTAGTTGTCTATAGTCAATGCACAACCGTATCGACCCATCCTTTTTTCTGACAAATAAGACATGTGCATCCCATGGTGAAGTACTAGGACGAATGAATCCTTTATCTAATAGTTCTTGCAATTGTACCTTTAACTCCCGTAACTCAGCTGGTGCCATCCTATAAGAAGGGATAGAGATAGGCTGAGTATCAGGTATGAGAGAGATTTCAAATTCAATTTGTCGCTCAGGTGGTAATCCAGGTAGTTCCTATGGAAATACATCAGGAAACTCGCACAATATAGGCACATCTTCTATCATTCTTTCTGACCATGATGTTGTGGATACATAAGCTAAATAACCTTGGCACCCTTGCTCTAACAATTGTTGTGCCTTCAATGTAGAGATATATTTGATATTATCATTGGACGTCTTTCCAATGAACTGGAACTCTATCGAGTTTGGAAGGTGAAACGTTACTGTCTTCTGAAAACAATCAAGACATGCATGATGCCTTTCTAGCCAATCCATTCCTAGGATAAGATCAAAGTCCTCCATTTCTATTAGTAGTAGTGAAACAGGTAACTGATGTCCCGCTATCAGTATTATACAATTACCCATGATTTCTCAGATTATAAATACTTGTCCTCATGATCCCTTGATCAGATAGGACTGTTGTACTTCTACTGGTATCTTACCCAAAGCGGGTACTAACCGTCGAGCAATAATTGAATGTGAAGCACCAGAATCAAATAAGGCATGTACTGAAAAGCCATGAATAGTAACAGTACCTCGTACAACTGTGCCTGAATTGTAGACTTGTTCCTCAGTAATTGCATTTAGCTGGCCATTAGGAATAGGCAAGCTAGAACCCGCAACACTTTGTGGTGGTTGTTGTGTAGGAGATGCTCCTTGTGAGCCCCGACCTCTACCATGTCTTCCTCTGTGTGTTGCTCCATTGCTCGAGGTGGATGTTATACTGTTAATTGGGGTTGATTTAAACCCTGGACCTCTCAACTTCGGACAATATTTTCTGATGTGGCCTTCCTGATGATAGTAAAAATACACACATGCTCCTGTTTGAGCTGAAGATCCAGCCACAGATGTGCTAGCTCCTGCTGCTGAGTCGCGAGGATATAGTGGAGATCTAGAGAAACCCCTTCTTCATGATAATTCCTGACCCAAGGTCTGTGGTGAGCTTATATTGGAACCGGCTGGATGATAACGACGATCTCTACGATTACAATGTGCCTTGCTTTTGGATGGTCCACCATTAAAGTGGAAACTTCTTCTTTGACAGTTTTCATCCCTCTCCATCTCAATACGAGAGGCGATGTCCATTGCTTCATCTACAGTTGTGGCCCTAAAACCATCAAGCTTTTCTCGTAGATCTCTGATGAATACCCATTCATCACTCTTTATTCTTATATTTTAGCTACAAAAACCTTTGCGAATGCATGTAAATATATGTAAATACAAATAATTACCAAAAGCATGCATTGTGTAAAAACTTATAATTAGCATGTTTTTGTGCAAAAATAAAAGAATAAAGATTAAAAAGAAAAAGAGGGACATATTTAGAATAAATATTGAGCATCCTAACCCAAGGGAGGGCTCAGCTTGGGCCTGACCGCATAAAAGCCCAAGTAGAGGGAGATAGGAGCTCATGTGTAAATATTTGTGAAAATACATAAAACTATATTTTCCTCACCAAAAATACAGTTGTAAATATTTGTATATATTTATAAAAGATAAAAACGAAATAAAAAGTTAAAAATCAAAAAGATCAAAAATACCCCTTTTCATCTTGTACATAAACCACACCTATATATATATATTTATTTAGCTTTGTAAATATACAAAATTAACTTTCATACTTTTTTGTAAATATTCTATGCTATGTATTGTAAATAAATAAAATAAAAAGAATCAAAATAAAAAAAAAAGAAAAAAATAAAAAATAACAAAATTAAAAACCCAAAAATACCTTATACATATACCATGTATATAGATGAACATATCTATTTATTTTACAAATGTATATAAATAATAAAAATAAAATAAAAACACTCTTTTATTCCTTATTTTATAATGTAAATAAATAAAATATAAAATAAGGATAAAATTGTATAAAAATAATAATTAAAAATCAAAAATCAAAAACCCTAATTATGTACATATACCTATATGGTACATATTATGTATATAGCTTATTTTTATTTCCAAAAATTAATTAAAATTCACTAAAAAATAGTAAAAAAGAAAATAAAAATATTTCGTGTTTTAAGTTTTTATTAATTCGACTATTTTCCACCTCAAAATAAATAAACAAATTTGGCCGCTCCTGATTGGTCCACGGGGATTTGTTGACCCTGGTCAACTCTCCCCCGCGGACCCTTTTTCCTTCGGATCTGGCGGATGACCCAACTTCTCCATTCATTTCCCGCTCGACCCGATTGCCTAACACCTAAACCCCGGCTCCGTTTGACACCTCCCACATCCGACACCCTCGCCGGGCATCGACCTCGGGGTCCGCGCACCACCGTGACCCTACCCGAGCCGTTCTTTTCGGATCCCCCCAACCTACTTAAGCGAGCTCCGCCACCAAATTCAGACATCTTTGGCTCTCCATTCTTCGTCCCGTGACCTCCACAGCTACCCCCGAGGTGACAGCTCCAGGTTGGCCGTGTCGCAGCGAGGAGAGAGTGGTCGGACCACTGATCCGACGAGTAGCTCCGCCGTAGCTCCGCCATTGGTGCGAGCTCTGAGCCTCGGGCCCAGACGACCCTCGAGGCTACGACCGGGAGCTTCCCCAGCTCCAGCCCAGTCTACTACACCACCCAGGTAATCCCGTAGCTCCACATTTCCGTTCAATTTCCATTTTGCCCCAAATCTCGCCGTCGCCGTGTTCCGTCGATTCCGACCACCTCACGCACCCATTCGATCATCGGAATCCATCATCACCTCCGCCTTTCCTCCGCGCACCTTCTCCATACCCCCATCCAACCCAGCTCGCACAAGAGCTGGGGTTCGAGCTCTTCCGTCCATCGCGTCGCCGGAGCTCGCCCATCTCGCCCCACCGGTCACCTCCACGACGCCTAACCGGGTCGAGGCATTTTGCCCTCGACCCGCGAGTCTCTTGGTTTCCTTTGCAGGTCAATGCGAGCTCATCTGAGGGCTTGAGTCATCCGGGCCAGGAGCTTCTCCTCCGCCGACCTCGCCGGAGCCCTCCAAGGTCTGCTGGGTCATCGGAGCCTACCACCAGCCGCGGAGCATCATTGCGGAGCTTCTCCGATCTTCAGGAGCGGCAAACGAGGACCACCGCGCTCGCACGAGGCCGGCGAAAGTCGCCGGCGACTAGTTCTTCCAGGATCCTCGCCGACCGTCAGATTGACCTCGACGCTCCAGGTTGCATCGTGTCCATCCATCCACGGAGCCGCAGTCACCGTCCGATCATCCAGAGGGTCGATCTTGACCATCCCAGCAGAGAGAAAGGCGCCAGCTACCCGTATCCGTCAGATCTGCCACGTGCCTTCTCCTCAGACGTTGATCAGGCCAAAGTTCGAAAGGTTAAAGGTGCCTTCGTCTTCAGCCGTTAAATCAGCCACGCGTCACTCATCCGGCCTCGACGTTAAATAAGGGGTAAATTGTCTTAGGCCCCCTTTTCTATTATGCTTTTAGTTTTAGTCCTGTAAATATTCCAGCACGTTGTTTAGTTTTAGGGTAATTTGCACTTTGGGCCCGGAGCTTTAGTTTATTTGCACTTATACCCCTGCCTGATGTGAGCCACGTGCATCGTCACGTGTTTTATTGGGATATTTGCAGTCTGTGCCCTTATTGTTCTGGTTGTTAATGAATGAATGAATCTTTCTGAGTAATTGCATTTATACCCCTGTGCGTGGTTTTATTCCGCATGTGCGTTTATTGTTGGGTTATTTGCAGCTGAGGTCCTCGGACTTTTGGTACGTGTTACCAATTAGTCCCCGGACCTTAGTTTCTTTACATATAGGTCCCTGAGTGCCCCAGGCACGCGCTTGGCGCGTGACTTCTTGGGTTAATTGCACCAGGACCTCCAGAACTTTGGGTATTTGCACTTTGGTCCTTGTGCACAGTGCCCTCTTGTGATTTTTAAATAAAATATCAATTCATCTCCAAATTCGATAAAAATTTGACACATGGCTCCTGCCATGTTGTAGGATTTTTGAGAATCTTGGAGGATATTTCTGAGTTTATTTGTTATTTTTAAAAATTCAAAAACCATCATTTTAGCCACTGTCTAGTTTTAAAAACCCCAAAAAAATATAAAAATCCCCTCAAAATTTCTATAAAAATTAGGTACTGTTTAGTGTGTGTTCCTTGATTTTCTAGCCAATTTTGGCTATTTTTCACTGTTTAAAAACCATAAAAACTTAAAAACACCTAAAAACCCCTAAAAATTCTAATAAATACATTAAAAACCCAAAAACAATAATTTTGGTACTCAAATTTTCCTTGTTTTACCTAGTTTACAGGAAAAATACCTCCAGGCCCTTTTGAGGTCCTTAGATATTTTATCTAGGGATTTTGGGCCTGGCTGGACAGTACCCCATATTTTTGCTACTGTTTGATTTTTAGGATATGAAATACACATCCTAAAAATTCCAAAAATTCACCCAAAACATTAAAAAACACAAAAAACATAAAAATATTTTTGTTTGAATTTTTGCTTGATTTCTGATGCATTAAATAATTTGTCAAAGTTTGCTTGTTTCTGCTTTTCTTATTTTCTTCACATATTAAAAATTCCAAAAAAATATAAAAATCATTAAAACCACTAAAAAAATATTTTGTCTTTTATTTTATTCATTTTTGACTACTTCGTAGGCCTTCGGCCAATCTGTGCTCCTTGAGTTCGACCCTGGGTGCTATACCAGGTTAATATCATAGCAGGACCACTTCCTCGCTTCGATTGATTTTATTGCTATTAGTGGTTCGATTTTTCTTGATTTAGCGCATCTGAGCGACCGAGGTCGCAACGACCATTTTTGTACCTTTACCTTAGTCGTTCGGACCGCTCATCAGAATGGCGTCGTTGCCGGGGAGCACGGCTTAGTAGTCATTTTTAGCTTTTCCGCGGCTTTTTGATTTTCGCGGCTTTTTGTATAGATTTTTGTATATATACTTTTCTCATATTTTCTGACAATAATCTTGGACTGACCACTTCTCTCTGTTTCTTGCGAGGGCCCGAGGATCGAGGCGACCGATTTCGAGAAGCCGACGCAACCGCGAGACTCGAAGGCGGCTCCCTTCTGCATGGAGCCGCAGGAGAGAGCGAGAGAGAGAGTTGAGTGGGCGAGGATAGTTTAGGGCTATTTTATTATTGTTGTAATAATACAGGTACTCAGACTGGACTTGAACTTGATTGACTTAGCGGGTCTGTTTCGCCGAGCACCGGTGTGCTCGGGGGACCCTTAGGAGTTTTTCGCGGTTTTTCGCGGTTTTCTTCTACCTTTTTACTGCCTTTTCCGGTGTTTACGCGGTTTTTGCTCGAGCCCCTAAACTTAGGAATTTCTGGTGCTTGTGACGTACTTAGTAGGATCCACACACCTAATTGATTATCTGTTCCCATAGAACGTTAATTGGACCTACTAATAAATAAATAATAAAAATAACTTAGTCACTTTCCTGAGAGCCTACGCGCCGCGAGCCTGCCCCGTCAAGCGCTACTCCTGAACTCGACCTGTCGAGAAGAGGAGGGGTGGGTCTAGACCGGACTCTTTGGATCGAGGGCGAGTGACTGAGTTAGACGGTTCTGCGCTAGAAATTGCTCGTTTAGGACTCGGCTTTCCCGCTGCATCATTTAGGTAGTTTTCTTTCTGTCTTTAAATTCTGCGCGGATCACTTGCATGTAGAGTGCTGGAGACAAGGTACACATTTCTATCTCAGCATGCATCATTGATTTCTCGTGCATCGGCATTTTCGTCTTCTCCCCCCTGTTTTCGGACTAAATAATCAGGAGAACCGAAAAATTCGTTAGGCCTTTTGTTTGAGTTTAAAAATATTAAAAAGAAAAACCATAAAATTGGGACTGGCTAAGACTATTGACCTTAAAAACCGCTCACCCTAAAAATTTTTGTCTTGGGGAGAGCAACCCCCTCATTGTATGGTTTGGATGCGCGAGAGAGTGACCCGCACCCTAGGTAGAGCCTCCCGGTGCTAGTCCCGACTGATTACCGACTCTTCCGTGCGGGCCAGTCGGTTGGGTTAGCATCGGATATCCTAACAGGTCACGTAAGCGCTCTGATATTTTGTGTGTTTACCAAAATAAAAATAGACAAGATAATTTGACCGAACTTTCACGGTCTTCAGCTCGCGTTGCGTTGGTGAACCGGGGGTTTGTTTGTGATCATAGTTGACTCCAGATCTCATCCGCATTACTCGCCAGATCAAGATGATGGGTAGACGGTCTCTTAGGCAGCCTCTGGCTGCACCGCTTTCGGGCACGTCTACCCGATCATCTAGGTTGGCCCGCGAGAGCCGAGACCAGCTCTCCGAGCCCGAGTACGACTCCGCCCTGTTCCCCCTCGACCCCCTTTCTTCTGGTATTGAGAGACATGAGCCCGAGGAGAGACTAGCAGATTTGACAGCACCTGAGTTGGGCTCATTTGATTTTGCAGACGTCGCCATGGCCGCCAGTTCAGGCGATCACCCCGGAGGTCCACGAGGAGACCAGCATTTTGTACTGGACCAGGGATCGATCAACTCCACCCTGATCGCATCACTCGAGACAGTTCAGCAGCAGTTACGTGATCAGGGGGCATTCATGATAGAGATGAGGCGAGAGTTGGAGAGGCTCAGAGCAGAGCGAGGTTCAGAGCAGAGTGAGCCTGAGGAGATGCCTGATGCAGAGGCCGCAGCCGCAGCAGCAGCAGCAGCCACCGCAGCGGCAGCCGCCGCGGCAGGAGGACCACCACGACCGATGCGGGAGTTGCACAACCCCGGATCGACTCTGATGCATCACTGGGTAGTAGTGCCAGCGATCGTGGGGGACTTCAAGTTCCCCCCGAACACCTTGCAGTTGCTGCCCCGTTTCCACGGACTTGCCACTGAGGAGCCCCACCTCCACCTCCAGGAGTTCCTGATGATTTGCAGTATTGTCCACGATCGCCACGTGGACCAGGATACGATTCGGATGATAGCCTTCCCCTTTTCACTGGCAGATAGAGCAGCCACCTGGCTGAAGCATCTAGGGAAGTTTGTCTACACCTGGGAGCAGCTCCGCACCGAGTACTTGAACAAGTATTATCCACTCGGGCGGACGAATGCAGCGAGGGCCCTGATCAGCAACTTCTCCATGTTCCCCAATGAGCAGTTTCACGAGGCATGGGAGAGGTTTCGAGAGCTCTTAGACAGATGCCCGCACCACGACATCTCCAAGCCGAACTTGGTTCAGAGCTTTTTCAGCGGGATGACGCCAGAGCTTCAAGGTCTGGTGAACGCTTCTTGCGGCGGGTCCTACTTTGCCAAGGACCACGACCAGGTCTGGGCCATCTACGAGGAGATGGCCGAAAACTACATGGTGATGTCGCAGACCAGGTTGTATACTCAGAGACCCCAGCCACAGCAGCCAGGACCCGTGCAGTACCAGCGGATAGCACGGGTTGATGCAGGTCCATCCAGTTCGTCCGCAGTCGCAGCAGCACAGGCAGAGTCATCCGCTGCGGACATGGGCATTATCAGCGAGAAGTTGGACCGCATGGAGCTGATTGAGAAGAAGCAGTGCCAGAGCATCACTCAGATGGAACAGATGGCACAGGTTCTGAGCGACGTGAAGACCCAGCTCATGTGTCTCCAGGAGGCACAGACGGCTTCACAGCCCCGTCTTCTGTCGCGAGGCGATACCGGCGGCAGCAGCAGCTCGTCCCAGCGCTCCAGCTCCTCCAAGCAGCCTAGACAGGTTCACCTTATACAGGCGGAGCCGTACCAGCAGCTGCAGCCTACCTACCAGTCCCCACCATCTCCAGACATGCAGATGGTGGTCTACCAGCCGGATCAGCCTCTGGCCGTACTGCCGCCAGACCCCTTCGATGCAGAGCCGTTGATGGATGTCAACGGGATTTGGTATGACCACCCTCAGCCTAGGATTCGACGAGACCATCCCGGATTCAGGTGGGGGAATGGTGGTGCCCAGCCCCAGCAGCAGCCGTCAGGACAGGGAGGGCAGTACTCCCAGCAGAGAGATCACCAGCAGTCGCAGCAGCAACACCCAGCACACCAGCAGCACCAGCCATCATCCTTCGGTCCTCGTCCCTATCAGCAGCAGGGACAGTCATGGAGGCGTGAGCAGCAGGCTCACCCAGTTCAGCAACAGCACCCTTCCTCATACCCCTCTTACCACCAGCAGCAGTTTCAGCAGCCTCACCCCCAGAGAGGCTACCCGTCGGGCCCCCACGAGAGCCCCGCTTTGGATGACATCGCCCGCCTCCTCACGGACCAGCAGGCCACATTCAGATGGGAGATGGACGAGTTCCGCCAGGAGATGCGGGACTTGGTGAGAGGGAAGGCCGCCATTCCAGCCCAGATTGAGCCGAACCCGAACAACCTCAAGAGAAAATCTGAGCAGGTAGTACACACTGAGTTTGCCACTCCTAGTGACCCGTTTGTTGATACATCTTCGGATCTATTTGATGCTGATTTTGTCACACTTAGGAGCGGTAGGACCCCAGCAGGCGGCGGCGCCTCGTCTGAGCTTCACCACGAGGATACATCAGAGGCGCCACATGAGGAGGAGGAGAGCGGTACTGAGGCCGCTCCAGATGATGATGGTGGCACTGATGCCACCAAGGATGTTGATCCCACCGGCGGTACTGAGGCCGCCGCTTCACCAGTTCGAGGAGGTGGTACTGACGCCACCAGTAGAGCCGAGCCAGCCCGCGGTACTGATGCCGCGAGACGTCTACCAGCAGCAGCAGCAGAGCCAGTCAGAGGTGGTACTGAGGCCACCGGTGTTTGTTGTGATAGAGATTTTGTCTTTCCTTCAGTTCATGTACCTCAGAACACTGTTGTGAATAAAGGAAAAGGTTTAGTTTCTTCTGGTCCCACTGTGGTGCATGATGTATGTGTGGATCCGGTCATCGAACCGTCTAGGCCTTTTCCTAGTCCTTCATCTGAGAAGGACCCTGTGATCCCCTTCCCTAGAGCCCTTCAGACGGGGAAGGGGAAGAAAAAAGAAAATGATCCAAAAAAGAGAGAGCTTGAGGAGTTCAGCCAGAGCATGATCGATCGATTCCACATCCAGCTGACCCTCCAGGAGGCTTTGCAGCACATCCCCCTTCTCCAGCGTTCTTTGAGAGACAGGACTACAGTCAGGAGGAGGAGGAGGAACCACACTTCAGAGATCCATGTGTTGACGAAAGCCACGTGTTTTGCGATCCAGAACCGCCTGCCAGCCAAGAGGCCAGATTCAGGGGCCCCGTATGTCAGATGCCAGATCAGTGAGCAGAGGTTCGACCGTACTCTTCTAGATAGCGGATCGTCGATTAACCTTCTTCCGGCAGCCCTTCTCGATTGCTTCGAGTTGGGCACTCTTCGACAGAGCAGGACAGTCCTTCAGTTCGCTGATCGATCTGTCAAGAGGCCGAAGGGGTTATTGCGAGATGTTATCGTCACGATTCAGGGCCTGAAATTCCCCGTGGACTTCGTAGTGTTGGACATGGAGATCCCTGAGTCAGTGGCCGATACCCCCATCATTCTTGGTCGTCCGTTTTTGGCCACAGCCAAAGCGGTGACTGATCCTGATAGTGGGAAGGTGTACTTTCGCGTCGAGGGCGAGAGTATATAAATAGAGACGGTCGAGGACTACAGAGCTAGAGAGAGAACCCGCTCAGATGCGAGTACAGATTCAGAGCAGCTGACAGACACAGAGCCAGACATCCACCAGGACTGTGATTTTGTGATCACAGACGATGAGGCAGCTTGGGCAGATCCTGCAGCACAGACCATCCTCTCATATTCAGATACAGCTGATGCCGAGATGATAGCAGAGGAGAGTCTGGAGAGCACAGCCCTGGTTCAGGATACCATAGAGGCAGCAGAGCCGGTCCTTGATCGCGACACGGTGTTCAGTGATGGTGGTGCTGAGGCCACCTTATTTTCCGGTGGTACTGATGCCACCGCGATTGATGCAGATCCCTCGGATTCAGAGTCTGATTGGGCCGATTGCTATGATCAGATGCCAGACCTGAGTTCACCTGAGCCTATAGATGAGGAGGAGGTAGATGCAGAGCCGAGCAGAGACAGTGCAGTTGAGCAGCCTTCTCCCGATCCAGTTTGCGAGAGTACGCTTTCACTTTCCCAGGCAGATTTGGCAGACTTAGCAGCTTTCACTCAGTTTCTTCCGCAACCAGATTTGCCAGCACCCAGCATTCCAGAACGGAAGCCGCTCCCTACTTCGCTGAAGTATCGATTCCTTGCGGGTGATCCAGAGATGTACCCAGTCATCATCTCCGCCGATTTGACTGGAGAGCAAGAATCCCGTTTGATGGGGGTTCTTGAAAAGAACCGCAAGGCGATCGGATGGAGCGTAGCGGATCTCCATGGGATTAGTCCAGTAGTGTGCTCCCACCATATCAATCTTGAGGAGGGGGCGAAGCCGTCGCGTGAGTTCCAGCGGCGGTTGAACCCCAACCTGAGAGAGGTCGTGATGAAAGAAATATCAAAATGGTGGAGCGCAGATTTTATTTATCCCATTTCCGACTCCAAGTGGGTCAGCCCCTTGCATGTGGTGCCCAAGAAGACGGGCATCACGACTGTGATCAGTGAGTCGGGAGAGGAGATCGCTACACGAGTACCCACCTCTTGGAGGGTTTGCGTTGACTACAGGAGACTCAACCAGGCCACCAAGAAGGACCATTTCCCCCTGCCTTTTATTGACCAGATTATTGAGAGACTGGCGGGGAAGAGCCATTATTGCTTCCTGGATGGGTACTCGGGCTACAACCAAGTGGCCATCGCTCCTGAGGATCAGGAGAAGCCCACCTTTACCTGTCCCTTCGGCACATATGCTTTTCGACGCATGCCATTTGGGCTATGCAATGCCCCTGCGACTTTTCAGAGGTGCATGCTGTCGATCTTTTCGGACATGGTAGGGGAGTGTTTGGAGGTCTTCATGGACGATTTCTCGGTCTACGGCGACGGATTCGATTCTTGTCTTGACTGCCTAGATCGGGTACTCCAGCGATGTATTGAGTTTCATTTGGTTCTATCTTGGGAGAAGAGTCACTTCATGGTGACTCAAGGGACGGTGCTTGGCCACATCATCTCCAACAGGGGCATGGAGGTTGATCCGGCCAAGGTTGATGTCATTAGAAAACTCGCACCGCCGTCCAATTTGAGGCAGCTACGGTCATTCCTGGGGCACGTTGGATTTTATAGGAGATTTATTCAGGATTTCAGCAAGATTGCCCGACCGTTGACTGACCTCTTGACGAAAGACACCGAGTTCCTTGTCGATGACAAGTGTCTCTCGTCCTTTGCGACTCTCCAGCAGCATGCTATTGAGGCTCCTGTTCTCCAGCCGCCTGATTGATCTCTCCCATTCGAGATCATGACGGATGCCTCCGATTTTGCCGTAGGGGCAGTGCTGGGACAGAGGAGGGATGGAGTTCCGTTTGCCATACACTACGCTAGCCGCACATTGGATTCCGCCCAGCGGAATTATACGGTCACAGAGAAGGAGATGCTAGCCGTAGTGTTTGCCCTAGATAAGTTCAGATCGTATATCATTGGATCTAGAGTGACTTTGTTTACAGATCACACCGCCATCAGGTACCTCATGGCAAAGAAGGATGCCAAGGCCAGACTGACTAGATGGATCCTTCTACTCCAGGAGTTCGATATTGAGATCAAGGATAAGCCTGGAGTCAAGAATGTGGTGGCGGATCATCTCTCCCGATTAGAGCAGCCTGAGGATTCTGAGCAGATTGATCCCATTCGAGATACCTTCCCAGATGAGGCGATCCTTGCTATCGCCTCACTCCCGTGGTATGCCGATATTGTGAACTTTCTCGTTGCAGGGAAAGTCCCACAAGATTGGCCCAGGTAGAGGCTTGAGACCTTCCTTGCGAGGGCCAAGTCCTACCACTGGGAGGATCCCATCCTTTACCACGAAGGAGGGGATAGCGTCTGGCGTCGGTGTATTCCTCAGGAGGAACACCATAGCGTCCTCACTTACTGCCACAAGCTTGAGGCAGGAGGACATCATTCTGGGAGGAGAACGGCACAGAAAGTGCTCCAATCCGGCTTGTGGTGGCCTACCCTCTTCAAGGACTCTGATGAGTTCGTGAAGAGGTGTACTGACTGTCAGAGGATGGGCACTTGTGGACAGCGTGATATGATGCCGATGCAGCCCATTCACTTCTGTGAGGTTTTTGACGCATGGGGCATCGATTTCATGGGTCCATTCCCTAAGAGTCAGGGATTTGAGTACATTCTGTTGGCCGTTGATTATGTGAGTCGTTGGGTGGAGGCTATCCCCGCCCGAGCCGCTGATGCGAGGACAGTTTGCAGATTTTTGAGGAAGCATATCATCACGCGGTTCGGGGTTCCACGAGTTCTGATTTCTGATGGGGGATCTCACTTCATCAACGACCAGGTGAAGGCCCTTGCTAGCGAGTTCAGTATAGACCATCGTGTTGCCACACCTTACCATCCACAGACGAATGGTCTAGCTGAGGTATCGAATAGGGAGATCAAGACTATTCTGCAGAAAGTCGTCCGCCCCGACCGAAAGGATTGGTCACAGCTTTTGGACTCGGTCTTGTGGGCATATAGGACGTCTTTCAAGACACCTTTGGGCACATCTCCCTTTCGCCTCGTATATGGCAAGCCGTGCCATTTACCTGTTGAGCTGAGGCACAAGTCACTTTGGGCAGTCACAGATATTCTTATGGATCCAGATGGTATGGGAGACCAGAGGAGGGCAGAGTTAGCTGCCCTGGAGGAGCTTAGAGATGCAGCTTTCTCAAGCAGCCTACATTATAAGGAGAAAGTCAAGGAGTGGCATGATTCTCATATCAGTCACAAGCATTTTGAGATTGGACAGAGAGTATGGCTGTTTGATGCGAGGCTACGATTATTTCCAGGGAAGCTACAGAGCAAATGGAAGGGACCCTACTTGGTCAGAAAGGTACACGATAATGGTAGCATTGATATATCCGAGTTGTCTTCTGAGAGTACCTTTCGAGTGAACGGCCAGCGGCTCAAGCCATTTCTAGATCATGAGCCGCGGGACGTTATTGTTGCCCCTATTCATTTTGCGTGAGATGTGGTCTTTTGACTCACATCTTTTGCATCTCACGCCTGATTTTCACTGTTCCTCCGCCTTGTATAGATCCAGTTGTCCATATCATTCTATTCTTTAGTCCCACATCCCTTTCTCATCTTATGATTATGCTATACTTAGGGTGTACTTTACCCTAAGTATAGGGGGGATGTAGGACGTGCGGGTATTCTTTTTATTCTTTCTGCTCCTGTTTTGCTGCCTATACTTAGGGATATTTTACCCTAAGTATAGGGGGGGGGGGCAGATTCCGTATCTTCTTCACTCGGATTTCCCTTCATGTACAGCTTGCTATACTTAGGATTAGTTAATCCTAAGTATAGGGGGAAACCACCGAGTTCTTCTCATTCTATTCATTTATTCATTCCTGCGCTTCGCCATTCCTTTTCACTTCCCTTTTACTAAGCACGAGTTATGTCTTCTTCATCGCTCTTGATCACTCTGAGGACATCGTTCGAGCTAAGTATAGGGGGGGTGTGTATATATTTCATATATACTTTAGCCATAACTCGTACTTTGTGTGAGTGTGTTAATAAATAAATAAAAATGGCTAAAAATCACAAAAATTAAAATTTTTTCATGTACATAAACTTCTTTTATCTTGCACATACATAGCTAGTGTACAAAGTATTTTTGTAAAAATGATTTCAAAAATCTTTTGTGTAAAGCTTGTGTACATATTTTTGTATCAAAATTATGTATATAGTACAAAATTTTTCCAAAAAGTTTTGAAAATCAAAAGTTTGCAAAAATCTTGTGTAAATGTTTGTAAATATCTTTTTGCAAAACTTGCACCTCATGCATCATTCATCCATGATTTCAAAACATTTTTCAAAAATTTTGCATGATTGTAAAATATTTGTAAATAGCATCTTGTGTACATATATGTATATAGTTTTCCCTGGATGAGAGTTGACATTTAAACTAATCCTGGAATTAAATTGAGAAATGGAGCTTGAATAAGATCTTAATCCACTTAACTTTAAGAGGAACCTTATAGGATTTAGGGTTAAGGCTTTTCAGGTCCATAAGGACTTAATTCTTTGAGTCCACTAGGCTATGAGCATATGTCATCTTGATGAGCCTAAGTAGAGCACTTAACAACACACGCATGACTCTTAGAGACAATGGCTTGACTTGCACCTGCACTTTACACATGGCTCTCCACGGATGAGGTGGTGAGGAGGCAGTTTCCTTTGGTTTGGGGTAGCATATGAGGGTAGTACTTCTAGGCGGAACCTCTCTTCTTCTTCTAGTGAAGGAAGTGCGTCTCAACTTGGTCTAGTGGTGATGAAGGCTAAAGACAGAAGCTGTGGGTTGCAATAAAGCTTCAAAAGAGGGATAGTCTACTGGCTCAAGAGGAAATTTCTTGTAAATATGTTGCACCATGTAGATATGCTGTATAGAAGTCCTTGAAAAAAAAATGCAAAATACAAAAAGAACTCCAAAAAAGTGGTGGGTCGGATTGAAAATTTAATAACCTCACCGGAGTGTATATAGTCAAATAAAGCAAAGCTTATGGTATCCATGTTACATCTCATGAAGCTTGCAGCGGGAGACTTAGCTACACTGGCTAAGCTTCCAAAACTCTATACTTCTTCCCCCTCTTCTTGAGCCAGTTGCACTTGAACTTAGAAGGGAATACCCCGCTTCTCGAGGAAAGAGTTGCTAGACCGAGGCATTAGAGTTACCAGGTTAAGGGAGGTTGTTTCTTTGTTACTTCTGAGGTGGGGAGCCACCCATCACTTACACTGCTTGGAAAGACTCATGGTCATTAGAGTTTGTGTATGTAGACTTGTTCTGATCTGGTTTATTGAGGAGTCTTGCCCATAGATTGGTGGAACTTAGAGGCTGTTGAGTTTTAAGCTTGAGTCCAAATAAGGTTCTGACACATTAATAATCCAAAGATCTGATCAAGCTCCATATCCCAATTTAATGAAGGCAAGTTTAATAATTTAACCTTGATCCATGTACATCCTCTTTTTCTTTTTCTTTCTTTCTTTTTCACTTCTTTTTCAAATAAGTGTTTGCTAAGGGACTAGAAAAGTTAAGTATAGGGGGGTGATGAATACCCATTCATCACTCTTTATTCTTATATTTTAGCTACAAAAACCTTTGCGAATGCATGTAAATATATGTAAATACAAATAATTACCAAAAGCATGCATTGTGTAAAAACTTATAATTAGCATGTTTTGTGCAAAAATAAAAGAATAAAGATTAAAAAGAAAAAGAGGGAAATATTTAGAATAAATATTGAGCATCCTAACCCAAGGGAGGGCTCAGCTTGGGCCTGACCGCATAAAAGCCCAAGTAGAGGGAGATAGGAGCTCATGTGTAAATATTTGTGAAAATACATAAAACTATATTTTCCTCACCAAAAATACAGTTGTAAATATTTGTATATATTTATAAAAGATAAAAACGAAATAAAAAGTTAAAAATCAAAAAGATCAAAAATACCCCTTTTCATCTTGTACATAAACCACACCTATATATATATATATATTTATTTAGCTTTGTAAATATACAAAATTAATTTTCATACTTTTTTGTAAATATTCTATGCTATGTATTGTAAATAAATAAAATAAAAAGAATCAAAATCAAAAAAAAAAGAAAAAAAAAATAAAAATAACAAAATTAAAAACCCAAAAATACCTAATACATATACCATGTATATAGATGAACATATCTATTTATTTTACAAATGTATATAAATAATAAAAATAAAATAAAAACACTCTTTTATTCCTTATTTTATAATGTAAATAAATAAAATATAAAATAAGGATAAAATTGTATAAAAATAATAATTAAAAATCAAAAATCAAAAACCCTAATTATGTACATATACCTATATGGTACATATTATGTATATAGCTTATTTTTATTTCCAAAAATTAATTAAAATTCACCAAAAAATAGAAAAAAAGAAAATAAAAATATTTCGTGTTTTAAGTTTTTATTAATTCGACTATTTTCCACCTCAAAATAAATAAACAAATTTGGCCGCTCCTGATTGGTCCACGGGGGTTTGTTGACCCTGGTCAACTCTCCCCCGCGGACCCTTTTTCCTTCGGATCTGGCGGATGACCCGACTTCTCCATTCATTTCCCGCTCGACCCGATTGCCTAACACCTAAACCCCGGCTCCGTTTGACACCTCCCACATCCGACACCCTCGCCGGGCATCGACCTCGGGGTCCGCGCACCACCGTGACCCTACCCGAGCCGTTCTTTTCGGATCCCCCAACCTACTTAAGCGAGTTCCGCCACCAAATTCAGACATCTTTGGCTCTCCATTCTTCGTCCCGTGACCTCCACAGCTACCCCCGAGGTGACAGCTCCAGGTTGGCCGTGTCGCAGCGAGGAGAGAGTGGTCGGACCACTGATCCGGCGAGTAGCTCCGCCGTAGCTCCGCCATTGGTGCGAGCTCTGAGCCTCGGGCCCAGACGACCCTCGAGGCTACGACCGGGAGCTTCCCCAGCTCCAGCCCAGTCTACTACACCACCCAGGTAATCCCGTAGCTCCACGTTTCCGTTCAATTTCCATTTTGCCCCAAATCTCGCCGTCGCCGTGTTCCGTCGATTCCGACCACCTCACGCACCCATTCGATCATCGGAATCCATCATCACCTCCGCCTTTCCTCCGCGCACCTTCTCCATACCCCCATCCAACCCAGCTCGCACAGGAGCTGGGGTTCGATCTCTTCCGTCCATCGCATCGCCGGAGCTCGCCCATCTCGCCCCACCGGTCACCTCCACGACGCCTAACCGGGTCGAGGCATTTTTCCCTCGACCCGCGAGTCTCTTGGTTTCCTTTGCAGGTCAATGCGAGCTCATCTGAGGGCTTGAGTCATCCGGGCCAGGAGCTTCTCCTCCGCCGACCTCGTCGGAGCCCTCCAAGGCTCTGCTGGGTCATCAGAGCCTACCACCAGCCGCGGAGCATCATTGCGGAGCTTCTCCGATCTTCAGGAGCGGCAGATGAAGACCACCGCGCTCGCACGAGGCCGGCGAAAGTCGCCGGCGACTAGTTCTTCCAGGATCCTCGCCGACCATCAGATTGACCTCGGCGCTCCAGGTTGCATCGTGTCCATCCATCCACGGAGCCGCAGTCACCGTCCGATCATCCAGAGGGTCGATCTTGACCATCCCAGCAGAGAGAAAGGCGCCAGCTACCCGTATCCGTCAGATCTGCCACGTGCCTTCTCCTCAGACGTCGATCAGGCCAAAGTTCGAAAGGTTAAAGGCGCCTTCGTCTTCAGCCGTTAGATCAGCCACACGTCACTCATCCGGCCTCGACGTTAAATAAGGGGTAAACTGTCTTAGGCCCCCTTTTCTATTATGCTTTTAGTTTTAGTCCTGTAAATATTCCAGCACGTTGTTTAGTTTTAGGGTAATTTGCACTTTGGGCCCGGAGCTTTAGTTTATTTGCACTTATACCCCTGCCTGATGTGAGCCACGTGCATCGTCACGTGTTTTATTGGGATATTTGCAGTCTGTGCCCTTATTGTTCTGGTTGTTAATGAATGAATGAATCTTTTTGAGTAATTGCATTTATACCCCTGTGCGTGGTTTTATTCCGCATGTGCGTTTATTGTTGGGTTATTTGCAGCTGAGGTCCTCGGACTTTTGGTACGTGTTACCAATTAGTCCCCGGACCTTAGTTTCTTTACATATAGGTCCCTGAGTGCCCCAGGCACGCGCTTGGCGCGTGACTTCTTGGGTTAATTGCACCAGGACCTCCAGAACTTTGGGTATTTGCACTTTGGTCCTTGTGCACAGTGCCCTCTTGTGATTTTTGAATAAAATATCAATTCATCTCCAAATTCGATAAAAATTTGAAACATGGCTCCTGCCATGTTGTAGGATTTTTGAGAATCTTGGAGGACATTTCTGAGTTTATTTGTTATTTTTAAAAATTCAAAAACCATCATTTTAGCCACTTTCTAGTTTTAAAAACCCCAAAAAAATATAAAAATCCCCTCAAAATTTCTATAAAAATTAGGTACTGTTTAGTGTGTGTTCCTTGATTTTCTAGCCAATTTTGGCTATTTTTCACTGTTTAAAAACCATAAAAACTTAAAAACACCTAAAAACCCCTAAAAATTCTAATAAATACATTAAAAACCCAAAAACAATAATTTTGGTACTCAAATTTTCCTTGTTTTACCTAGTTTACAGGAAAAATACCTCCAGGCCCTTTTGAGGTCCTTAGATATTTTATCTAGGGATTTTGGGCCTGGCTGGACAGTACCCCATATTTTTGCTACTGTTTGATTTTTAGAAAATAAAATACACATCCTAAAAATTCCAAAAATTCATCAAAAACATTAAAAAACACAAAAAACATAAAAATATTTTTGTCTGAATTTTTTCTTGATTTCTGATGCATTAAATAATTTGTCAAAGTTTGCTTGTTTTTGCTTTTCTTATTTTCTTCACATATTAAAAATTCCAAAAAAATATAAAAATCATTAAAACCACTAAAAAAATATTTTGTCTTTTATTTTATTCATTTTTGACTACTTCGTAGGCCTTCGGCCAATCCGTGCTCCTTGAGTTCGACCCTGGGTGCTATACCAGGTTAATATCATAGCAGGACCACTTCCTCGCTTCGATTGATTTTATTGCTATTAGTGGTTCGATTTTTCTTGATTTAGCGCATCTGAGCGACCGAGGTCGCAACGACCATTTTTGTACCTTTACCTTAGTCGTTCGGACCGCTCATCAATCTCCCTGAAGACCGCTAACAAATTTGGTAAGACACTCTTGTGGTGAAGCTTCTAGAGCTGGTGAGTACCGTAGTAGCTCATTAAAGTGGATATGATAATCTCGTACGGTCTTAAAACCCTGAATCAGAGAAGCCAACTCTCTCCTCTTTAATTCTTCCCAATGAGAGGGACAGAAGTGAGCTCGGAACCTCTCTTCAAAGATATCCCATGGAACATGATCTTCTAACTTCTTGGAAATTGCTCTCCACCATCGTCGTGCATAATCTGCTAGGGAGTAATCAGCAAAGTACACCCATGTATCAACTGATGCATGGATTATCCTCAACATCCTAGTAACGTCATCGAGCCATAACTCAGCCTCAGGTGTCTCTACACCTTTGAATCGAGGAATTTTTCCCTTTCGGTAATTATCTAGTAATGTTTGGTGTCTAAGAAGGGCCTTCTCCATTGCTCCTTCAACCGGGGTAGGAGCAGATTCAGTTGAAGTATGGTAACTAGATTCTTCCTCAGAAAGATGGACAGAACCTTCAATCCTGGCATCCGCATGCTTAGATGCCTTGGGTCTCTCAGCCTGTGCATTGAGCCTCTCCTCCAATGCTTGTTGCCTTTGCCCTATGTCTTGGAGCATTGCCATCATAGCCGCTAATTGTCTAGACACGTCTTGGTATGCCATGATCCTGGGATGAGTTAAGGTCAAAGGTCAGTTCCTATATGTATTAGCATGATGTACATAAGGGATAATGACTTGTGAATGGTACTGCGGTCAGTTATTAAGATCAAAGGATTTTAATACAACCTTAGTTTTCTGAATACCGCTCATAGTTGATAATTACTAAATAAATTACTGGAGTAACCTGGCTCTGATACCAATCTGTCGCAACCCCAATTCTCGGGCCGTCAGATCCCCCCATATCCGGATCGAGTACTCAGGAATAATTTATTCAGCAATCACAACTAACATTCAGAAACAGACTGCAAATAAAAATACTCAGAAGAAAGTATTTCAACACTTTTCCATTCACAAAATAAAGTTCAGATGATACACTGTCCCACTATAACCATTTACATGTACATCAGTTTGAACGGAAAATATACAAAAGATTTCTAATTACCTTAAAAAGTAAAGCTACTGGGGCTGGCTGGATGTCTAGTGTGTAAGCTGGATGAGTTTTTAAAGTCCTTGCGATGGCTCACCGATACCTGTTGGGTTTTCCATAAATCATAGGATAAAAATTAGCGAATGCTAAGTAACGAAGAAGAGAAAAACAAATAAATTGGGTAATTTTTCAAAAACTTGATATCACAAAAATTTTATTCCTTCTCATTAATTTAAGTCATATTCCTTTCTATTCCACATCAGGGATTAGTCCAGGGAAACCCCACCATTCTTGGACTCCGAAGCTGTGGACCCTTCGGGATTGGAGATTGCGTTGATCTTGGTAAGCTTATGCCGCCGCATGTCGCCTCAACGAATCCTCCAATACTACCCTGACAATTTCCTTTTCTTTTATTAAACAGGGTCTCAACCCTCAGCCTGGAAAAACAAATGAGAACACCGTCCTCGAGGACTCGGTTGCTTAAAAGCTCAGGCTAACATTTAATCATATAACCTAGCGGCTTTAAATACATGTTATCGTGACCTAACCGCTATTGAATCACCCGTGCCTCCACATGGCACGACCACATCTTCCGTCGTTCAACCCGACGATATTGGCTCCCGATACCACGTATTGCAAAACATTCATTTTGTGCGCACTTATCATAATAGGGCAACCGTGTACCTCCTAGGTAGGGAAACACCAATACGGGTTCCTTCCGACAAACCTACATGTTGCATGCCCGACCTGTGGTTCTACTCCCAGTCATCCTTAACGTGACACACGATCCTTTCAGGATCTAACTCAAACCACATCAATTCTCATGATGTAATTCTTTCGTTAAATCTTTGATTTGGTAGTCATATATATATATCATTCATAACCATATATATACTCGTATTTATGCCTATTTTAACTACAAACCCTAACTCTCAAAGCCAACACATCAATTTGACGCGTAAACCTTATTTTAGTGGGAATCACAAAGCAATTCTTCAGACTTTTTCAAAAATAACAAAAATTAGGGTTCTACATAGCAAAGAACACAAAATCAAGAATTTCAATAATTTCGTATGAAAACCCAACAACAAAAGGAAGGATTTCGTTACCTAATCAAGCTCTCTCTCGTGTATGCAAGGTTTTATCGTGTTTCGTTTTTAGAAAGGCTATTTTAAGGCTCCTGAAAAGATCGAATTTCATTTTCGTATCAAAACGCTAAGAACATGTCAAGAACGAACGAAGAACGCGAAGAACACGAAGAACGCGAAGAACACGAAGAACGCGAAGAACATATTTTCTCTTAAAATTTCGGCAGAGTTTCCCCTTATATCGAACATATTTCTCGGAAAATTTCAGCAGAGTTTCCCATATATCGGACATATTTCTCGAAATATTTCGGCAGAATTTCCCCTTATATCGGGACATATTTCAAAATAAAAACGAAAAGAGATTCCTCTATAAAATCAATCGAGAGGAAATAACAACGAAACTGAAAGAATATACTCAAACAATAAGAGATGAAGAATCGGTAGACACCACGCATCTTAGGTGAGTGAACGTGTGACGAATCACAGGGTCACTAACGTGCATAGCCGCCCGCAACTAAGTAGGGTATTACACAGATTTCTCCTCGAACCCCAACAGGAAAACAAATCGGAAAGAAAGATGAATCAAGAACAAAACTTGGAAGAACAAGATGATGAATTGAAAGCCTAGCTTACAAAGCAAACTAGGAGAGGATCGTACCTTTCTCCTCCTCGTTCTACCAGCAGCGCTTCGCTAGCGCTCCTCCCTCGCCTCCCACTCCTCCTCCCGACCTCTCGACCCTATCCCTTGGGGTGGTGGTGGTAGTGGAAGTCGTAGAGAATGAATGGGTGGGGGTCTATTTATAAGCCCCGAAAAACCATTAACCATGGTTAGAAAATCATGGTTTAGGCCTTAACCATGGTTTAGCAGCCCATGGTTTTGGCTCATGGTTTTGGCCAAAACCTATCCCAAACTTGGAGCTTAAGTTAAAACATTCCAGAGGATTCTAGATTCGCTAATGACACTTAATTAACACTAATCGTGATTAACTTTCACTAATCGTGATTTAACTTTCGCGGCTTATGCATATCATTTGCTAACTATTGATTAGTGTTTACTAATGATCATTAGCGGTTTTCAATCCGTCATTAATTTCTTTAATCATGGTTAATTAGTCTCAATGACAGTCATTATCGGTTAATGACATCTTAGCCTTCCTTACTTCTCTTTCTTCCGAAAATCATAACAATTCGAAACGAAGTCCGATTCACACGAAACAAATTTCATTGGTTTTCTCTTGACGAGCCGGATCTTATTATATAGGATCTGAGATATGCCAAGTTCAAGGCTTTACACCTTCTACCTTCTTCATCTTTGTATAGCCTCTACTTTGTATATAACTTTTGTTTACTTCCTTCCATCTACTGTTCTACTCATCTAGCTCATATAGTGTGTTTTCCTTTATTAGGGTGTACTTTGTCCTAAGTTTATGTGAGGTGGATGAGCCGAGTATTCTTTCATCGTTTTGTTTCATCACTTTTATTGTTGCATATACTTAGGGCTCTTTTACCTTAAGTATGGGGGAGTGATGCGTACATTCATCAAATATATTTTTTTTCTTTTTATTGGTTTTTATTGGTCCTCTCAGTTGTCTCCTCTCCTATTGATATTTTTTTATACTTAGAGATGCCTTACCTTAAGTATATGGGAAGACAGACTGAGTATTGATCTTTTCATTCCCACCCTCAACCCTCCCTACATGTAGAAGACAGTATGCTATACTTAGAATTAATTGATCCTAAGTATATGGGGGTCGATTGAATTCTCATTCTTCATTCTTTCATTATCCTTTAGTCATTTTATTATAGGCTCTTCTATACTCAGTACGAGTTATGTCTTCTCTTTTTCTCTATGATCTATGAGGACATAGCTCAATCTAAGTATAGGAAGGTCATATATAGCTTATAGCCATAACTCGTACTTTGTATTTTCAAATAATATGTCTAATTAATACAAATTAAAACATATATCCAATTATTTGTATATATTGATTAATAAATCGGTTAAAAATATTTTTAAAATGTTTGAAAAATGATTGGAAAATCTTTTTGAAAAATATTTTTAAATTTGTTTGGAAAATATTTTGTAAAATATTCTCAACCTTTATAAAAATATTTTGTTTGTAAAATTTCCTTTCTTTGTTTGAGTAAAATGTATTGAAAATCTATTTGCAAATGGTTTTGCAAAATGGTTGCAAAATAGTCTGAAAATCTATACTTACTGTTTAAAAAATCTTTGTAAAATGGTTTTTAAAATTTGTGAATGTTTACAAAAATTAATTTGTCAAATTATTTTTGAAAATAAAGTTTTTAAAATATTTTAAAAAATCTTTTCAAATCATTTTGAGAACGATATACATAATTCAAGAAAATATAGATTCATTATAAACAAATGTATAAAAACATTTACATTATAACTAACTTATGCAAATTCTTCACCTAAACTCTTGTATATAATAAGATACACTCTTGTGTAAATATCTGCATATATCTATTTGCCAAACCTTTCATTTTTGAAAAATCACAAAAATTCAAAATCAAAACCTTAAAAATTTGCAAATATTTTTCAAAAACTGCATAAAAATTCGGAAAACTTTTTCAAAAATCTATAAAAAGTTTATAACCAAAAAACTAAATTACAAAATATTTTTCTTGCATTGTACATAGCATTTACATTTTTTGGATAGACTATAACAATTGAACAGATCTAAGTAAAATCCGAAGATTGGAGCTTGGTTGGACCTTAATCCACTTAATCATAGGAACCTTAAGGGAACTGGAATTGAGACACTTCAGGTCTATTAGACTTAATTATTTGACACCACAAGACTTAATTCAGTGTCATCTTGACTGCCTAAGTAGAATATTTCAGAGCACACACATGACTCTTAATGATAGTGACCTAGCTTGTACACCTGCACCTTGCACCTTGATCAACTCAGTTGAAGTGGTAGAGGGTTGGATTTGCCGTTATGAGACACAAGCCAATAGAAACATCAGAAGTCACACATTTGTGACCATTGTACCCCAACCCGATCCAATAGCCATGAGGTTCTAGGAAGGAATGTTGTGGGTTGTAATAAAGCTTCAAGAGAGGTACAATCTACTAGCTCAAGAGAAAAAAGTCCTTATGTAAATGCTGTTGTAGATAATATTAAAAAGGCAAAATTAAAAACTCAAAAAAATAGATGGGCAAAATTCCAAGAAATATCAATTCCTATCGGAGCATGTATAGTCAATAAGCAAGCTTGAGTTTCAAAGTTATATCCATGTGATCATGCAGCAGGATAACTTAACTACATTGGTCAGTCATCCTCGAATAGGTAGCTACTCTGGCTACCGTTCATTCTCTTCTCCTCCCCATCTTCTTGAGCCAGTTGCACTTGAACTTAGAAGGGAATACCCTGCTTCTAGAAGAAAGCGTTATCTGATTGGAGATTAGGGTCAACATGTTGGAAACACTGACTTTTACCGCTTCAGCCAAGAGGAGCTACATATCACACACACACACACACACACACACACACACACACACACACACACACTATACAAGATAAACTCATAGCCAGAAGGTATTGCATATGACAACGATTTGTTCTGACATGGCTTCGAAGGAGACTTGGGTAGAGTTTCTTGGTTCTTAGAGGCTATTGTGTTTCATGTCCTATTCCCAATAAGATTCTGGCCGTACCTAAAACTCCAAAGGTCCGACTAATCTCCAAACTTTGATTTTGTGAAGACAAGTTTAAGAGTTAAAATCAATCCACTTTATTTCTTTTTATTTTCTTTATTCTCTTTTCTACATTTATATGCATAAGTGTTCACTAGGGACTAGCAAAGGTAAGTATAGGGGGTGATGATTCTCCATTTCATCAGTTTTATTCTTCTATTTTGGCCTTAATTCCCTAGCTAAATGCACGTAAATAACATTATTGTACAAAATAACATTCATTTTTTATGCTATAAATAATGTATAAAATATTATAATTCATGCCAAAATAAAAGAATAAAGGAAAGAAAAGAAAAAGAAATGAAACGACAAAGGTATTGAATGACCATAAATCTCGATACTAAGTCAAGAATTGGCTTGGTCGATCAAGAATAAAGTAGGGAGAGATAAGGGCCAAAAATAAGAAATAAAACCCTTATTTTTATTCTTCATAATTTATTTTTGGGACTTATTTTATTATTTATTATCTATACATCAATTCAATAAACTTCAAACATAAAAGTTGTAAATAAAAGTACGTAAAAAATAAAAAATTTATTTCATGCAAAAATAATATACAATGTGCCTTATATAATCAAAATAAAAATCTAAAATCCTAATTTCACAGACTTGTATCTCCTCTATATGAACTCAAAATTCTTCAAAATCAACTTTAATTGTACATAACTTTTAATTATCTATTTAATGAAGGTAGTTTTATTTAATTTGGAGTTGAGACATAAAAATTAGGGTTTGTATCCCTATTATATAGTATACTTGAATAAAATAATTATTTTATTTATTCTTTATATTTTTCATATTTTTATAATTTTGTACAAATAATCTATAGTGTATATACAAAATTAAAACACAAGGCAGGAACACAATCATCATGGTGACCAACATCAAATTCGGATTAAGACAACCATTAACCCACAATTATGATTAAGCAATACAAATAAAATTTGTGGAGTTTAAATTTATTATAGCTCTACAATGGATGTATATAGTGTGCAAGCATGTAGAGTTCGAACACAGGGGGCACAAAGGATAGATTGGGTAAGTGAATGCAAAATGTGATTGTGAGGTATTCGTCTATGTTCTTTTTTGTGGGTTTTTAATTTTATATTTTTAATTTTATTTTTGATTTTTTTATATATTTTTATTTTTATTTTGAATTTTATTTTCCTTTTTATATTTTTATAATAATATTTTCTTTTTTATTATGTTATATATAAAGCTATATATAGGTTATATATATACAATATAGGATAGGGTAGATATAAATAATAGTAAAATTAGTAAAAATAAAAGAGCTAAAATATTTTTGGGTTTAAATTATTTTTTTTACTGTTTTCATGATTTTTTAAGATTTTTGGTAGTTTTATATATTTTAAAAGTCAAAAATACCCTAAATGAAGTCTTAAATAAATAACTAAAATTAAAATGGAGATTAAAATGGAAAATAGAATCAAATTTTCTCCAAATTAACTTTAGAATAATAATAATAATAATATAAAGAAAATTCAGAACTAGAAAACACAATTTTTAGAATTTTTGGGAATTTTATAAATTTTTATAACAGTTTTAGGGTTTTTCGATTTTTTTGAGTTTTATTTATAATTTTTATTGATTTTGGTCTGAAGTTTAAAAATACATAAAAAAAAATGGAATTTTTTTAAATATTTTTATATTTTTATGGGTTTTCTATTGTGAATAGGGATAAAAAGGAAACTTTTTATTTTTAATAAATAAATAAATAATCCTAAAATTGCAAATTAAAAATAGGATGTGAAACTAGATGCAATTAGGAGTTTAAATATATTTTTGTGCATTTTTAGAGCACTGTAGCTACCTTAAATAAATACAAGAAACAAAGAGAAACTACACTTGTAGAGGCATTTTTGCAAATAAAATAAAGTACGGGTCAACCTTACAATTTCACCAAAATATATAATTGAATATTCAAAAAGTCTGACCAAAGAGTAAATAACCAAACTCACGAGGGCTTGGTTGTCTCAAGCGCACATGACACGTGCGGTGACGTGACCGAGGACTAATATGCAACTTTAGAAAATTTCTATGCTAATATGCAAATATTACAGAAATTATTGAACGACCAATGAATGTTTGCGTACTAAATAGTAAATACAAAAAGGAACCGGGTTAAAATGCAAAATACCCAAGCAAAGGCGTGATCTGATGGCTCTGATTTGGTCACTCATCCATGTGTCGCACTTTCGAGGCCTGATGATGCTTGGGCGGACGTCCATGATTAGATGATTTCCGACTGATGGACAGCCCTGGCGCGCCTGATCTAACTGTGGTTGCAGCATGCGAGGAGCAAAGGAAGATCAGACGACGTAGAGGTGATCTGCAAGAACGCGGAAGAACTCCACGCCGGCGAGACTCGATCCACTCCTCCTCTATTTTTTGTCATTTCCAGGGTCTCGGTGAGGTTGCAAAATCCTCTAGGGTTCCTCCGCATCGGTGAACGGTCTCAGACGAGCACCTGGAGCTCTGATGCGATCAGACAGAGTCAGGGTAGAATGGATCTCCAGGTGCTCCCTCTTATGCAAAATCGACACTAGATGGAGTCCTTTGTCCCCAGAACATGCAGTTAAAGTTCCAACAAGAAAATAGGTGCTCGGGGGATCGTTTGGCGAGGGAGAAATGGTTGGTGGCGTGGGCGGAGGTCTCCGGTGGCACGACGGTGGAGGAGGCCTAATCTCCAGATCAGAGGTCGATCTAGGTGAATTGAGTGGAGTGGAACGTAGGGAAATGTGAGGGAAAGAAAGTGAGGGCAGTGGAGCGGTCGGTCAATGTCGGAAATGTCGAAAGGTGGTTCGCTGGAGCAGGGCTTTAACGAACTTCAAAAGGGTGGTCTATGGTGAAAACGAGCACGGAATGCAAAATGAAAAGGTGAAAAATGGACCTAGGGATATAGCTAAGCTATATAAATGAGAAATGAACAGAGCTCAGTGGACGAAGCCATGAAATCAACCTCACGCCGGCAAAGCGGTGGAGATGGCGGTGGAAGCACCTAGAAGCTTGCCAAGGCTCTCCTCAAGCAACTGGAGGGGAGCTGCCACCTCCTCGATCCTGAGCATAACTAGAGGGAGGGCAAAGCTGTTGGACATGCAAGCCCACGACGAGCCATTATACAATAAATGTTATTGCGAATATCATTCTTTGATCTGAAATGAAGAATAGATAATTTGCATAATAGGTCCCTTAGTACAATTAGGGTTATGTACCATGGCCATCTTAATGATCATACAACTGTTGATTCAATTATTGAATCATAGAGGCTGGTGCTTGGATGAATATCTATTGAGTTAGATTGAGGACTCATCAAGCATTGTCAAATGATTGTTAAGAGATGATCTCCAGTCTGAGTAGGAGATGACAATCCTTTCTCAATTAGGCTGATATATGTCCGACCTCTTGATGCAGGTCCTCTGCATAGGAATAGAGATTCGGAGGTGTCAGATTAGTAAGATCAAAGAGTTGACTTAACGAGATCGAGATAACCAAAGTCCTATATCGTATGCTGTCATGATACAGGCATGCATCCTCTGACCGGAGACAGATGTGTTGCTATATGTTTGAGTATGTACATTTGGCAGACCAATAGGTTGATGACCTAACCAAGGTCTATACACCGGTGCGCTAGTGTGCATATAAGGGCATATGAGTAATATGATCTCTCAAAGGGATCATACAGGTTCATTTACTGAACCGGAAGGCATGAGCTCACTCATGAGATATTGGGAAGAATCAAATTCCGTGCACAGTCGTCTCTCTTTGGAAGCTTGACTGAATTTGTAGGTTTGATATATACTTTTGGAAAGTATATGATCAAGACCTAGGTATGATATATGCTTTTGGAAAGTATATTATCGATACCAACTCCCAATGATCGAATGAGAAACTTACTGATAAAACCATGAAGTAGACAGTGTAAAGTTGATCTAATACTTCGGTTTTATTCTAAGTCTTCCAGTATGCTGGATGTACAGGTATTGGGAATACCTGAGGGTGATGTGATCATAAACGATTGTATAACCATGATGCTTCCATTCCTAGGGAGTGATGAAACGGATATGGATTTTAATGACTCCTCTTAGTAGAGAAGTGATCTGATCTTGGTCCAATTGTTGGACATTTATATGAATGTGATTCAGATGCAATGAGAAGATTAGATTTACGATCTTGATTTAATCAAGCATCTATGGGAGGCCCGCGATCTAGATTTGAGATATGATCTCAATATCCAAGTCACTATACGTGGAACAATACAATCACCATGTCCTTATTTCCAATATTCGTTGAGAAAGCGCATTATCCTTGAAAGAGTTCAGGATAATTTCATTGTTGATATATGTATCCGAGCATTAAGAAAATTAATAATTAAATGTGATTTAATTATCATGAATAATATGAATTTGATTCATATTATAAGGAGAGTTATCTAGATAATTAAATGTGATTTAATTATCAAAGATGTGAATAATATGAATGTGATTCATATTATTTGAGAACAAGAGAATAGAGATCCAAGATGATTAAATGTGATTTAATTATCATGGATATATATTATAAATGTGATTTATAATATATAAGAGAGAGCTATTTGTAATTTACATTTGTTAATTAAATGTTAATGTGAATTGGATTCACATTGGACATTGAATTGAAAATATAATTTACATTTTATTTTGGGTTATGAATATGATTCACAAATTTTTCAATGGCAAGATTGCAATGTCTACAAAATAATTGTGAATTATTTTTGTAAAATAATTTGCAACAAAAGTTGTTGCATAATCTTGGAGATTACGATATAGAGATGAGAGCCACCTTCCATATATATGGAGTGGACGACCACCACTCCTATTAGGAATGTGTGGTCGTCCCCTCCTTCAACCATGGAAGGAGACACTCTCTCTCCTATGATCTCCAAGAGATCTTGATTTAATTTGGTGATTGAATTATATTGATTTATCATTATATATATTTAATCTAAATTAAATTAATTGTTGTTGGTTTTTACCAACACAAATCTTAGCCATTAAAAGAAACACAATCAATGAGAACCATTGGATTTGTTTTGTCCATGGATTGAGATCCTGGATCCCAAAATATTATAAAAGGAGAGGCACCCTTTTGCTCTTCTTTACACACAAGAGAACATAAGTCTCTCTCTCTCTACATATCAGCTCTCTCTCTTCCTCTCTCATGGCCATCCACCATGGATGCCCTAAAGAGGCTCTCCGTCGCCGCAGCGTCGTCGTTATGCTTCCCGATCGTTTGCTCGTGATCTCCGTCTCCTTCGGTGCGCCTTGCTCGTGAAGAAGACATCAGATCTCGTGTGTCGAGATCAGGAGATCCTCCGCTTAGATTATCAATATGGATTACGAGAAGCACGCGTCTCATCCACACGCTCGTAATCGTCTCCTCCTTCGGATCGGACTTGAGACAGGAGGTCTCTTCATTTAGAGACTTGATCACAACCACGCTTCAAGAGGTAATCCTATTACTTGTTTGTGTTTTAGACGAAACGATCCGAGAAGTGTTCTTGGATCACGTGGTTTCATCAAATGAAAAAAATTTTAATTTCCGCTGCATAGAACAACTAGTTCGGCTAGTCGTTCTTCAACGTATTAGATACGATGCCCACGCTTCCATGATGCGCTTGAGGATCTCAACATATCCTTCAAAAGCAAGGTCAAAAGATGTTCAGAAGAGTGAAGGAAATCGGGGAGGGTTTTTGTACAAGCTGAATGAAGTGGCTCAAAGATTGAGGGAGATCGACCGAATCAACGCTCCTCATCCTAAAAAATCACCCGGGCGTGAATCATCGATATACGACGAGGAAAAAGTCATGATGGCGTCGAGGCTTATTGTTGCAAGGAGAGGTGGGAAGAAAATCGAGAAGAAGATGTCAGAGGATGTTCTGACAGGATGTGAGCCTCAGTCAGAGAGTTGACAGAGGTCAACTGGCGGGGGAAGTTGGTTGGTCCACGTAGACCAACCAGAAAAAACTCTGCCAAAATTATTTAAAAATCGATACAAAATAATGAATGAATTTATTAATTTTAGCTTATATAACTAATAAATGTTTATTATTTTCTAAATTATTTTATTATGGTATTTATTTATTTTTTAGAGCTTTGTAATTACAAGTTACTTTTTAGGGGTTAACATAGTATATTCATGTATGTTTTTGAGTCTTTTATTTTGTATTTTTGATTTTATTAATTAATGTTATTGTATATATTTATAACTTATTTTTATACTTAAATATATTTTCATTATATTTTTCTTATATAAAATATATACTTAAATAAATAGAGCTATTATTTATACATGTATACTTATAGGTAATTCATCTATGCATTTTACATACCTATTTTATTTTAATATTTCTTTAGTGTTTTATTCCTATTTTAATATGTATGTATATTATAAATAATATTTAAAAAATTTTAAATATATAACACTACGAAAATAATGAATAATAAATAAAATGAATATTTTAATCGAGTATATTATACAATAGGGTCCAAAACCTTACTTTCTTATCCTAACCTTAAAAAATATGAAGCCACCTTCATTAAATAGCTTATTAAAAGTTATATACAAGTAAAGATGATTTTGATATATTTTGAGTTTTTATTTGAGAGATATAGGTCTGGGAAGTTGGGATTTTAGATTCTTATTTAGATTGTATCGTTTTTTTTCATATCATTTTTGTATGAAATAAGTTTCTGTTTTTCTATATTTTATTGTCTACAACTTTCATGTACAAAGTTTCCTTGTTTGAAATATAAAAGTGGAAATAAAATAGGTCCCAAAAAATGAATAATAGAAGAATAAATAAAAGGAGTTTTTATTTTATTTTGGACCCTTATCTCCCCCTACTTTATTCCTTATCGACTAGTCATCGAAATGCCTAGGTCTCAAGGTTTAGGATCATAAATTATCTTCGATATTTTATTTTTTTCTTTTCTTTTCTTTATTCTATAATTTTGACATTAAAATAGTATTTTATATACACTTTATACAATAATGCATGAATGCTAAATTATACAACTTAAAGGTATTTACACACATTTACTAGGTTTTTAAGTCTAAAATGATAGAATAAAGATGATGAAATGGAGATTCATCAAGTATACCTGAATAAAATAATCATTTTATTTATTCCTTATATTTTTCATATTGTTATAATTTTGTACAAATTATCTACAATGCATGTACAAAATTAAAATAAAATAAATTAGTAAAAAAAGATAAATAAATAAGTCTATTTCAATACATAGATGAATCCCATATACATATGTTGAACGCAAGAATCAGAGCTGCTAATAATGGCCTAAAAATATCAGACTCACTGTCATTGATGTGACTCCTTAATACCTGCGATCAAACAACAATTAACATGCACTATGAATAACCAGTTAATCAGATTGGGCTAAAATTTATTATACCCTACTTAAGATGTATAGTGATAAATATGTAGAGATTGAACACATGAAACAAAGGTGTAGAGAAAAGGAGATAGAAAATCATACATGGATTTATCTTTCCAAACATTTAGCCAATTTATGATTTTCTTGGGTTTTAAATTTTTCAAATTTTTATTTAATTTTTAATTTTGCATATGTTTTTTATTTTCAACTTTTAAAAATAAAAAAATAAAATGAAGGAGAAAAGAAAATAATAATATAAGTATATACAAAAAATATGTAGTAAATATATGTTTGTAGAGATATACGAGTCAAAGTAGGTATAAATATACCTAAAATTTCAAAAAAATATTTTTATATTTATATTTTTATAATATTTTTTGTGATTTTTTGGCTATTTTGAGAATTTTTAGGTATTTGAAATTGAATTAAAAAATCAAAACTAGAAAAATGAAGCAAATAGAAGTTTTGATTTTAAAAATATAAAAGCACAACAGAAAACCCCAAAACTATTTTCAAATCAAAATATACTCAAAAAAGAAAAATAGGGATAAAGACAAGTATTTTTGAAGTTTTTATGAATTTTTGAGAATTTTTATAACATTTTTAGTGTTTTGTGATATAGGGGTTTTCTTTTATATTTTTAGTTGATTTTTGAAAAATGATAAAACAAATTAAAATAGATAGGAAATAGTTCTTGCATAATTTTTTAAACATTTTTTGGTATTTTATAAGTCAAACAGGAACAAAAATGTTATCTTTTGATTTTTTATAAATATTAAAATTGCTGAAAATCAAAATACAAAAATATAACATGAATGTGTACACTAGTGAACCTAACCCTATTTTTTGAGATTTATTGGAGCACATATGATAATTTTAATAAATATAAAACATGCACAAATGTTAATGGACTATCAAGGGCATAAATGCAAATAACGCAATTTACCCAAAATTATATATCTTCCAATGAAGGTTTAAGGAATAAACTTAAATTACAAAACTTATCGTGGCCTAAAGACAAAATGTCCAGTTCATGTGGCTAACCACGTGAGCTGAGCTTGCGAGGAATAAACCACAAATAGGATAAAAGGGCAGGTCTAAAGTGCAGTTATGACAGACAATTTACAACCATAACATAAAGTTTGGATATTAAATATTAATATACAAAAAATAAGGGGGCCAGATGTGCAATTTTACCCCACTAAGCACGATCGTGTGACTGAGAGGCTTTCACTTGACATATAGTGGTATAAGATGCGTTGATGATGCTTCAGCATGGGCGGCCTGGATTAGATCGAGTGTCTGATCTTACAGATGGAGCGTTGCTTATCGGATGACCCTGGATCAAACTGGAAGCACATTCTTCATCTGACGGTTGGGAGGTGCAACAGACGAATTGGTGAAGAGCTGCTGCCTGGCGGCTTTGGATTAGGGCTAGCGAGCTCCTTCGGCCGTTCCTCGTGCATCTGATGGGCTAGGGGTCTTCCTGAGGTGACATCGAAGGTGGCTGATGGTCGGAGAAGAACCAGAGACCCAAGGAATCGATCATGGTAGCTTGAAGCGCACACCAAACCTATAGCCCTCTTTCGACTTCGAATGGGGTAGGAATACCCCCTTCCAATCGTTGGACCTACAAGAATGTGATAGCCAAGCTATGGGAGGCAACTGGGCTATTATTGGCATTGATGGTGGTTAGAGTAGGGGTAGTTTGGCGAAGCGAAAGATGACTGGAGCTTAAGGGATCCAGTGAAGGCTAAAAGCTAGAATCTATGCGAAAACAAATGATCAACGCGTGAAATAAAGTTTGCAATAAAACCTAAGCCTACATAGAATTTAAAAATCGAAAAAGATTGACCTCTAGAAGCCGGAGCTGCAAGGTGGTACCTCGACGACCAAGATGGCCGAAGATGGCTGGGAACACATCTCATTAATGCGTTCGCAAGCATATCCTTCATCGGGTCGGACTTAAGACATGCAATCTCTTCCTTTAGAGACTTCGATCGCAACCATACTTCAAGAGATATTTCATTATCTTGTTTGTGGTCTGATGAAACGGTTCAAAAAGTGTTATCGAATCATGTGGTTTCATATCTTTCTATTTTTTAAATTCTGCTATTTCCAACGACTAGTATGACTAGTCGCTCACGATCGCATTGAATGAGATTTTTACACTTCCTTGATGCGCTTAAGGCTTTTGCCATAGCCTTCAGCTTTATTACGAGAAATTTGTTGCTTTACAAGTGGTTTTATGTTGCTTTATTGTGATAGATTTGTTGATTACATTATCCCATGCCTTGTAGATTTTTTTTGCAGTTAAAGGAATTAGTCCATGCCCTATAGAGATAATAGGTATTGTGGTAGAAGAATACATAACGTTGTAGAAGAAGACTACAACAAAATTAACCTTTGACAACGAATAATTCAACATTTTTTATCATATAACTTGTAGTTAAATATATAACAATGAAGTATATTGATTACTTATTTAAATTGTAACTTCTATTGTGTTCGTATAACAATAGTTTTCCATTGATGTAATCATTGGTAAATTTAGAAAAGATTTCAACCAATTTTAACGAACAAATCATTATTATATGACCCTTTTGTAAAGAATATGATATTCTTTGTTAACTATAAGAACAAAAGCTAATTTTACAAAGAATAATATCCGTTATTATACATTTAACATCAGAAAATATGGTAACAAATATTCAAATTATACGTTGCCATAGGTCATTTCTCTTGCAATTGAACAAAAAATTTTATTTCCGTTTTTTTATCACGGTTTAATTAAAAAAAAGATGTTAAACTATGCTTTCAATCCCAATATGGGGCCTCATTTTTTTAAAATATGACAAAATAGTTGAATGTTCAATATCTTTTTATTACATTTGAAAAATAGAGTTTTTTGATTGGAAATCAAGATATAGTTGAGTTTTTTTTAAATACCCTTTGAACAAATTGCATGTTCATTTGAGGAATAAGGAGAGATACCCTTCCTTATTGCCCTGATTTCTTATCCCTCCATAGACGGTCAACATTTTGATCATGGAGTCAAGATGAGGGATAATGTTTCCCTCGTCTTATCCCTCCTTATATCTCCTTATTCATTTCCCCTTGTTCCTCTACATAATGGCTCCTTTAGAGTCATGCATGGTTCAAAACATAAATGCAGAAATTATTATTACTAAATAAGAACAATCCGCATTTACTAATTATCACATACATAATTACATATATATATTTACATACAGATATGTATATGCATCCATAGTTAGATGTGTATGTATCAACATACACACAGACACACACATACAAAAGTCTCTCTCTCTCTCTCTCTCTCTATATATATATATATATATATATATATAAGAAAAGGGATTCTACTCCATGGAGTAGGTATCTTACCTACTCCATTTTCTTCTTTTTCAAAATCTTTTTATTTTTTTTGAAAAATTCTTCCATGAATTTTCATAACTATATCCCTCTAATATGTGATTCAAATTTCGTCGGAAACAGAGACTCCTACGGCCTCCATCCTGACAATCATTTTTTAACGGTCACAGATTTGCTGTATTTTTCACGTTTTGGATGGAGGCCGTAGGAGTCTCTGTTTCTGACGAAATTTGAATCACATATTAGAGGGATATAATTATGAAAATCCATGGAAGCATTTTTCAAAAAAAAATAAAAAAATTTTGAAAAAAAAAGTGGAGCAAGTTACCTACTCCATGGAGTAGGATCCCTTTATATATATACATATATATATACATACATATATATATATATATATACATACATATATATATATATATACATACATATATATATATACATATATATATATACATATATATACATACATACATATATATATGGGGAATATGCACCCTGGTGCATGTAATTTTACATGCACTAGGGCCTATATCTCTTACATTTTTTTATTTTTTTTGGAAAATATCACAGTGTATATTCATCTATATATCCCTCCAATATATCATTTGAATTTCGTCAGAAGTAGGACCCCTATGCCCTCCATCTAGAACAGGTAATTTTAACGGCCTTAGAATTTTTGTAATCGACATGTTCTAGATGGAGGGCATAGGGGTCTCTATTTTTGACGAAATTCAAATGATATATTAGAGGGTTATATAGATGAATAATAGGCCCCGATGCATGTAAAATTGCATGCACCAGGGTGCATGCTCCCCATCCTTATATATATATATATATATAGAGAGAGAGAGAGAGAGGAGAAACTTCAAATGAGGCGGGGTCTCACCATGTATATGGTGAGCCACTCTTAATTCAGGCATCTTTCCAATATATTTTACAATTTCTTGTTTCATACATTTTTTGATGGCTTGTTTCATATATATAACAATAAATATTAACACAATATGTATAGTGAAATAAAATTATGAAAATATTATTATATTAGATGGAAATATTAATTTAAATTTGGATTCTATATTTTACAAAATTCATTTTTTTATAATGTGCAGTTTATACTTTTACAAAACTGCTACAAAGTTTCTACTAAATTCACGGTGACCTTTACAATTTCAGAAAAGCTCCCACCTCATTTGAAAGGTGCGCGCACGTGCGCACGTTTGTGTCTATATATATATATATATATATAGAGAGAGAGAGAGAGAGAGAGATAGAGGAAAGGGATCCTACTCCATGTAGTAGGTAACTTACCTACTCCACTTTCATTTTTTAAAACTATTTGAGATAATTACACCCATAACCCTGAGTAATCTTGCAATAATAATCATAACCCTGCATAATAGCGAATTACACGAGAAACCCCGAATAATCACTCTGTCTCACATTCATAACCCTCTGTTAGTTTTCCCTTTAACCCAACCATATCATAGGGTTAATCTAATCCTTATTCTATCCGACGACTGCTAAAAATTTCAAACAAAAAACAAAAACCCCAAACCTCCTCCCCTTCTTCAACGTCCCGCCCCATCTTAATCCGCTAGCTTGCCCCCTTCTCTTCTTCCTCTGATGACAACCCCTCGCCGGAGACATACGATGGAGAGGGGGTTTCCAGGAAATTGCACCTGGGGATGGCTTCCAGGTGCGCGCGCGATGGCGGCGGGGAGGGGTTGGCTTCCAGGCAACATGGGTGGAAGAAGACCGGGGGGTCAGCAGGGTTGCGACAGGAGGGGCGGGCGGAGGGCAACGAGTGGAGGGTCGATGGGGGGTGGCTTTGGCTTCCGGGCTGGGGCGGTTCGAGGGAGGGTTGCAAGGAGCGGGATGGGTTTGGCTTCCATGCGACATGGATGGAGGGCGACCTGGCTGGGGGTTGGGCCTTTGGCTTCCCAGCTGCGAGAGGGCAACAAGTGGAGGTTTGGCTTTCGGGCAGGGGTGGTTCCGCAGAGGGTTGCGATGGGGGGATGGGTGGAGGGAGACCTGGCGGGAGCTTTGCCCTCCAGGCGACGACGAGGGATGGTGCTTTTCCAGGCGCGGGGGATGGTGCTGGGCTTTGCCTTACGGTTAGGGGCGTTTGGGGGAGGGTTGCGACAGAAGGGGAGGGGTGGCGGGTTCCAGGTGATGGGGGGATGGGTGGAGGGTGACCGGCGAGTGGGCGGGGGGCTTCTAGACAGGGCGGCTGGGGGGAGGGTTGCGACAGGAAGGGAGGGCTTCCATGTCAGGGTCGACGGCGGAGGAGGGGGGCTACGGTGAGGCTTTTAGGGGCAACGACCGGAGAGCTTCCATGTTAGAGGCAGCAAGGGGAGGACGGCAGAAGAGGTGGCGGGGGAGGGCTACAGGTGATGGGAGAAGGGAGGGTATCATTTTGTAAATAAAAATTACTTTGAAGGGTAAAATTGTCCATATTTAACTTTTTCCATCTGAGTTAATGGAGATTCGAAACGGAACTTGACACATGGTTATATTATGTAAAGGTTAAGCATTACTCGAGATTTCTCGTATAATTCACTATTATGCAGGGTTATGATTGTTATTGCAAGATTACTCATGGTTATGGGTGTAATTATCCCAAATTATTTTTATTTTTTAAAAGTCCCTGTATTTTACCTGATCTAGATGAAGGCCATAGGAGTATCTGTTTCTGATGAAATTTGAATGACATATTAGAGGGATATAATTATGAAAATTCATGGAAGTATTTTAAAAAAAATAAAAAAAAGTGGAGAAAATAAAAATGGAGTAGAACACATGGTTTTAGTTATATATGTATCTGTTCATTGCTCACTCGCTTCTTACTACCATTGGCCTCCATTAAACTCGGAAAGATAGAATCGAGGAAGAGAATATCAATTGTTTGACAATCTATGCCAAAATGAAGGAGAAGTAATTGCAAATCGATGATTGACAAAATAGAAACGAAGGATCAATTTGCCAAAATTACTAAAAATGGTCGGACGTACAAACCTATCGTGAACGGGATATTATATGAATACCCCTATCAACTTCCTTTATTACATGAATATACCTACAAACACCGTATGTATAAAAAGAAAACTTCTACTAAATACCATCCAACTTTTACTTACCATCCTCCATTTTCCTAATTCTTGGTTATTTGACTGCGCTAGTCTCCTTCCACCGTCCTCGAATTTAAGAAGCTAAACAGCGAGAAAGGATACGAAGAACTTTCTTATGAGAAATCTATAAAACTTATACATGTTATATTTGAGTTCGCTGAAGGTATATGCGATTATGAAATAGTAATAAAATCCTAAACTAAAGTAGCAATTAATGCATTTGATAACAATCACGATGAGAAGTCATACATTTTATAAAGGATGTAAATATATATTTCTCCGTCTAGAAGACAGATATGAAATGGATACAAATATTTTTCAATATTAAACAGCTGTTACAATATCCTCAAAGATATCTATAGATTTACGATTTTGATATTAACATTTTTTAAATGAGCTAAATATATGTTGGATTTCGCGTGTAAATCAAAATTCATAAAATATAATATATTAATTCGTAGAAATTTTAAAATAGACATAAAACTCAATGATAAATCTTTATAGTTACGATGATGATGAATTGCATGTTCACGAATACAAATACATCTATGTATGTATTTATTTTGTATATGTATGTATGCATCAATTTGTATGGTCAATGATCTTGAGGAAAATTACAAAAAATCTCGAGAGCTAAAATGGTAAACAATATCTAACAGCATAACGTAATCTTTGAACTTCCACCCATATATATATATATATATATAATAAATAGGAAAAAACTTTCAAATAATATATAATTCTCTATAAAGGAGAAGACTTATACCTTCATAGAATGGGTACTGTGAATTATAAATATATCAAAGCTTTCTCAGAGAGAAAGAAACGTGCAAACAAAGGGGAGAGTTTGCTAACAATGGAAGATAGATCAAGTGGTAATAAAAAAAGGTATACTTTCAATCTTAGTATTTGAATCTAGATTTTGGAGGGGGAAAGTCACGGCCGCATGAGAGCAGATCCTTAGTTGTACAACAGAGAAAATCCTCAGTCGTCCAAGTCGCTACATCGTGATCAATCGGTTTGCACGAATTATCACATTAAGAACACACAAAAACACCGATTTCGTACGAACCATGCAATCTAGCTGCTTGAGCGGCCGAGGGTTTTACAACAATTCTCCACTGTACAACAGAGGATCTACTCGCTAGCCACACTACTAGTGAGGGGGTTATGTTCTAGAGTAAGGATCTGCAATAAACCGTGACGAGGCCCGCGTCGCTCGATCAAGATCGAGCTGTTCACACGGTAAGAGTCCACAAAAATCCAGATTTCATGCGAACCGCTCGATCTTGATCGAGTGACATGGACCTCCTAGCAGTTTACTACAGATACCTGTAGTACTGCAGAATTCTGCTCTAACAAATATACGTAAAGTGCGACGTCCTTTCTACAGTTGAAGTAATATATGTGATGTTTCAAATGGTATATCTAAATCCAGTCCAATCTCAATATCTGCTTCGTCATCAGAAGAGCTAATCCCTAGGTTTGCCATGATCATCACGTCTGCCGTATTTCACTGCCTCTTCTCCTCTGCCCATAAACCCTGACGTCGTCTCTCGTGTCATTCCCCTCTATATATGATCAGAACTCATTTGCGACAATCGTCAACCACCTCTTACCTCCATTTCCTTTCCTCTTCCCATCCTTCAGAAATGGCTGTTCTTCTCCTTGTTATCGCTGTGCTATCCATGTCGTCCAGCACGCATGCATTCGTCATCAGAAACGAGACGACGCTGAGGAGCGAGCAGGAGGTGAAAGACATCTACGAGGTGTGGCTAATGACATACTCTAAATCCTACAATGGTCTGGAGGAGAAGGATAGAAGGTTCGAGATCTTCAAGGACAACCTCATGTTCATTGACGAACAGAACCGTGGGGAGAACGGGCACTCGTACGTACTCGGAGTAAATCAGTTCGCAGATTTGACGAACGAGGAGTTCCGGGCAACGCACACGGGCTTGAAGAGGACGCAGCCAAGACTCGAGCCAAATAGCACTGGTAGGTATGAGGTGCAGGAGGGGGAGGAGCTGCCTAAGGATGTTGACTGGAGGAAGCTTGGAGCTGTGGCTGCAGTCAAGGACCAGGGCAGTTGTGGTCAGTTTTTTTCGCATGCAATGTTCCTATTTCATATCATTAGCTTGTGGATGGAGGTGGTTCCTCTGCAGTTCTGTAGACTTCACAGTAACTCCGGGAGTTTGTCCGAGCGGTTTGAATGAATTTACACAGTAGGGACTCATGAAAAGTGTGAATTCGTGCAAACTGCTCGATCAAGATTTAGCGGCTCGAAAGATCGACTCTTTTACTGCAGAATCTGCAGTACTACAGATATCCTCTCTCCTTGTGGATAGGGGCTGGGTCGTTTGCTGTAACGCAGGGAATGAGTTCGATGGAAAAGGGACGGCCCCGAAGTTCAGACTCAAATAGCCAACTTTCTCCTTTTTGGAGTACCATTTTCTAGCAACTATACTGACATCTAAATTAGCCCCTCCAAATTTACTTCATCTAAAAAAATGTTTCTGCTATTTTTCTTAAATGGACCTGAGAGCACAAATTACTTGTTGCGCCTGTAGGTAGCTGCTGGGCTTTCTCTGCCATCTCGGCAGTAGAAGCGATAAACCAGATTATCACCGGCAAGTTGATCACGCTGTCTGAACAGGAACTCGTCGACTGCGACACCGCCTACAGCCAGGGTTGCGATGGGGGTTACATGGACCGTGCTTTCGAATTCATTGTCAAGAATGGCGGCATCGACACCGATACTGATTACCCCTACACTGGGCGCAATGGCAGATGCAACACCCGCAAAGTACTTTAAATCTGGAATTGTTTCAGCACTACCTCATTAGACTGAGTCGTTATAATCTTGTTACCTTTCTTTTGCTGCAGAAAAACAACAAGGTGGTGACAATAGATTCATATGAATATGTCCTGCAAAATAGCGAGAAGGCCTTGCAGAAGGCAGTGGCCAATCAACCTGTTAGTGTGTCTATCGATTCGCGGAGTCGCATGTTCCAGTTCTATACGTCAGTAAGAAGATGCTGCCTTTCAAATACCTGACTCATCATTCATTTACTCGATGTGTATACTAGTGATTGTGCGCAATGATTTCCAGGGTGTTTTTGATGGAAAGTGTGGAACATACTTGGACCATGGAGTGGTGGCCGTGGGCTATGGCACAGAGAATGGAATAGACTACTGGATTGTAAGGAACAGCTGGGGATCTGACTGGGGAGAAGATGGTTACATCAGACTGAAGCGCAATATTAAATCATCCTCGGGCAAATGCGGCATCGCAATAGATGCTTCCTATCCTGTTAAGTATGGCTCAAAGCATCGTCCTTCCGATGACGAACATAGCAAGAACAAAGCCATAAAACATTGGGACGCAAGATCAGATATGTGAATAATGCGCCAGTTTAATAACATATGTCATTTTATAGATATATACTGTAATGGAGAGCATACGTGACCAAGTCTCTCTACCAGAAGATTCATGTAAAACTGCAGTATACTTTGTGTGGGCTTAATATTGTATAATACCTAAATAAATGTTATGGTTGTTCTGTAGTGTGGTCTCGTCACGGCGAAGGAAAAGGTCAGAATTCGAATGAATAAAAAGAAAATAAAAGGTTGTTAGTTGGAAATGGATGATAGCCCCAGTTTTTCAATACAATTAAAATCCATCTCGGACGAATTTGGGAGATCTTGCCATCCAATGTTTGACAACCTTCCTTTTGTTACAAGTTCCATGCACAATCTCACTTATACAATTATTTAAGGCGTGTTTTTATTATCTTGAATGGGATCTAAGTTATTAACATAGGATTAGGGATGCAACCGAATATCGATATATCCATCTCCGACCGTCATCGTATTCATTTTAGGAGGATATGGATATGTATTTTTTATTTTGACGGATATGGATACAGATAAGCATATTTGTTTTTATTTTTTGGGGGTACACACACATATATATATCTGGATATTGTATCATTTTCAATTTTTTTTGAGGATATATATATATATATATATATATATATGGTTCGATTTTTTCAGTATTACTAAAACTCTATATGTGTATCATAGACATAATTTTCAATGCATGCATAAAAATATCTAAATATATTATAGAGTTACATGTAATATAATACATTTAAGAGCCATTTCAAATGTAGGAAGAAAAAAAATACAATAAATTACAAAAAAGGCCCCAACTAAACATCGATTCTCAAGTAGGACCTTATTTTGAAATATAACAATAATGTGTTCAATTTTATTTCTTTTATCTTAAATATATGCTTCCACAACTCTTTTTATATTGATGTTAAAGCATAAAGTAGAAATTTTAATATCTTCTTTATATCATTTAAAGCCCCAAATGGGAAGTTATGCATAGTCAGTGCTTTTTCTTAATAATTTACCCAAGTATATATCTTATGATATTTAACTATTTGTTATAAAAGTTTAATTTAACATATTACTTTGTTTTCTTTTTTATTTTGTTGTAATTGTAGTTTGAATAATTCTGACATTTAATTTAAGTCTAAGGAAAATTTTATTATCCATAGGAAAATTTTATTATCAGTAGGATAATCCATATCCATTTGTAGAATATTAGTATTCAAATTATTATCCATTTCCATATATGTGTGCATATTTAAGGATATGATTTGTGATTCTCAATATCCGCAAGATATCTGTTTTCTGTTTCTGTATATATTTTAAAAAGGATAAGGATATGATAAAACACGTTCATATCCATATCTCAGTTTCCATCATGCTTAAAATACATTCATCCTTCAAGGTACCATAATATGTCAATTTTAATAAACTGAGCAACATGTCTTGTATATGGAAGCACATAGTACATGACTATTTTCCATTTAGGTTAGCCCAATGTAAAATCACCCCCACAAGGAATATTGCAAAGGCACCTGGGTCATATAAAGTAATTCATCAATTAAATAAGAATGGATTTAATAAAAACATAGTATGAACATGAGTATAGGAGATGACACATCCTATAAGTAATCAAATATCGAGCGATCGTGATATCCTCAAGGTGGAGTTCTTTCATAGATCACTTCTCTTTGTTGAAGAAGAGTCATGATTTTAAAAAAGAGATTCTTAGAATAGTACTCTAAACCATTTATAGAGAGATATGTCATTGCAACATACTTGAAATCACCTCCACATTTAAATTTTATATTGCATGATTACAATTGTCATATGAACTTTAAGGTGCATGAAGTCTCATAGTTGACTCTAGTGGAGGGTGATAGAGACTATAGTTAACTTATTTATTAATTTAATCATTCAAATATCAGTGAATGCTTGCCAATAACAGGAATGAAAACTGTATCAAAATATAACCTTTCTAAGAATATTCCTTTTCGAAATTTTTCTAATAATTTTTAAGTAATTTTATGGACCTTTTTTCAAAGATTTTGTACTTTTTAGAGTTTTGAGTGCAACAACAACAACAAAGACTTGTCCCACATTAAGTAAGGTCAACTGCATGGATTGTTTGCCTCCATTTGAATCTAATCCAAATAAATAGTATCCCTTTGAATAGTCTCCTTCCAACACTTCGTATGCTTCCTCACTTTCTTAACAGGCTCATCATCCCCAATCTCGTATGCTCTAACTAGTGCATCATCCAATCTTCTTTGGAAAAACTACCTTAAACAATTCCCACTCATCTTATTCTCTATTGGAGATACTCTAACTTTCCTTTTGATCACATTTTTCCGAATATGATATTTTCGCATATAACCACACATCCATCGAGTCATTTTCATTTTTGTTACTCTCATTCTCTACACATGTCTATGGTTCACAAGCCAACATTCAAATTCATAGAGCATAGAAGGTCTCACAGCTTCTTTGTAATACTTTACTTTGATTTTTAAAGGAGTTTTCTTATCTCAAAGGATAGTAGATGGTCCTCTCCACTTTAGCCAACCTGCATTTATTGTATGAGTAACATCTCCATAAATTTTCCCATCATGTTTCCAAATAGATCCCTAGTATCTAGAGGAATCTTTCTTCTAAATGTTGTCTTGTCTAATCTTTATCCTGATTCCATCATCACTACTTTCATGGAATGTACCCTCCATATATTCCATCTTAGACCTACTTATACGAAATCTTTTAGTCTATAGGACATGTCTTTGGACCTAGATATTCTTATTTACTCCATCTACATATGCATCAACCAACACAAGATCATCGGCAAACAACATACACCAAGGTACCTCATCGTGAATGCGACTAGTCAACTCATCCATAATCAAAGTAAAGATGAAATGACTTAAAGACAAACCTTGATGTAAACCGTAGCTGATGTTAAAATAGTTGATCTTCTAAGATTGGATCCTTACACAAGATGAAACCTCACCATACATATCCTTTATAAGGTTGATGTACCGGACAATTACTTGTCTCTTCTCCAAAACTTTCTACAATATCTTGATGAGTTTGCATTTCATCACCTTTATTATTTCATTTTAGCCTTAAATCACTAGTTAAATGCACATGTATATCATTTATTTGTCAAAATAAATACCTGATAAAGTGTACAAAATTCTGTATAAGATAATGTACTTTTATTGTATTTAATTCTAAAATTAAAGAATAAAGGAAGAAAAGAAATGAAAGACCATAGGTGTGGAGTGATCCTAAACCCCAAGACCCAGTCATCATGATGACTTGGTCTACAAGGAATAAAGTAGGGGGAGATAGGGTAAAAGAACTGTATATAAAATACATAGAAAATCATGTACAAAATCCTCATTTAATTGCTCAAATATTAATTTTGGGGACCTATTTTATTTATTTATTTTTAAACCTCAAAAACCAAAATCCTCTATATGAATATTGTAGATAAAAATACATTGGAAAATACAAAATTAATTTCACAAAAAAATAGTCAATAGTGTGCTCGGGATACATAAAATAAAAAGTCAAAAAAAACTCCACAGACATGTATCTTCTCCATACTATATCAAAATGAATCAAAATCACTTGTAATTGTATATAGCTTTTAATAGGCTATTTAATTAAGGTGGTTTCATCTAATTTGGAGGTAAGATGCAAATAGGTTCTGGGCCCATATTGTGCAGTATACATGTATATTTTAATGAATATATTTATTTTTTGTATTTTCCAACTTTTTTATTTCTATAAAATTGTAAATATTATTTGAAACACAAATTCATTATAAAAATTAATTAAAACCAATAAAATAATATCAAAATAAATAAGTATATTTCAAATGCATGGATGAATACCTTATACATATACCTATATAATAAATGTACATATTTATTTAAGTATATAAATGACTCCGAAAAATATAATATAAATATATTTGTGTATCTTTAAATTATTTATAAATGTGTATAAAATAATAAAATTTAAAATACAAAATAATAAAATAATATATATATATATGTAATTATACATATGATTGTACATGTAAATAGTAGCTTATAATAAATCGCTCTATAAAATAAATAAAAATAGGAATTTAATACTGCTTAAAATTAGAAACATTTTTATTTTTTAACAAACTTTCACTAATTCATTTATTAATTATTATTGAATTTACAAATATTTTTATTTCGTTTTTTCTTGGTTGGTCCATGTGGACCAACCAGGAGTTTCATGAGTTGACCCAAGTCAACTATACCTACACCTCTTGTGACTCATGTCAGAGTTGCTTCGCCCCTCTCTTGTCCTTCTTGGTCTTGATTCGTGTCAAAAATTTTTTTATTTTCCCATGGAATCAAGCTCGACACGATGATCCATCATGCTAGGGCATTAGACCCATGCACGATCACTCCATTTCCAACAATATCATGACCAACTTATCATTGTTCTTCGCATATAAATCAATCTTTCTTCGTCATTTATTGGTTTTTGGTCCCTATTTGTCCTCAGATCTCACATACAATGAGGACTTGGTGACAATGGGAGGATGATGTCTGCATCTAAGAGAATACCAAGGAGGAGGTGATCTAGTATCTCCAGTGAGATCTGTCTTAAAGTCTTGTCTCTTTGTCCCTCCGGCCAAATCAAGGCCATTCCCCCCGTTTTCAGGTAATATTCTTATCTTAGATTTCCATTCTTAAGTTAGTTTTAATTTATCTCAGAGTTTACATAAATTTCAAATTCTTCGTTCGCCTGGAGCTCGAGCTCCAGCTCTATTCCCCGTGTTTCCGATTGTATCGCAACCCGTTTACCACCTCATTCTATTTCCCTTCACCTTCTATTCATTTTGCCCCCACATTTCACCTCGGATATCACAAAGATATGGGTCCTCAAAGCTTGCCACTTTCGGTACGCCGAAGCTTCACCATCCCTTCACCTTGTGAGGCTTCGAGCCTCAATTTTGGTACCGAGGCCTTCGTCTTGAGTCGTCAAAGATTTTTGGTGAAGACCCAAGCTGAAACAAGACCATTAGAGCCAATTCTGAGACTCAATTGTGGCTCCTAGTTGAAGACCCCCTAGATCCCCATCGTTGGGGCCTAGACTCGATCCAAGGAGACCTATTGATGCAGAGGAGTTTCATGAAGAAGAAGAAGAACTTGTCCAAGAGGCGATCAAGGCTTGGTGTAGGCCGGAATCAATGATCGAAGCAAGGAGGTGTGCATATTCTTCCATGTTCATCCACCGCACCCCCTAGTAGTCCTATAAAGAACAAGTGCCAAATCAAATCCTGGCCGTAGGAACTTTGGCAAAGCGCTGCATCTCTCTGTTCTTCGATCTGCCATGTGTCACGAGAAGGACAATGGGAAGTTACATGGTAAATTTGCAAGGTCCACCCACCACCTTTTGTATTTATTAAACAGTATTGTAAATATTTTAGTTTGTGTAGAAGTTGGGGACAAATAACATGTATGCCCTCATATCTTTTTAATATTGCAGTTTTGTCCCTCATCACGTCACCTCACATGATGACCAACGTGCATGGGTATTTTGAATGTGAACCATTCTAGGTTTTGTATATATAATCTGATCTGTTAAAATCAAGTTTCAGCTATAAACTTCTGGTTTTTTCACATAACTCCCCATATTTATTTTTAATTACAAAAATATCCCTATCGGTTCAATTAACTTTTGTGTATGTTTTCTATTTTCTAAAAATTTCATTATTGCTACAAAAATTATGGGAAAATAGGATAAGGTGTATGTTTGCATGCTCTTTCATGATATGTATTTAGTTTTGTATTTTATGAAAATTTTCTATTTATTAAAAATCAATCAGTGTATGGTTATTCTCTGTTATCTTTAAAAATCCAAAAAATAAAAATTCATCTTTAAAAATCCCAAAAAAATAATAGTTGCTTATTATTGTATTTTATACATCCAAATCAAAAATCCTTTAAAATAAAAAAGGAAATTACTAAAAATTAAAAAGCTCCAAAATCGTTATAAAAATTATAAAAAAATCTTTAAAAATCTTTAAAATATTAGTTTCTATTCTGAATTATTATATATATAATTATATGCATATTAAAATTAGTTTTGAGAAATTTGACTTTATTTCTTATTTTTAAACCTCAAAACAATTCGACATATTTTAAAAGTTCCTGGTTTTGTATTTTGGACTTTCAAAATATCTAAAAATTAGAAAAAAAAACGCTAAAAAAATCACTAAAACATAAGAAAACAACAACAACAAAGCCTTTTCCCACAATTAAGTAGGGTTGGCTACATGGATTATTCGCCTCCAATTAGATCTATCTTGGGTCAATCCCGGGCTTATATCCACAAAACTAAGATCCCGTCGTATGGTCTCTTTCCAACACTTCTTGGGGCGTCCTCACCCTCTCTTAGCTGGCTCAACATCCCAACACTTGCATCCCCTAACTGGAGCATCGACTGATCTTCTTTGCAAATGTCCAAACCATCTTAAGCGATTTTCTCGCATCTTATCCTCGATCGTAACTACACCAACTTTCTTTCTGATTGCATCATTCTGAATCTGATCTTTACGTGTGTATCCACACATCCTCCTTAGCATTTTCATTTCTACTACATTCATTCTCTGCACATGTCTATGGTTCATAGGCCAACATTTAGATCCATAAAGCATAATAGATCTCACGGTTGCTTTGTAAAACTTTCCTTTAATTTTTAAAGGAATTTTCTTATCACAAAGAACAACAAAGTCTCCTCTCCACTTTAGCCAGCCTGCATTTATTCTATTAGTAACATCTCCATCAATATTCCCATCATGTTACAGAATAGATCCCGGTTATATAAAGGAATCTCTCTTCTAAATGTTATCGTCACCAATCTTCACCTCGATTCCTTCACCATTGCTTCCATCAAAGGTGCACTCCATAATTCTGTCTTAGCCCTACTTATACTAAATCCTTTAGTCTCCAACTCATGTCTCCAGACCTCTAGTCTCATCAATTAATACAATATCATCAGCAAATAACATACACCAAGGTAACTCATCCTCAATGTGACTTGTCAACTCGTCCTTTATCAAAGTAAAAAGAAATGGACTCAAAGCAGAACCTTGATGTAAACCAATGTTGATGTCAAAACATCCAGTCTTCCCAGACGGGGTCCTTACACAAGATAAAGCCCTATCATAGATTTCCTTTATGAGGTTAATGTATAGGATAGGTACTTGTCTCTTCTCCAACACTCTCCACAATATCTCTCGTGGGACAGAATCATAAGCCTTCTCCAAATCAATAAAGATCATGTGGAGATTGTTCCTTTTAGCTCTATAAATCTCCGTTGTTCTCCTTAGCAAATGGATGGCTTCAATCGTTAAGCGACCTGGCATGAATCCGAAATGGTTTTCTTTTACGTGGAAACTTGCGTCAACCTTCTTTCGATCACACGTTCCCAAATTTTCATAATGTGACTCATCAGCTTGATACCTCTATAATTTGAACAAGTTTGAATGTCTCCTTTATTTTATAAAGAGGCACTCCTCCTCCAATCTTCAAGCATTTTCTTGCTTCGCCAAATAACATTGAATAGATTCGTAAGCCAAGTCAAATCACGCTCACCTGAAACTCTCCATACTTTTACTAGGATGTCATCCAGTCCTACACCTTTCCCAGGTCTCATAACCTTCAAAGCCCCCTCTACTTCCTTTCTTTTTGTATCCGTCTATAGCATGCACAGATCAAGTAACTTTCACTACAAGCTAGATCACCCAAAGTGATATCTCTATTTCCTTCCCCAATGAAAAGTTTTGGAAGTGCGTCTCCCATCTAGTCTTTATATCCTTCTGAATAACACACACATGACCTTCCTCGTCCTTAATGCATCTCACTTGAGAATGATCTTGGGTCTTTCTTTCTCTTGCTTTGGCCAACCTTAATATATTCTTCTGTCCCTCCTTAGAGTCGAGATTTTTATACAAAAATTCATAAGATTTTGACTTAGCTTCTCTTACGGCCTTCTTTACTTCCTTCTTCGCTATTTTTACAGTTTGTGATAGTTTCCTCTATTCTATCCTTAGACATAGCTTTAAAGCATGCTCTTTTTATTTTTAGCTTCGCTTTCACCCCTTCACTCCACCACCAATCCTTCTTTTGACTTGGAGCTCCTCCCTTTGACTCGCCTAGCATCTCTTTGGCTACCTTTCGGATACAAGATGCTATTGCCTCCCACATATCGTTTGCACTACCGCTACAATCCCAAGATAAGTCTTCTAAAACATTCTCCCTGAAGCTCGCTTGCTTCAGTGGAAGATTCCACCATCTAGTTCTAGTTATCTTAGAAACCTTCCTTTTTCTCTACCAGCCCTTTCATTTGTACATCCAAGACTAACAAACAATGTTGGGTTGTCAAACTCTCTCATGGGATTACTTTGCAGTCTTTACAATACAACCGATCTCTTCTCCTTGACGCAAAGTAATCTATATGTGTTCTAGTTAGCCTACTCTTATAAGTAATTAAATGTTCCTCCCTCTTCTTGAAGAGAGTGTTTGCTATTAAAAGATCATATGTCGTTGCAAAATCCAGGATGGCTTTTCCCTCTTCATTTCTATCCCCAAAATCATGTCCTCCATGAACACTAGCATACCCTGAAGCATCTTTTCCCACATGTCCATTTAGATCACCACTGATGCAAATCATCTCTGTTTGTGGGATTCCTTGTAGACTCTTATCCAAATCCTCCCAAAAAGCTTGTTTAGTCCTCTCATCTAAACTAATTTGCAGTGCATAAATTGAGATGATATTCAGAATTTCTTCTTCAAGCACCAATTTTAACCAAATAATTCGATCCCTGAATCTTCTCACCTCAACCACACAATCCTTCAAATCCTTATGAACAACCACTCCAACACCGTTTCTACCCTTATCTTTACCTGAATACCGAACTTTAAAGCCTGACTTCTCAGTCTCCCTTGCTTTCTCTCCAACCCATTTAGTCTCTTGAAGACATGGTATATGAATCTTCCTTCTTTCCATCGTATCCACTATCTCCATCAACTTTCTAGTTAAAGTGTCAATATTCCAACTACCAATCCGCAACTTCCGTTGCAATCTCTTTTGGACTAACTTCTTTACTTGCATGTGTCCATTATGCGAGAACCCTTATAAATTTTGGACTGCATTCGGGCGGTGATGTAGCAGAACTAGCTTAATTACCCACATGTGTTCCTTATGTGAGAACCCTTGCAAATTTTGAACTACATCCAGGTTGCAATGTAGCGGCCCTTGCCAATTTTTCATTGCATTCGGGCGATGCAACGCATCGTAAGTTGGGAACGCCCCAACGAAATCTGTATACTTGCTTAAATCCACGTTGAAAAGATCCGACTGTCATGAGTAAACTTCTTAAATTGTATTTTAAAAAAAATACTATTTAGGAAGTTATCTCTGATTGTTTTACGCCGGCTGACGGCTACCTAACGCAACCCTCCTCATTTACCCGGTCTTGGGATGACCATGGCTGAGTTCACTAAAACATAAGAAAACATATAAAAATTCAAAAATATGTTTTTCTATAATTCTCGATTATTTTTAGATATAATTATAATTGCAATAACCTACATTGTGTTATAAACCTATAATATAGCTATATATTATTAATATTATTATTAATCCTTATAAATATCTTATAAATATTTTAGATCCTTGAAAGAAATTAAAGGATGGTTCTTTAGGTATTTTTCAATTTTTTTATATTTATTATAGCTTATATATCACATATCATTTATATTATACATATTACATATATATAACAAGACATATTAAAAAAAGAAAATAAAATAAAAAAATAAAATTTAAAAATAAATAAATAAATATTAAAAACCCTCAAAAATATTAATTGGTTAATTAAGCAAATATTGTACAAATACATGTATATTATTTATTCATTATTTATCTATAAATAATATACCTACTACACCGACTTATCTCACTGCTTTGAAACCTATATTACTTTCCATTGTACACATGTATTTTTGGGTTATTATTAAATATTGATCCACATCATTTGCTTTTATATATTTACATCTATATTGTGGACTTATTGTTTATATTACCAAATGATCTTTAAGAGTGGTTACTTCAATAATTGTGTGTATTCCATGTGTGATATGCACGACCCTCCTCTTGAGATTAATCTCCAGTATTTCAAATGGTGTCATTGTTGGGGAGCAACAGAGTGTAGCTAGTTGTACATTACACTTTTTTTCTCTTTATTTTCGATCATTTAATTTTTATATTATTTTGAATAAAAGATAGAAAGTAAAAACATAATTTTTAGGCATAAAATATCCATTTTGAGTTTTATTATTTTTATTTTCTTGTTAATAATATCACTATATTATAGTATGTAATAAAGATACTTAAAATATTTTTGTTGATTTTTTTATAAAATAAAATATATAAAAATACTAAAGATAAAATACAAGTCAAGTTGACTTCTCTAGAAAAGACATATTTTTGTGTCTTTTTTATTTTATATTTTTAGATGATTTTATATTTTTAATAGAAAGTAGAATATGCAACTAACAAAAAATCAAATCAAAAGAAAAGGAGTTAAAATGAAATATATATACAGAAGAAAGAAAAAGCCATAAACTATTGTACAAATGGGTCCCAGAACAGACTTTTAAGAAAAGAGTCCCGATCACTTTTAAAGTATTTTTAAAATTTAAAGGTTCACAAATGATGAACTTTAAAAGTGATTTAGGGTAAATTTTAGTTCATATACTCCAGACATAAAATCTGGATTGCACTCATATGGGAAAAAGTGAAGCTGTTCCATTTGTCAAATTTTTATAGTAGTATTTTGTAATATTTTTATATTTTCTATACATTTTTATTGAATTAATGAAAAAGAAATCATTTTAATCGGAATTGTATAAAAATACTTACAAATGTTTGAAGTTTTAGTATATTTGTGTATATCTTTGTGCAGTTTATTGGTCCTATCTCTCCCTACTTTATTCTTGGTCGACCAATTCAATTCTTGACTTCGTCTCGTGGTTTTAGGGTCATTGAATATATTTGACGTTTCATTATTTTTCTTTTATTGTCTTTATAATTTGATTTTGACTATAAACAATGTGATTTATAAAATATTTATACAACAAATAATAGATGTTAAATTATGCAAAATAATGATATATGCATGCATTTAGATAAGGTTTAAAGGCCAAAATGAAAGAATAAAGGTGATGAAATGGAGATTCATCACCAATGTATTGCAAAAATACCACATTAAATTTTTTTTTATTTATAATTTCATTTTTATTAATTAGCTCATGTATGTCTTAAATATTGGGAAAATATAATACATGTTTTATGTCATGATTACACACATCATCATTTTTATTAAGCATTTCATTCTATTTCCCATTTATTAGAAATCATTTAGGAGCAATTTATCCACTGGCTAAGTATAAAAATACAAAAAAATAGAAAACTATCTTTGAATTCCAAAAAATCAATGTATACATATTAGTATGTATTATAATTCCAGACCAAAAATCACAAAAAAATATAAATGAAAACATTAAAAATTCCAAAAAGCCTAAAATCCTATAAAAATTAGTTAAATTCCTACAAATTCCAAAAATATATATTTATATTCTTATTTTCATTTATATTATATTCTATATAATAAAAATAGTTTTGAGAATTTTAAAATTTGTTATCTATTTTTATTATCGAAAACAATTCGGCCTACGTCTTATATTCATTAGTTTGATATATTAAATGTGTTAGCAGTATATAAAAATAAACAAAATTCTATAAAATTACAAAAACAAAAAATATTAAAAAGCAAAAAACAATTTATTTTGTATGTTTTAACTATATTTAGCTATATTTAAAATTATAAAATCCTATGTATATTACATATCTTATATTACTTATATATTTATTATTATTACATAAAAATATATACTATATATTTAAAGCCTTTAAAAAAGAATTTTTCTTGTATATATTTATTTATTATATATCTTATTATTATTTATATTATCTATTATTATTCTTACTATATATATTATATCATTCAAAACAAAAAGAAACTAAAAAATTGCAAAATAAAAAAATAAAAATATTAAAAAATATAAATAACTAAAACTCCATAAAAATTGAACATAATTAAAAACCCACAAAAAGTAGGAAAGTACAAAAATAGTTATTATTGATTGTCAATAATTAATATTTATTATTATACATATTTAGTTTGCTTCACGTGGTTCGACCCCTACTACTTTGTCACTATACACATTTTTGTAGGGTATAATAAATTTCTCTTGCATTTCTTTATTGTTTTATCTATATTTTGGGTTGATTATTGATGATTGATTGGTAAAATGTCAAGAACCAAGACAACAATTGTCAGATTTGACTTATCAGACATCGTAGGCTCCTCCAAGACTGGACGTTAAACTCCTCTTACCAGATCTCTCTATCACCAACCTATTATGATTGCATCGACCTTGAGCATTCCAGATAGCCATGCATCCTAGATACTCAAAGATTCTGAGTTACCCGAAGTTTAATCTCCTATTTGGTCGTCTCAATTAACCTTGTATATATTAACATATTTTAATTAATTTATTTATTTACACTTATACCCTTATATTTGCATTTAGTTTGACCATTCACTTAATATATTTTTAAAATTAAAAATTTGTGGAAATATTAATACCACTTAATGAGTAACTAGTTAGTATTTTTTAAATGTTTTCAATTATTAAAGAGTTTTTACTTCACATTCCCTATTAACTTTTCTAATTAACCTACAACTTGTGTATTCTACATATTTACCCCATGCCTCTACTAACTTACTCCGTCTTACACTATGACCTTGGATGTCAAATTTAACCCTCCTTAAATTGATTTCTTGACTTTATCTTGAATTAATCTAACCATAAGAAAATCCAATAGTGGAACTTTTGCACCCTCCCTCCTTCATTCTCCGCTCATCCTTTTAATACATTCTTATCTCCATTCGTGTCTGTCAATAACCCAACATCGAGATATGGCATTTCCACGAGAAAATCCATCGATGGTCCCTCCATGCCACGATTGCCTCCCGACTCCGTTGTGAGGAGTCATGCATAGTTGTCGCGATGGAGTCGATGTTAGCATTAAATTATCTGGAGCAAATACTAAAAATCTCATTGTCATTAACCTTCCTGCCACTGATGGTACCTTCTAGAAGCTCAAGTTCTTGAAAGGTATTGACATAACATAGTATAATCTTCTCCACAACATTTCACTGAACATTGCACATGGAGTACCATGATTCCTCCCGCCTCCATCTTATCCCCATAGATGGATCCTCCCTACCGATAAATTCGTGTCAAACACCATGATACTCAACCCAATAAGTAGTAACTTGTATTGCTTCTTCTCAATATATATCACAAGGAGAAGTCTGCCTATATGTAAAGGTTATCAAGGAGAAGTATGGGGGCCAACTAACGAGAAGCAACGAGAGACCAAAGAGGCAAGGAACAACAATACTAGAGGTGAGGTTGCAACTTTGGTGTCACCAAATGAGGTCACAGTCGAAACTAATGTTATGCTTGTGAATGTTGAAGACTGTGACAACAGTGCTAGGGGAAGGACAGATAAAGGAGACGACATAGAGGATGGGGGGCTTGGTGAGCAAGGCATTGATCAAGGATGAAGACGATGGTAGAAGGATGGGGAAGGGGATGGTGAGGAAGGGGAGGCAAGGGAGGGAGTGGCTGTAACATCCCAATCCTTAAAGATAGTACCACATCTAAAACTTATAAAGTGTGAACTACTTGACAACTTGGGCTTAAGCATTTTGGGTGGTTGTCAATGGATCCAATTGGACTCGAGCCCAACAAGTTGTTATGGCCAGTTTTCCTCGATAACGGACCGGGGACCTAAGTTCAGGACGTTACAAATGGTATCAGAGCAGGTTCCCTCTGATAGTAAAAAGGGCTACACGAAGGGACCTAAGTCGGGAGCGTGCAACCGCTACTATCACTGGGAATAAGTGAATAGACCATGTCGCAACGAGGACGTTGCGAATATAAGTGGGAGAGGTTGTAACACCCCAACCCCTAAATATAGTACCACATCTAAAACTTACAAAGTGTGAGTGTGGTTTATAAGTGATGGGAATTACTACTTGACAACTTGGACTTAAGTATTTTAGGTGGTTGTCAATGGGTCTAATTGAGCTCGTACCTGACAAGTTGTTAGGGCCAGTTTTCCTTGATAACGGATCGGTGACGTAAGCCCAAGACGTTACAGTGGCTGAAATGGAGGAAAGGGGTAATAAACGGGGCAGTTGGTGGAGGTAAAGGGAGCCGGTGTCGTAGAGGATAGGGGGCTTAGTTAAAGAAGAGAATGGAGGGTGACGGTTGAGGCAGGTGGTGTTATAGGAGGAGGTAGAAGAGGATGACATTTTATTGTGAAAAGAAAGACTTTTAAGGGTATAATGGAAATATTATTAAAAATTTGCATTAAAGTTAACGTTAGTATGGGAAAGGAGTCAACCACAAGGGTAATGGTATAAGAGTTAGCAAGATTACATATGAGTTGTGATGTAAATATGAATAGTACAAGGGTAATTGTGTAATCGACAAAGTTTACAGGGGTAGTGGTGCAAAAATCCAATTATTAAAACCAAATAATAAAAATCAAGATATTTCCCCCATTTTCTTAAATAACTCATAATATTTCACTCTTTTGTTTAAAAATTCTCAAAAAATAACACTTGTTCCTTTCATTATGTTATAATATATACAAAAGGCTTTAGAAATATTTCTTCATGTTCATAAAAAAATCGTTGACTGACTTTAGTAAGTAATTCATGTTTAGGTCAATTTGCGTAATTTTGCAAAATCAAAAGTTGTGGGTATCTCATCACTGTAAAAACTTTTATATGCAAAATTATACATGTCTGATATTTTTAATGAATTTAATATCATAAATTAAACTCTTTCTGTAAATAATACATAATAAGTAAAAATTTTAAAAAATTATAGTATGTATATTTCATTGAAATATAATTGCTGGTAAAAAACCATCGCATTCCATTCCAGGTAACTGAGAATTTAGCAAAAAAAAAAACTCAAAAGAGTATTTTTTATTGGTTGCATATTGAATCGGAAATTCAAAACATTTGGTATTTTAAATTCCCTCTCTATAGAAAAAACCATTTTTGCAAAAGTATACTCTTTTAGTATTTTCTAGGTAATTAGGAGCTTAAATGATGTAGTTTTTCCCTTAAAGTTTTTCGATCCTTGGAAATTTTTAAAAATACCAAAAAATATTTAGAATAGATTTACTTATTCTTAATCCAAGAAAATATTTGTCATATTTGTATTTGATCTTCGAATCAATTTTCAAAGTTCCTTACATATAGTGTATTCATCAGTTTAAATACACACATTATCGCATTAAATCTTCATCATTTCTCATTTTATTCCGACATTGCTTGTAAAAAATAAAAACGCCAAAAAATGTATCTCTGAAAACCTAATTATTTGATTGTTTGTGTTGGTTGTTTGAGCCAATTCTTCTTCCTTGTGTATATATTTTGTTTGATTCATGATTCATTGATTTTACACTTCTTCCACAACACTGCATAATTAACATAATTGCGGAAATTGATAATAACTTTGATCTTCACATATTTGTATAATCACATGTTTATTATAAGGTATATTCTGCACCAATGTAAATGTGGAAACTACACGATTGTACAAATACAATATCTCTTCATATGTAATATATGTTATTCATTCGATCTACGTAAATACTGCTTAGATGACGTCTTCAAATGGTAGAACTGATGGAAAATATGCATTCTTAGCGGATTCTATGTTCCATCATAAGTAAAGTAAATAGGAGGAGCATTGGGTCAGGTCTGCTCGGATCCGATTCTGACTTGAGACCTGTCAAAACCCGAGCCCGGCTCAAAGTTTATGTATATTTGTATCGGGCACCGGCTTCACTGTCCTCGGATTTTTTTAATTCGAGTCAGGGTCCGATCAGAACCTGCGAAGACCTGAGCTCTCGCCAAAAAGGAGGTGATCCAGCCGCACCTTTCAGTACGGCTAGCTTATTACGACTTCACTCCAGTCACTAGCCCCGCCTTCAGCATCCCCCTTCTTGCGGTTAAGGTAACGAGGCATGGCCAGCTCCCATAGTGTGGCGGGCGGTGTGTACAAGGTCCATGAACGGATTCACTGCCATATGGCTGACCGGTGATTACTAGCGATTCCAACTTCATGCGCGAATTGCAGCCTGCAATCCGAACTGAGGACGGGTTTTTGGAGCTAATCCGACCCTGCCCGAAGAATCCAAAACCTCCATGCATGGCCCCCGTCCTCCCCTCCATGAGTTTCCCAGGGCATGCCTCGTGAAGAGGTTTCCGGTGATATTTAATTCTTACTCCATTGCGAGCTTTGCATTGATGATAAATTGTCATGTTTGTTTCTGTTGGAATTTGATATTATTCCCATGCATTTGTTTTTTATCTGCTTGATTGTTTGAGAACGGAAGTTTGAGTATGCATTAGTCTTGGTTTTCAATTTTGGCTATGCAGATCCAGACTGATATCTCCCATGGCATTCAGCCATTTTAGGAGGGAAATTTATGAAGCATCTTCCCTAAAAAACTTATGAAGCTTTTTGTTTGATTTCATACATTTTCCTTGCAAATATCAGATAGCACGGTGCAAGTTATATCTGAAGAGCGAACCCACCTTATCGACCCCACCCTCACCCTCCTTAATCACTAAAAAAGGTTATCTAAAGAGCGGCATGGGACTGGATCAGCATTTTCCATTTATTTTCGGGCCTTGACAGTTGATGGGTCCGGATTTGATCGAATCTTGTTGAGTAATGGTATGACAGGAGGGGGTATATAGGCTAGAGGATTAGGCCGGGTCGGTCCGAGTCTGACCCTGACTCGACTCGTAAAAGTCCGGACCTGATCCGTACTCAATAAATACCTAGGCCGGGCTCGGGTTTTTATTTTTCTTATATTTCAGTGGCGGGCCGGGTCCGACCTGAACCCGCATTTGAAATTTTTGCAAATCCTAACCTAACAACCATTCCCATCCTAACAATTGTTTCCATCCTTTTTTGGAAACCCACATCTCCGCACCAAATCGCCGCCCTCACAACCATTCCCATCCTTCACCATTATCATCCCTGATTTTTGATTTGCGGCAGCCAATCCCCTCGTCTCTATCTTCGAGATCTGTCCAAGGAAATCAGAGGAAGAAGCTTACCTCTGCTCTGGTATGCCTTCCTCATCCCACAATTTTATGATTTTGTGGTCTAGAAGATATTATCAATGATTTCCATACTCAAAAGAATGTCATCTGCTTTTTTACTGAATATATACAGTGAAACATATATTGTCTTCTTTACTCATCAAAAGAGGAAGATATTTTTTTATTTTCCTAGGATGTAGTAAATAAATATAGACTAATAGTTAACATCACAGTATAAAATATGCGGCATGTATTTGTAAACCTTGATTTGAACAAGTGCGTGTACATCTGCATGAGTTGAATTTAAAAGGATTACAAATTTTAATATTGATTTTTTTACTCCAATTATTACAAACATGTCACATCAGAAATTTCCACAGTAACGTTCTGAAAAGAGAGCCTGCAATCATGAATGGATAATGGATTAGCAATTGGTCGTTGGGCTAAGCCTGGACCAACCCGGACCTGCTCCTGCGGGCCTTGGACAAGGCCTGGTCATCAAAGTACCAAAAATCCCGAGCCTTGACCTGGTCCACGGCCCAAGTAAACTTGGTGGGCTCGGGTCAGTTTTTTTTCGGATTGGGCCGAGTTGAGCCCAATGCTCCTCCCTAGGGGTGTACATGAAGTTCTTCAACCTATGTCACATGGTTAGGATTCAAGGCATATCAACACACTATATTCTTACGTTGTAAAATATATAAAAAATTGATACTTAAAGATACATTGGGTAGAATATTATTTTATATAAAATAAAATTGATCAATACAACGAATATTTGAAATATCAGTTGCCATATTTTCCGATACTATATTTATAATCATGAATATTATTCATGAAAAAGATAGTCAGTGTTCTTGTAATTAATAACGAATGTCATATTCATTGCTAAAGGTTAATACAACGATGACTTATACGTTATCTTATTTATTAAAATTTGTATTAATCATTGTGACATAACAAATCGTTAGATGACAACAAACGAAGGATAATGGTTGTTATATGATTAATTACTAATAATATAAAAATAAATACAATATTCCTTGAGAATTTAAAGAATAACATTCGTTATTATTATACATATAACCGTGGACGATATGTCAACGAATATCAAATTATATTCCTTGACATCTACAAACTGTGTTGCAGTGATAATTGAAAATTATATTACAACGACAACTAGAGAAAATAGCTGCAGAAATGATATTGAAAATAACTTAATGACATACACCAATCACGCAAAGTGAAAGGTTCCAAATAAAATTTTCTCAACTCAGTCAAATCATAACAATCACTATTCTCTATCGTATATCATTATTCCACCTATATAAGCTAACAAAGAACATGATTAAGGCATCTTAATTTCACCTTCATCCCACCCGAAAGAGTGAGAATTAATATGGAACAAACCTAATTCTTATCAAGGAACAAACCCTTGATGCATGTAATACATTCCTGTGCGGCAAGTATCGTCTGCTGTAGTGTTGTGTTTGCGGTAACTGTTTGAACTGCTCGATCAAGATTGAGCGTTCACACAATTTGTACGGTATCGGTCTACAAAAAGTGCAAAATCGTACGAACCTCTCGATTACGATCGAACTGCTCAAGCGGTTACTGCAGAATCTATTTTTTTTTTGAAAGAAAAAAGGGCATCCACCGTATAGGTGTGTGCCCAAAAACTTCGCCTTTTATTCACCAAAATATAGTACAAATTTAGTGTCAGAATCCACACAGATATGTTACAGGGACCAGTACTCAACTGCAGAATCTGTTACTGTGCCTGCTACAATAGACGATCCAGTCCCATTCTCGTGGGAAAAAGCCATCGGATCCAAATTAACCGGTACAAATGAAAAATGTGGCATTGGAAAAAGCGGACATGATGGTAGATGTGATAGAGTGGATCCTCTATTGTACAAAGAGTTTGTTGTTGCACGAGTAGAGTCCTTCGATAATGATCGAACGGTTCACACGAAATCTGGGTTTTTGTGGTCCTTTACGTGTGAATCACTAGATCATGATCAAGCGGATCCCCCGATACAACATCAGCGAACTGATTCTGCATCGGTACAACATCAGCAGGATCCATTCTCAAAATGTGGAGTAATGATTTGAAAATCCATCAACGTCAGCGAACTGATTCTGCATGTAACATGCATGCACAATAAATCACCTTTGAATCTAGACGAATTCAAAGAACCAGAGTCTGGACGGAGCGAACGTGCATTTGATTCCATATCTGACAACGTCGACGTTAATTGCAGATCTCGATCACTCGGAGTATTTATATATAATATCATAATTATGATGCGAATACCAACTCCGTTTCCTGACGTATGATTAAGAATCACAAACATCTCATGTGGAACTTTACACCAAGACAGGGACTCCAAAAGATCTGATTCTGAATATGATAATAAAAATTATGTCAAGCACCCATACCATGGAAGACGATCATGTTTTCTCCAAGCAGTAGAATATTCACACTGCCTGTTTCCGGTTGCCCAATCATGGCCGCTGCATAAATATTTAAACCCACCTGCAAACATCTACACCTGGAGCTTTGATGGATGATTCTGAGGTATGGATCTATAAATTGATTGCATCACTGTGGCACCCACAGATCTCCAGTAGAACCGCAAACGAGCCAATTGGAAGAAGGGCTTCAATTATATCCTTGCCTTGATACCGTTTAGATGGAAGATAGGCTTCCTAGTCCCAACGTAAGAAACCTTTATATTGGAATAAACAAGTCCGAGATCTAGTAGTAGCCTAACGAGAGAGGATCGTCTGCTATGCTGCAGCAGGGCTACAGCCATTCAATCACCTATCTTCTATCTCGAGATACGAGCCCACTATCTCCGACCTTCTAGAAGAGTTGTTGGATCCTCATCAGGCATTCCTCGTGCATTATAGCCCTTGTATGCCATTTACAGCAGACGATCGGTTCCCTATCATAAGAAACAATGTGTAAAGAAGACAACATTCCAGGAAACTGTGTCTAAAGGTTGAACAGCATTCTATTTGTTAAAAGCTGTCTCTCTAATTTGAACCCTTTCCAATTTTTTTCACTAAAAGCAAGAAAAAAAAGCTATGTGGATTCCAAAGACAGTTGTACACTTGTCAGAACACAATCCTTTATTTGTAAATTGACGAGAGAGAGAATTGTATTTTATGTTTAAAAAGGATATCGAGAACTTCTTCTATAAAAAGACTCTAGTTTAGGGTTAAAAGAGGTGGCACCTCAAAATAAGTAAAATGCATAACTATCTCGAAGGGTTAAAGAAAATCAAACATGAAATGTATATCTATTGAAAACTTCATCGACAAAAATTATTTTGATCATACCCATCTTGGATACACACTTCCGGAATGTCCTTTGGAGAGAACTTTGGTGAACATGTCGAGATGAGGAAACATGATAGTAAATACGAGATCCTTCTGGATTGAATATCCTTAATGCTGGATTGAATATCTTTATTGGTGATAACAAAATTTTCACGATTGAATATCCTCAATGCTGGGTAAATTCGAGAAATAAAAATGCCTCCGTAAGTACAACTCTCTCAACATGGAGAGCAAAAAACAATTGATTTAAACAAATAATAAATAGGCTACATATGGGAATGATGATCATTATGGATAAGTGGAAAAAAATCATCGATCAAATCCATATTATAGGGGAAGATACTCTTGATGATAGATGCATCTTCCCAACTTCAGAGTATAGACATAGATGGGGCTTAAGCAAAACTATATATGGTCTAATGATCGATGGGGGGTAAGCAATCAACTTTCCACTCTATGCTATGGTCTAAAATATTTGATCCAAGTGTCACGTACTTTCTATGGTTGTTGGGTCATCAAAAAATCATCACGCAAGATTTACTACACAAATTCAACATAACGACAGTAAATAGGTGTCATTTATGTCTGGTTGAATGTGAAAATTATCTTCATCTATTTGAGGATTGCATAATGACTAAAAACATCTTCCTGCAGTTTGGAATAAGTAATTCAATGATCAAGTTCAATCAATTTCTCTGCTCAATCTCGTCAATGGGGATTTATTCTGATGACTTAAAAATCATCTCTTTAAAGGGATCAATCTGTGGTTGATCTGGAAGGCTCGCTGCAAAAATACCTTTCAAAACCTTCAGATCGTGGAGAACAAAATTCGGTTGGAAGCATCAGAAATCTGCAGGATGCATTTAGGCATAAATCCACCGGTGACATGTTGAGAATGCGTATCAAATACAAAAGTTGGTGGAGAGAAATAGGGAGCTTGGTATGGCCATTGTAGATCACTTCTACAGGTTCTCCGCTATGGGTGGCGACAGATGTTGGCAATGGTCGGGCACGGGGGATGTGCACCTTTCAAACGCCCATGCTAGGAGACTGACCCTTTCCATCACTTTGGAGGAGGTCAAGACGGCGGTCTGGAATCTGAACGGCGATGGGGCTCCAGGTCCGGATGGCTTCCCGGTCTCCTTCTATAAGGAGTTCTGGGGACTTGGTTGGTGGCGAGGTGTTGGAAGTGGTGTTGGAGTGTTGTCGGGGCAATTCTGGGTTCGAGCGGCTGAAGAAGGCGCTAGTGTTGCTGATTCTGAAGAAGGCGGGGGCCAGAAGAATCGAGGACTTCCGACCGATCACGATCTCCAATGCATTGTATCTTATCATTACGAAACTATTTGCTACTAGGATGAGTAGGGTCCTGGAGCACTTCATCGCTCTGACTCTGACAGCCTTCGTCCCCAGGAGGCAGATCGCGGATAGCCTGGTTATTGCCTCCGAGATCATTGTAGATTGGAAGAGGAGCAATCAGAAGGCAATGCTTTGGAAGGTCGATTTCTCGAAGGCTTTTGACACGCTGGACTGGCATTTTCTTTGGGCGGCATTGCATAGGAGAGGCTTCCCTGAGCTCTGGATCTCCTGGATGAAGCACTGTGTTACAACGGCTTCCCTCTCGGTCCTGCTCAACGGGCACCCAGAGGGTGGTTTCTTTCAGCCGCAGAGGGGAGTGAGACAGGGCTGCCCTCTCGCTCTTCTCCTCTTCATCATCACGGTAGTCGTCATTTCCTGTATGGTTGACAGAGTGCAGCAAGAGGGGTTAACGAGCGATTACACAAGGGATGACTTGAGGATCCTACTACTTCAATATGATGACGATACCATTTTCTTCATAGAGGGGGGCATCGAGGAGGCTAAGGGTGTAGCGGCGACACTTGAGCTTTTCAGTGAGATGTCCAGGCTGGAGCAGAATACCAGCAAGTCCAATATGGTCCCGTTCGATTTGTCCGATGAGCTGGCCGCTACCTGTGGGTCGGCGTTGACCACCAAGACCCCAGCTCTCCCCATTCACTACTTGGGCCTACCGCTGAATTTCGGGAGATCAAAGATGGTGGACTGGCTTCCGCTGGTTGAGAGGGTGGAGGGTCGGCTGGCGGGGTGGAAGGCAGTGGTTCTTTCCAAGGGAGGGCGCCTGGTGCTCTTGAGGGTGGTGCTATCCGCCATGCCGGTTTACTACTCCTCCACGAGGCTCATGCCTGCAGGCATCAGGAGGAGGCTGGGGGGTCTGATAAGAAGGTTCCTGTGGGGAAAGAATGGGCAGGGTACTGGTATTCACCTTGTTAGCTGGGAGGAGGTTACCCTGCGGAAGTGCGACGGGGGTCTAGGGATCCATTGGTTGGGCGAGTTAAATGAGGCACTATTGTTGTAGTGGGTGTCCATAATTTGGGGAGGTGGGGAGGATTCTGAGACCACCGTCCTCTCTGGCCCTAAGCAATCTAATCGACTATTATCTTTTTCTCTCGCCATACTGCACGCTCCTGCGTCAGATTTACGGGACAGGTGGGGCGCTGCCGGTGGGGGCGTCACAGTGGGATCACGGGGGAGGACATCGTCCACCTTTTGGAGGGTCGTTCAGTCACTCACTGCCAACTTCCAGTCGTTGTTCATGCCTGTGCTCAGGGATGGCCTTCGGTTCGCCTTCTGGAGGGATGACTGGATGGACGGGGAGCGTTGTCCTTACGCTTCCCTCGTCTGTTTGCTCTGGCTGCGCACCAGAATGCTCGAGTTGCTGACTGCTGGGTCGACGGGAACTGGTTGTCGGCATTCCGTTCGAGCCTTTCCGACCAGTGCCTTGAGGAACTCTTGCGGTTGATTGACGGGATTCAGGATGCTCCTGGGCCTTCTTTGGGCCGTGACCATTGGGTCTGGCGTGAAGGTCCCTTCTCTGTACGGAAGGCTTACTCCACGATCTGCAGGCCTCCTCCCTCTTTATCCGCGGAGATGGTGGGGGACTGTGCTTTCTTCTGGGGACTGGGTCTTCCCATGAGAGTTGCTTTCTTTTTCTGGCTGTTCAGGAGAAAGAGATTGATGATGCGGGACCGGTGTGCTCGACTGCTCGGGATGATTTCTAACAGGTGCCTGCTGTGCGAGGAGGGGATCAAGACTCTGGACCATCTCTTTTTTGTGTGCCCATCCGTGCTTCCGGTCTGGGCAGACCCGAGACTGGGGTGGGTTGGAAGGGCGAGTGTCGAGGTTTTTTGCAGGGAGCTGGTTGCGGCCAAGCATCGGCCTAGATTGGAGCTGTTGCAGCCTCTTGCGTTGGTTTGGTCCATTTGGCTGGCTAGGAATGACCTGCTGTTTTCTAGCCAGTGATTATACAAGGAAAATGTCTGTATTCGTGCGACGAGATTGTTGCGCTCTTGGGTTGTCTAGAGTGCTTGCTTTGTTCTCTCATGTTTTTGATTTTTGCTTCTTTTTTAATATATTTAAGGGGTGAACACCTATGAGTGTCTCCCCCTTTTTTGACTTCAAAAAAAATCAAATACAAAAGTGTTTTTGAAACTGCAAAATTTAGTTTTTTTGAAAATTTCTTTTCTCTATATCTCAATTAACATTGTTGCAGAGGATACACCAACAATTGTTATGAACAAAGAACATTGGGAACGCGAAAAGGAGGGGGGCACAACTTGAAAAGAGGTGCCAGGCCAAGCCAAATAAAGCGTGGCAACTAAAGTATTGGTTCCACTTTCTGATATGAAGAAGCTGGGGCAATGATATTTAATCTATCTTTTTGGGATGACAAAATATGCAAAGTCAATCTCATGCCAAGATGCTTCAATACCAACCTTTCAGCAACCATGCAGACAAAATGGTTACCTTTTTTATGGGGAGGGTTTTTCTTTTTGTGGTAAAATCGCTGATATGTGAATGCTGCTGTATGTGGTTGCAACTGATATTGTAACAAACTCATAACACTCTGTTACTTGTACATTACCAATGGATGATAGACCCAACTATCGTTTTTTTCTAAAAAAATACGAGATCCTTCTGGATCATATGCCTAGTGTAGTGACAATCAACCTCAATATACCTTGTACATTTCTTCGTCAACACTTTGAATCATATCGATAATCATGTTAAGATCTTTACTCTCAAAGGTGCCCTGAATTTATTTATAATTAATAGTACTGTTATTACATTATTTTTATTCCTGAGGAGTTAGATGAGAAGAAAATCTCATGTATACTTCTACTAGATAGAATTAAGATATAACTATCAACTTTAACTACAAAAGAACTAGATTCCTTAAACAACATAGACGAAGAAAGAAAGGAAGATATTATCAAGACAATCATATTTCATTTGCAAGATAGGGTAGTACGTAAACAGAGACATATTCCTCATAGTAGGTCCCATAAAAATAATCTCAAATTCTTTTTCGTTAAAAATCCCCATATCTCTAGGTATAATGGATTGGTATGTCAAAAATGATCCCTTCACATAAATTGTTTTAGCTTGGACAATCCACCCCCAAGATATTGAATAGAAGACTCCATGCCACATTAATACAGCCGGTAGGATGCCATAAAGCCTCCTTAGTCTAAGGTAAAAGAAATGAGCTAGAAATAAATGTTCAAAGTCACTCTCCCGTTAACAATGCTTCCAAATTATGAAGGAAGTGTGAATATTTTTCAGATTGTTAAACAAAATATTATGGCCAATAAAAATTTCTCATAGATAATAACCACCATATATATAAAAGGTCAATCCGTATAACAAATGTAACCACAAAAGGCAATGATGTTAATGTGAAATCATACCGGGTGTATATCACGATCAAAGTCCTCAGACAATTAATTTACTATCTTAGTTATTTCCCCATGATGGATAACTCAACTTAAATCATATACCAAGTTCTTTGCATTCCTTGGATGACACATGACAGGCCCCAAGGATTGCAGCACAATAGCAATGTAAAGTAAAGTTTAAAACAAAATCTATGAGGCCTCAAATAAAATATTCAATAAGAAATGAGTAAGAGAAGCACACTATAGATGAGTATAGAAACTACAAAATGAGTGTGTAGAATGATGTTCTCAAGATTGACATATTGAGGAGAGGGCGAGCAAGACATCTTGGAATGGATCTTCTAGAGAGAGATGTGTAGAAACAATGTTGTGCATATTTGTAGTTTTATCAAACTAATAAGAGTACTATGTAGTAATGATGCATCAAATTCAACAAAGTAATGATGCATCAAATTCAACAAAGTAGAAGTATGTTAAGGAAAATACCATGACTACAAAATTAAATGAAATCTCCTCAATAGAACAATAAATCAAATAGAATATCAAAGAGAATTATTATGTAGATATTTATCAAGTGAGTCAACAGACAAAAAATTCAGATTAGATAAATTGGTTGTTCGTTGGTCGATCGCTCAAAGTTTAGTAGTCGACCAAGGTGGTTTGGATGTGATTGATCAACTAAGTGTTTGTTGCATGGTGATCAATTAGATCAAAGTAGTTGATCAGAAGATAGATAGTAAGTTTAAGTGATCTATCAAGTAAGATGGATGGAGTGATAGATACTAAGTTTAAGTGATCTATCAAAGTAATTGATCAAAGGATAAGTTTAAGTGATCTATCAAGGGCCAATGTTGTGTGGTTGGAAATTCAAGATTGTGCCACTTTTTGGAGGAGTATGAGATTGATTAGTGGTGTTTGAATGAGTACAGCTTGTTTCCGTTTATTGTTGTTTGGTCCGTCTGGTGGGTTAGGAATGAGCTCATCTTTAGGGGCAAAGATTTTATTTTGACAATGTGATCGCGCGTTGTAGGGCGATGTATGTTTCATGACAAATGTAGCATGTTGTAATTTTTTCTGACTTATAATTTATATAAATATACTCTGAGGTGGTTCCCTAATTGGGAGGCCACCCTTTCATCTTTAAAAAATGTAAGGTGGATTGATGGATCAAAAATTACAAAGAATAAAAATTGATCAATTGGATTATCAAGAGTACTCGATCAACGATTGTTGATGTATCAGATCAACAAGGATGACCAATCAGCATGGCTTTGACAGAAAATAAGATAATATTAGAGAAGGGTTGTACTATGCATATATGCTTCATATGCATTTATATTGAGATATTTTACATATACCTTTTACAAAAGTCTTCTTCCTTCTTCTATACATTTTCCATAGCTTTGTGATTGTCGTTTGGGTTTATCCCCATTAAAATCAAAGGTAAATTATACAAACAGGATCCAAGTATGCTTTGATTCTCAATTAGAGGTTTTATTTTTCGAATGAAAAAAAAGAGACAATTAATGATATTTTTAGCTACAATGGTAACTTATTGTACTGAATATTACTTATTTCGAAATACTAAATTTAACGTTATTACTTAACATCACGTAAATGGAAGTGCACTTCTATAAAGCGAAGATTTTTATAAAGATATTTTTGTTAAGGATATTTATGTAAATCATATATTTATACATAAATTTTTGTAAAAATTAATTCCAAATATTTTCAACAAAAATTGGCTAATGAAATGATGAAACAGCAGAAAAATAATATACTCCCTCCCCCCATCCATTTATTTTTAGATAAAGGGACTTTATTCAAAAACAAATTATTCCTAGATACGTGATTATATTATAATTACGTCATCCATTATGTTGCAATACTTATTGTTCTTTATCTCTGAAACAAGTAAAAAAAAGAGAGGAATAAACCTTATATATTTTCCTGCATCCCACCTTCCTCAAAGGAATCAATTAGGGTGCGTTCGGTTCGGGAATAAGCAGGAATAAGGATGGGGAATAAGGAGAATAAGTGTCGATTCTTTGTTCGGCTGAAGGGTAGGAATAAGGAGAATAAGGTGAAATAAAGATAAGTAAGGTTGGATAAAGATAGGAATAAGAGTGAAATAAGATGGAACAATAAAGAATAATCGTACCACTGAGAATCGTGTCGGGAGGAGAATTGACCCCTTATTCGAGGGCCTATTCTCCAACCGAAGAGAGCCTTAAAATCAGGCATTCTAATCTAATTCGGATCTGAATCCCGTTGTGCAATTTGTTGGCTCAACGCCACCAGATTTCCCGCCTAAAGCCCCAATATAATAATTCAATACCTCTCATTCGCTCGTCTATATATATCCCTTTCCCACGCCCTCTTCATTCCACGCCCATTTCGCCAGCCATGGTCCTACGAACCACGGCAATGGCGCATGCGGCTATTCTCCTTCTCCTTGTTCTTGCTATGCCGTCCATGACCTCCGCTAGGGACGTGTCCGTCCTGAGGGATGGAACGCCGGGCAGGAGCAAGGAGGAGGTGAGGCATATCTACGAGGCGTGGTTGCTGGCTCATGGGAAGGTATACAATGGCGTCGAAGAGAGTGATCGGAGGTTCCAGATCTTCAAGGACAACCTCAGGTTCGTCGACGAGCACAACCGTCTGGAGAACGGGCACTCTTACGAGGTCGGACTGAATCAGTTTGCTGATCTGACGAACAAGGAGTTCCGGGAGAGGTATATAGGGATGAAGAGAAGCGTGAAACGGCCTCGCCTAGGAGTGAGTAGCCGGAGATATGAGGTGATTGAGGAGGAGAAATTGCCAGAGGCTGTCGATTGGAGGGAGAAGGGAGCTGTTGCTGCAGTCAAAGATCAGGGGATCTGTGGTGAGTTATATTTTTTCTAAATAGTCTCCACCTCTGCTTCATTCAGTCCCCTTGTTTTCCAAGAAGGAGCTGAACATTCTATAAGAATTGTTCGAACTACAGGTAGCTGCTGGGCCTTTTCTACAGTTGGAGCAGTGGAAGGGATCAACCAGATCGTCACCGGAAACTTGATCACCTTATCAGAGCAGGAACTCGTCGATTGCGACACCACCTACAACGAGGGCTGTAACGGTGGCCTCATGGACAATGCCTTCAAGTTCATAATTGAAAACGGTGGCATCGATTCCGAGATTGATTACCCGTACACTGGACGCGATGGCCAGTGCGACGCTCGCAAGGTATTTCATCTGTGCTCCAACTCTAGTAATTCTGCTGTCGACTCTCGGATTGTGACCTCAACTTGCACTTCTTGTCTTGCAGAGAAACACGAAAGCGGTGACCATCGATTCATTTGAAGATGTCCCACAAAACAACGAGAAAGCCTTGCAGAAGGCCGTGGCAAACCAACCTGTCAGTGTCTCCATCGAAGCCGGAGGCCGTGCCTTCCAGTTGTACACGTCGGTAAGACACAGTCCTGGAGCTCTACGGAGATCTTTCATTGTCAGTACAGAAATTTACGTTGCCGTCTCTTTTCAGGGTATTTTTGATGGCAGATGTGGAACAGAGCTGGATCATGGAGTGGTAGCCGTCGGTTATGGCACAGAGAACGGTACCGACTACTGGATCGTGAGGAATAGTTGGGGATCTGCATGGGGTGAGGAAGGATACATAAGGATGAAGCGCAATGTCGCGGCGCACACCGGAAAGTGTGGTATTGCTATGGAGGCTTCTTACCCTGTTAAGTACGGATCCGGCCCACCGGAGCCTTCCCCTTCACCCCCGACACCCGTGACGCCTCCTATGATTTGCGACGATTACTACTCTTGCCCCGGGAGCAGTAGCTGCTGCTGTATTCATGGATTCAAGGATTATTGCTTTGCATGGGGATGTTGCCCCATGGAGGGAGCAACGTGCTGTAAGGATCACCGTAGTTGCTGCCCCCATGACTATCCAGTGTGCAACGTCAACACAGGCACTTGCTTGAAGGTATCAGAAACTCACTCCCATTTATGGTCTATCAATTAATTAATGGGTTGATACTTGATAGATTTAATACCTGCTTCTTGGAACTGAAACTTCTAATTTGAAACTATACACGACTTACGTTTCTCTGTCTTTTTAATAATGAACAGAGCAAGGATAATCCCCTTGGAGTAAAGATGCTTAAGCGCATTCTTGCGACACCACGTTCGAAGGCAAGAGCAGAGGCGTGAGCAGCTCCAAAACCTCCAGATCAACGAGAAAACAACACGATTTTTTCTCCGCTGCACTTAAGAATTCAATTCCGATGTTTTCAAGGAGCTTCCCTTTCAAGAAAGTGAAGATCCTGCAACGGTCAATGTTTGATTGGGAAAAAAAATTAGTATATTTATATTGGATTTCTTTTATGCGCATTGAAAATCTAACTGTACGAAATCATTAATAAAAAAATCAGCATTATAGAAAGCCCGAACAAGAGCGAAAGGGAATGGCGTGTGAGAAAAAAATATATACAGGACATTTGATCCTCTCCAAGCCATTTTACGATTACGTTATCGCATGTTCCCTTGTATAAAAGATATTGCAAGATTAGTTGGAACATTCCTCTTTTCGCCGTCATATTCTTCGTAATTATCACCTGAAAGCCCCATTCGAGGTCGCTGGGTACTCGATGCTCGGCGCAGTGGGACGGGGCGGAGAAGAGTACCTCGTCCTCACCCTTCGAGTGCAGAAAGCATCGAAGTCAAGCACTACAGATCAATCGAAGCTGATTTCACAACAATGCTTCATCTGTCGGTAATCTTTCTACCCATTCTGACGAACTCCATGAGATATCTACTTATTTTAATGGATAAAACTTCGCCCGAATTGATTGTGGTTAACAGCAAAGAGGACAGAAATATTCAACTTAGATCGACTTGGATTCAACACACTTGATCATAGAAGACTTGGAAAAAAGTTATTCTAATGCCTGTGATCTCTCTATATCAAAATCACCTAAAATTCTTAGACATCAAAGGAGGACAAACCTGCATTTCTAAGCTCTTAACAGCTACACCCAACACTCATTAAACACACTCCAAACAGATCAAATCCATTGAAGTTGGAATATTACAAACTTTATTTAATCCAGTGTATGAATGGTCCTTTGTGAAATGGGAGAATAGGACCTACTCTCAGATCAGTCGTGGAGGAGATTATGGAGCAGCGTGTATGCATGGGTGAGGTGAGTGGAGCGGGATGATGCGTGCTTGTGGAATCGAAAGTGTGCGAAGGTATGACAACAGAGAACAACGATGAGGACTCAGAGTAGTGTTGGGGATATATGGATGCGGAACGATCAATCAACCAGGATATATCCCCTATAAGACTGTCCTGCAACAAAGATGGCACACACAAGATATGTTCCCCACACGGGAACTCAAATAGCAACAATGATAGCACAACCACAAGCAAGCAAGCAAGCACCACACGAGACAAAGATTTTTACGTGGAAACCTTTACTCAATGTGAGCAAGGAAAAAATCACGGGGCAAGACCGGCAACCAATCACTACGGTCAAATGTCACAATGTTCTTCCCGGTTTTGTTGCCCACAAAACCGAGGTACAAACCACACACAAATGGATAGTTCTTCTACAAAGAACAAACTATCCCTAGGTATCCAAAATACCAAATGTTGTGCTCAAAACAAGGAGGACAAAGTAACTCCCCTTGTGGGCTCCCGAATGGAGTCCTAAACCGATGCACGGCTTCTTGAGGTCGCCACGGACGCAACCTCGCTTCAGCTCCTCTCGAGCTCGCCCAACACCTCCTCTCTTCGAACCCAAACCACAGCTCCCAAGAGACCCAGTTGCTGCTGCCCTCGAGCACCGATGCTCGGCTTCTCTCTCGCTCTCTCTCTCCCGCTCGCGTGGAGGAAGAAGAAGAAGAAGAAGGGGGTCCAAAACCCCTAGCCGCTGCTTGCTGGAAAATGGGAAAGGGGGAAGGGCGGCACTGGAATGGGGCGTTTCTCCTCACTGGAAATGTCACGGACTCTCTCTCAAAGATGGGGGTTGACTGGGGTCTCAAAAGGCTGGGCAAATATCAAATATGCCCATCCCCCAAGTTGGGGCTGGAAACATTTCAACGAAACCCAACAACCTCCCCCTCCAGCCCCAACGGGGAGGTGTTGTCCTGTGATGGAGATCAACAAGAGGTGACACCGCTCAGCTCTCTACAGAGCTGAAGCTTGTCACGAGTGACTGCCTTTGTCAACATGTCTGAGGGGTTCTCATCGGTGTGAATCTTCTTCAACATGAGCTGCTTCTGTTCAATTGCATCCCTCAGCCAATGGTATCTCACATCAATGTGCTTTGTGCGAGCATGGTGCATGGTACTCTTGCTCAAATCTATAGCGCTCTGGCTATCACAAAACACAACCGGCTCACTGTCTTCAAATCCAAACTCACCAAGGAAGCGTTGTAGCCACAACACTTCTTTCCCAGCCTCTGCTGCTGCAATGTATTCTGCCTCAGTAGTTGAGAGAGCAACACATTTCTGTAGTTTGGATTGCCATGATATGGCTCCCCCTGCAAAAGTGAAAATTTAGCCTGAGGTGGACTTTCTCTGGTCCGTGTCACCTGCCATATCTGCATCAGTGTAACCACAAAGTTTGGGATCTGACCTCCCAAAAACAAGACACATACTTGAGGTCCCTCTCAAGTATCTCAAGATCCACTTCACGACCTCCCAATGGTCCTTCCCCGGATTGGACATGAATCTGCTCACCACGCCCACTGCATGGGCTATGTCGGGTCTAGTGCAAACCATTGCATACATGAGGCTCCCAACTGCTGACTGGTATGGAATCTTGGCCATCTCTGTCTTCTCCTCAGAAGTAGAAGGACATGACTCTTTGGTTAGCTTGAAATGAGAGGCTAAAGGCGTGCTGACAGGCTTGGCATTCTTCATGTTGAACCGCTCCAACACGCGTTCAACATAACTTTCTTGTGACAACCACAGCATGTGCTTCTTCATGTCCCTTGTAATCTGCATCCCAAGGATGTGACTTGCCTTTCCCAAATCTTTCATCTCAAACTCTTTGGATAGTTCTTTCTTGAGCTTTGCAATCAAGTTGGAATCATGACCTACAATCAACATGTCATCCACATATATCAAAAGAATGACGAACCTGTCATTGGGAAGACGACAAACATATACACATGGGTCGGCTGTAGTCCTCTTGAAGCCTTGCTTTCCCATGAAAGCATCAAACTTCAAGTACCATTGTCTCGGGGCTTGCTTCAAGCCGTAGAGACTCTTTCTCAACCTGCAAATCATGTGTTCTTTCCCTTTCTCTTGAAAACCCTGTGGCTGCTCCATGTAGATCTCTTCCTTCAAATCACCGTGAAGAAACGCCGTCTTCACATCCATCTGCTCCAGCTCAAGGTCCATGCTAGCAACAAGTCCTAGCACAATTCTCACTGAGTTTATCTTCACCACTGGGGAGAAGATCTCATCATAGTCCACTCCTTCGTTCTGGCTGAAACCTTTTACCATCAATCTGGCCTTGTACTTCACCTGCTTGTCGCTGTCATCTGACTTCAGCTTGTAGACCCATTTGTTCTTCAAGGCTCTCTTCCCTTTAGGAAGCTCAACAAGGTCATAAGTGTTGTTCTTCTTGAGAGATGACATCTCTTCGTTCATTGCATTCTACCAATGACCCTTGTCCTTGTGCACTTGTGCCTCCTCAAAGGTGTATGGCTCACCTGCATCTGTGAGCATCACGTACCTGGAAGTGGGGTAACGGGATGATGGCTTTCGTGTCCTCTCAGATCGCCTGACCTGAGGCTCTGCTGTGTCTGCAACTAGATGAGGCTGCTCCCCTGCCCTAGGTCCCCTAGACCTGCATCAACGGGGTCTGCATTTGGCTCGTGCTGCTCTAGCTGCCCATCCTCTCCACCTGTACCCTGTACTGGAGAGGGCTCTGTGTCCTCATCACTGTCATCATCCATGGAGATCATCTCCATCACCACTCTCAGTGGTGTCCTCAACCAACGTCTGGTTCTCATAAAAGATCACATCCCTGTGCCTGGTGACTGTCTTCTTCCTTGGATCCCAAAGACGGTATCCAAACTCCTGATCTCCATAACCAAGAAAAATACAAGGCACCGCCTTGTCATCTAGCTTCTTCCGCTGCTCCTTGGGTACCAATGCATACGCCTTGCATCCAAACACCCTCAAATGAGCATATGAGGGGTCTTTCCCTGTCCAAACACGCTCTGGAATCTGGCAGCCCAAAGGAACTGATGGAGATCGGTTCACCAAGTAACATGCGGTGCGAACCGCCTCAGCCCAAAAGGTCTTGGGCAACTTCGTTGTCTTCAGCATACAGCGGACTCTCTCAACAATGGTCCTGTTCATCCTCTCAGCTAGACCATTGTGTTGGGGTATACCTGGCTCTGTCCTCTCATGCCTGATGCCGTGCTCTGCACAATAGCCCTAAAAGCTATGGGAGGTGTACTCTCCCCCATTGTCTGTACGTAGACACTTGAGCAATTTTCCTGTCTCACGTCCAACCATGGCATGGAACTTCTTGAAGCAATCAAGCACCTGATCCTTCGATCTCAGCATATACACCCACACCTTCCTAGATGCATCATCACTGAAGGTGACAAAATACCTGTTGCCTCCCAAAGAGGCCGTGTCCATAGGACCACAAACATCTGAGTGAACCAGCTGTAGAAGGTCTCCCTTTACCTTGGATTTCGCTCTGTACGGTGCACTCCTGCTCTTCCCAACCTCACATGCATCACAAGGAGACAAAGTGATGTCATTGTGGTAGGGGATCAACTCCTTCTTGCTCAAAAGATGTAAGCCCTTTTGGCTCATGTGCCCAAGCCGATGGTCCCACAAATCTAAATTATATGCCTCAGTAGCATGCAAACTACCATCCATGACCTTCACTCTAGTCATGTAAAGTGTGTGACACAACCTGCCTCTCGCCATGATGAGAGAACCCTTGCTGATCTTGCATTTGTTGTCGCCGAACTTCAGATGGTAGCCTTCACTATCTAGCTGTGAGCCAGATATAAGGCTAAGCCGCACATCAGGAACATGCCTCACATTCTGGAATGTCATTGAGCACCCAACATCCGTCTGAATGGAGATGGTGCCCATGCTAATGATCTTAGAGTAACTTTCGTTATCCCTCAAAACTCGTCCATAATCACCCCTGGTGTAGGTGGTAAAGAACTCCATGTGTGGAGTCAAATGATAGGAGGCAGCCGTGTCAACGACCCACTCCAAATCACTCCCTGCGTGCAAGCACTGGTCCTGGATGGTGAGAATCACCTCTTCTGCACTGTCATCTGCCACAACTGCAACTACATTGCCATCTTCCTTTTTCTGATCCTTCTTGGCTTCAGCTTGTTCTCTCTTCCAAACCCTGCAATCTCTCTTCCAGTGACCGGGCTTCTGGCAATGGTGACACTTTCCTCTGCCCTTGGACTTGTCCCTTGATTTCTGCCTCTCCTGTGACGCTCCTCTGCTGCTGGATCTTCCTCTCCTCTTAACTGCATACACATGTGAAGAGGAGGATGCCTCTCTCGAAGAACGACGTCTAATCTCCTCATTGAGGAGATTGCCCTTGACCATAGCCATGGTCAACTTGCTATCCTTCGCAGAGTTGCTCACGGTGACAACTAAGGTCTCCCAACTGTCTGGCAAAGAACCCAATAGGAGAAGTGCCTGCGACTCGTCATCAAGTACTAGCCCCCATTGAAGTCAACTGGTTGATAATGCTTTGGTAATCATTCAAATGCTCAGCAATCTTGGTTCCATCCTTGTACTTCAAGTTAACAAGCTTTCTAATCAAGAAAGCCTTGTTGGTAGCGGTCTTCTGGTCATAGAGCTCGGACAACTTGTCCCATAGCTCCGTCGCATTCGTCTCCTCGGCAACATGGTGGAAAACCGACATGTCAAGCCACTTCCAAATGGTCCCAATGGCCTTTCGGTTCAACTTTGTCCACTCTCCTGCGGACATGTTCTCCGGCTCGGCGCTCTCCCCCTCCACGGGATCGTGGAGGTCCTTGCAATATAAGATGTCTTCCATCTTCGCCTTCCAGATCTGCCAGTTACTGCTTGTGAGCTTGATCATTGTGCCTTCATCATCTTTGCCCATTGCTCAAACCTGAGCTCTGATACGACTTGTTGGGGATATATGGATGCAGAACAATCAATCAACCAGGATATATCCCCTATAAGACTGTCCTGCAGCAAAGATGGCACACACAAGATATGTTCCCCACACGGGAACTCAAATAGCAACAATGATAGCACAACCACAAGCAAGCAAGCAAGCACCACACGAGACAAAGATTTTTACGTGGAAACCCTTACTCAATGTGAGCAAGGGAAAAATCACGGGGCAAGACCGACAACCAATCACTACGGTCAAATGTCACAATGTTCTTCCCAGTTTTGTTGCCCACAAAACCGAGGTACAAACCACACACAAATGGATAGTTCTTCTACAAAGAACAAACTATCCCTAGGTATCCAACTATACCAATATTGTGCTCAAAACAAGGAGGACAAAGTAACTCCCCTTGTGGGCTCCCGGATGGAGTCCCAAACCGATGCACGGCTTCTTGAGGTCGCCACGGACGCAACCTCGCTTCAGCTCCTCTCGAGATCGCCCAACACCTCCTCTCTTCGAACCCAAACCACAGCTCCCAAGAGACCCAGCTGCTGCTGCCCTCGAGCACCGATGCTCGGCTTCTCTCTCGCTCTCTCTCTCCTGCTCGCGTGGAGGAAGAAGAAGAAGAAGGGGGTCCAAAACCCCTTGCCGCTGCTTGCTGGAAAATGGGAAAGGGAGAAGGGCGGCACTGGAATGGGGCATTTCTCCTGGAAATGTCACGGACTCTCTCTCAAAGATGGGGGCCGATTGGGGTCTCAAAAGGCTGGGCAAATATCAAATATGCCCATCCCCCAAGTTGGGATTGGAAACATTTCAACGAAACCCAACAAGTTGAAGGGACAAAAAGAAGCAATCGAGGAGGAAAATTGTCTATAGAAGAGGAAAAGGAGTTTACTGTATGAGAACGATGAGAAGAAGGGAGTTGATTCGCTTAAAGGAGATGGATTATCAAAATTGTTGTAAAAGGAACATGATCTTCAAACATTAAGATAAAATAGCAAATGTTATCCGATTTAAGCAAAATTTGGAGGATATATAGAGCATTAATTTAAGATTCAAAATATAATATTGGATTTTGGACTCGAAATCGCAAAAAGAAAAAAGAGATTGCAGCAGCTATGCTGTAACGAGAGTTATAACAGAGGATCCACTATCATAGATTATTGCTTGATAGGGGGCGGAAACTTGGATGCTGAATGCTCAGGCAAGATTGGTCTCTGGCCGAATGTTGAATTAATGCTATTCCTAATTGACATTGGGTCAGGGCAGAGGAGGGTTAGCATGTACTTTTATGGTTTATGTCCACCTTTAATGGTCAAATAGACGAAAGTGAACTATATGATCTATAGTGTAAGGGTTAGCAAGTTTACAGGGAATCGGGTGATAATTACGAAGAATACATGGTTGAGAAGATAATGTAATACGTTTTCAAGGCTCGAGGTATAAAAATCATTTTTTATTATAGATAGAGATTTTTTACTTAAAAATACGATTAAATTATTTTGAATTAAAATCATATTATTTCTAATTTTATTATTATTTTTTTATCAATTGTGTCATTTCTAAAAATGAAAAGAAAGACTTGAATAAAATTGAGCAATCCAACCCAAAGTTGAAACAACATTGAAATATAAATAAAAACTAATTAGGAGCGTAATTAAGTCATGATCAAATATCTATAGGTAATAACATATTAGGAATGGACCTATTAGTTCAAATACTACATCTAGAAAGGTATGGATGGACATATATAACCGTGGAAGAAAAAAATAATTAAGATCTTAGTGTACACTAATAGCACAACCACATATATTATCACTTCATTTAACCCATTAAACGCATCGAATTGTGGTCAATTTCCTACAGTTTAATTGATAAACTTCCTATCAATTTCGGGTAAAGTCGATATATTCACAGTAATTTTAGAAACAAGTTGATGTTAAATAAAAGGAGATTAATTAACATATTCGGGTTTTGGAAGACTAAAGATGTGGGGATATAATTACCACTAGCACGAAATTAGTTTATGATAGCAGATAGTTTAATATTTGTTATTATATCTTTCGTAGTTGTTATATAACATCGGATAATATTTAGTGAATTGATTCTTTAAATTCACGATTAGTATTGTAGTATTTTCTATATAGCTAGGAAGGAATCATACAATAATAGCTATCCATTTACACCTTTTCTTATAACTGATACTAAATTAGCAACATTTCCTTATTCGTATTTTTAATGAAGAAGCCAACAAGTACTCGCCATATCAAAATTTTAGCAATGAATATGATGTTTTTTGCAATAAGAATGAAATATAAATTTAAATTGAATATTATTCGTTATTATATATATTATTGGAAGATAAGATAATGAATATTTAAGTTATTCGTTACCATAGGCATAAGCTAATTTTATTGCACTATGAAGTTTCAAATATAAGAATGGTGTATAAACTAACGATATACAACATCCGTAAATGATGGATTCATATTCATAAGCGTACACACATCCGTTACGTCAAAGATATTCAAGTACCGCTCAAATAATATTAGTTAGGGACGTCATCAAGACCAAATATATAATCATGTATATAACTGAATAAAATAATTTACGGTTGACTTATTAGTTGGAATATATATATATATATATAGGGGGCACTTCAAATGAGGTTGGATCGCACCGATATTGTGATGAGCCATCGAGTAGATTCGTCAGATCTCAATGTGACGGTTACATCAAAAACCTCATCCAAAAGGGTATTTTTGTCAAATTGATTTCATTAATTTCGAGTTTCATTTATTGGTTTCAAATTGTCATTCTAAGCTTTTCTCGATTTGGTATTTTCACAAATGCCTTTATTGATTAATTTCCAAATTTGTTCCAAACGATCTGAAATCAACCACAGCTTTGTAAAGTACAATGAGTTTTTATAAAATATATTTTACTCTTTGTAAATTTCATTAATGATTTCATTTTATTACTGTAATTTCATTTTGTAAATGATTGTATCATTTTTGTAAATGTGTACATTCATTTTGTAATTCCAGTGAGTTTTTGTAAAAATATTTTTCCTCTTTATAAGCTTCAACTTTTTTTTAATTGTGTATGTTTGTTTTGTAAAAAATCCGTGAATCTTTGTAACTGAATCTCCCTCCTTTATAAAATTCACGCATGTTTTCCATTGCGTTAAAGTTCAATTGCCATACATGTTTTCGAGTCCTGTAAAATAGAGAAAAAACATTGAGATTTGTAAAAAAAGGTCAATAAATATGTAAATTTGAATATCAGTTAAGTAAAAATATTATACGATAACGTAACAGAATCTCCCTCCTTTGTAAGAGTGTCTGATCACTTTGTAAATTTTATACGCTCTTTTGTAAAATGATCTGATCACTTTGTACCATTTCTGTAGAGTTCTGTGATAAATAAGTACACTGTTAGATATTGGAAACATGTAAAAAATTGACATGATATTGTAAAAAATTCAATATTTGCATAAAACATTCCCATTTTTGTAAAAAAAACTACGATTTGTAAAAAAACTAAGGGGACCGTCCTCCGCGCACATCTCGACGCTTCGGCGTCGACGGCGAGGTGCCGCATTGGAGGACGCGCAGGCGGAGCGCGGCTTGACGGAGAGCGGGGCCGAGGGCGGACGGTAGGGGCATGAGCGGAAGGTTACCGCCTTGCCGAAGAGGACGGCACGCGGGGCTGCAGCTCCTCCTGAAGGTCGGTGCACAGAGGAAGGCGGACGGTGCCGCCTCATGTGAGGCAGTGGTCACCGAAGAGGACGGCGCGCGGGGCTGTGGCTACGACTGAAGATCGGTGTGCGGAGGAAGGCGAGCGGTGCTGCCTCGCGTCAGGCAGAGGAGGCGGCTGGGCGGTGGTGCAGTCGCACATGTGCGGCGGGGAGACGAGGCAGGCGGACGGAGGATGTTGCTGGAGGAGGGTGTTGTTGCCGCCGACAGATGTTGCTGGAGAGATGGAGGACGTGCAGCGGGGAGACGAGCTAGAGGAGGCGGCTGGACGCTGATTAATCAAGAGAGAGAGATATATTAGGCAATTTAGTTGTCACATTCTATATTTAGAATTTGACAAACGACCAAAATAGGTTTTTTACCATTAAAATATTGTAATTAATGCGAAATTTATCACAGCCGTGGGATTTACATTATGGATGAGATGGATGGGCTCACCACAAAAGTGGTGAGACCCCGCCTCATTTGAAGTTTCTCCTATATATATATATATATATATATATATATATATATATATATATGGGTAAAATGTATATGCCCCCTAGGGGGAGCTAACTTAGCTCCCCCCGCCCCTTTTTCACAAATTTTTTTTATTTTTTTTTGAAATCTAAAACCGTGTAAATTCATTATTAAATCCCTATATTATGTCATTCAAATTTCATTCGAAACAGAGACTCCTACGACCTCCATCCAAACGGGGTCGATTTAAAAAATCCTGTTACCGTTAAAAAAATGACTGTCTGGATGGAGGACGTAGGAGTCTCTGTTTCACACGAAATTTTTATGACATAATATAGGGATATAGTGATGAATATTCACGGAAAAAAATTTCAAAAAAAATAAAAAATTTGAAGAAAATAGGGCGGGGGAGCTAAGTTAGCTCCCCCTAGGGGGCAGCCCCATTTTCCTCTATCTCTATCTCTCTCTCTCTCTCTCTCTCTCTCTCTCTCTCTCTATATATATATATATATATATATATATATGGCTTATCCCATGAGTTTTGTGCTCATTAAGGTTTCGGTGAGCACCCACTCTAGACTATACACGTGTATTAGCAATAACTATATTTCTAATTATAGGCTACCACGTTTTTAAAAAATAATATATTTCCTATTATACAACGTCCTTAAAAATTGGAAGACAGTTTTGGAAAGAAGCGATTCAAATAAATGATTCCATGAGGATGATTAAGATCCAAACGCTATGAGAGTAATAAATATAATTCGGTCAAGTAATGGTTGTTGAGAGATCGGTAATATCAAGACAATGATCAGTAATTTACATCCAAATAGTTACATTGTACAGAATTTAGTAATATGTATAAAATGGTCAAGTAAATGTGTGTTGTGAGATCAATAATAACATAACAAATGATTAGTAATACCATTGTGTATGTAATGCGCATTGCATTAACAAATAGTTATATTCTTACTTGATCAATGCCCATGACATACTGACCATTACTTTGTTATTACCGATCTCATAGTAGCTATTACTTGACAATCATACACATATTATTGAACGTGTGATATAAGACATAGATATATACATTACTGAACACAAACAACAATTTACTTGATAACTGTATATATATATTACTTGAGTATCATCTCTAAATTACTGAATTTTATTCAAATTAATAAAACATATGGAAATTATTGACCATTTTTTATAGTTTTACCGAATTCACAACAAGCACTTACTTGTCCATTGTGTATATATTACTGAATTCTGCATCATATAATAAAATAAATGTAAATTACTAACCATTGTTTGGATATTACTGATCTCGCAACAATCATTTACGTGAGTATTGTCTCTAAATTACCGAGTTCTATTCAAAGCAATAATACATGTGAAAATTACTGACCATTTGTTATGGTTTTATTGACTTCACAACAAGCACTTACTTGACCAATGTATATATTACTGAATTCTGCACCATATAATAAAATGAATGTAAATTACTGACCATTATTTGGATATTACTGATCTCGCAACAACCATTTACTTGATTATTGTATATATATTACTGACCTGAGTATTTGGATCTCGATTTTCTGCAAGAAATCATCGAATCGAATGTTTTCTTTCCAAAACGTTCTTCCTATTTTTTAGGACGTGATATAATTGAAATACCACTTATTGTTAAATCGCTTTGCATATTAATCTTCTTCCAAAAACAACAACCTTCGAAATAGGTAATCACTCAATTGGTAATACATGTGTATGGCCTACAAATGTTGCTCACCGAAATGCTAATGAGCCCTGTGGGCAGTGGATAAAAATCATATATATATATATATATATATATATATATAGAGAGAGAGAGAGAGAGAGAGAGAGAGAGAGATTAATGGGGCTGCCCCTTGCGGGCAGCCAAGATGGCTGCCCCCGCACCGTTTCGGCGCGTTTTCTATTTTTTTTGAAAAATATCGTCATGTATATTCATCCCTATATCCCTCCTATATGTCATTCGAATTTCGTCAGAAACAGAGGCTCCTACGGCCTCCATCGAGACTTAAATCGACACCATCTCGATGGAGGCCGTAGGAGCCTCTGTTTCTGACGAAATTCGAATGACATATAGGAGGGATATAGGGATGAATTTACACGGCGAGATTTTTCAAAAAAAAATAAAAAAACACGCCGAAACGGCGCGGGGGCAGCCATTTTTGGCTGCCCGCAAGGGGCAGCCCCATTATTCTCATTATATATATATATATATATATATATATATATATATATATATATATGAGTAAAATGGGGTTGCCCCCAAGGGGTAGCTAACTTAGCTACCCCCACCCCATTTTCTCCATGTTTTTATTTTTTTTGAAAATTTCTTCCGTGAATATTTATCACTATATCCCTATATTGTGTCATTAAAATTTTGTGTGAAACAAAGACTCCTACAGCATCCATCCAAACAATCATTTTTTAACGGTAACAGGATTTTTTAAGTCGACCCCGTCTGGATGGAGGTCGTAGGAGTCTCTGTTTCGAATGAAATTTGAACGACATAATATAGGGATTTAATAATGAATTTACACGGTTTTAGAGTTCGAAAAAAAATAAAAAAATTTTGTGAAAAAGGGGCGGGGGGAGCTAAGTTAGCTCCCCCTAGGGGGCATACACATTTCACCCTAACTTAGCTCCCCCGCCCCTTTTTCACAAAAATTTTTTATTTTTTTTCGAAATCTAAAACCGTGTAAATTCATTATTAAATCCCTATATTATGTCGTTCAAATTTCATTCGAAACAGAGACTCCTACGACCTCCATCCAGACGGGGTCGATTTAAAAAACCCTGTTACCGTTAAAAAATGATTGTTTGGATGGATACCGTAGGAGTCTCTGTTTCGCACGAAATTTTAATAGCATAATATAGGGATATAGTGATGAATATTCATGGAAGAAATTTTCAAAAAAAATAATAAAAAATGGTGGAAATGGGGAGGGGGGAGCCAAGTTAGCTCCCCCTAGGGGGCAGCTGCCCCCGCCTTATTTGGCCAAATTTTTTTATTTTTTTTGAAAAATAACACCATTTACATTCATCCCTATATCCCTCCTATATACCATTCGAATTTCGTCAGAAACAGAGACTCCTACGGCCTCCATCCGAACAGTAATTTGTTAACGGTAACAGGATTTTTTTAAATCGATACCATCGAGATGGAGGCCGTAGGAGTCTCTGTTTCTGACGAAATTCGAATGGCATGTAGGAGGGATATATGGATGAATATACATGGTTTTATTTTTCAAAAAAATAAAAAAAACGCCGAAAAATGGGGCGGGGGCAGCCCCATTTTTTCCTATATATATATATATATATATATATATATATATATATATATAAGGGAGAATCGTGTTGGGACAAAGCCAGAAATGTTGGCTTGGGGAGCCAAGTATAATAGAAAGATTTTTTAATATATGTATATGTAGAGAGATTTTTATTTAAGATGCAAAATTTATTTTGACTTTATTTCATATTATCTCTAAGGATATTAAATAATTCATTTGAACATATCACAATATTTTTTAAAAAAAATGAAAAGAAAGCTCAAGTAAATAAAATTATTCACAAACTTACTATGTTGAAAGTAAGACTTGGAGACAAAAGTTTTTCTTATAAAATTTTAAATGTAAGTAGTCATTCCTCTTCTTTGTAATTTAGAATTGTTCTTTATAATTCTGAATTGTTCCTTAAAGTAACTTTTTTAAAGCGTTCTACGAGTAATGTGGTTATTAACTTGATGGAGATTACGAAATTCTTTTTTTCACTAATTCAGTGCATCAAATCAGGTTTTCTTATTCTCTCTTTCCTTTGAGTGGAATGGTTGCAAAAATACAAATGTACGCATATAGATAGAGGCCTTATTATAGCATTATCCATTTTTAAATATGAACATAGATGCGGATATAGATATTGACGAATATAAAAATTATGTTATACTCTCCTTAAAAATAGATAGAGATGTATAAAGTTTACCAATCACATACAAATATTCCATGTATTAGCTTAAATGTACATATATTAGATGGAATATAGATGATATAAATATACTAATTATACTTGAATCATAATAATTATACCAAATATGATGAAAGAAGGCATAAAATAATGGATTTCACCATTTGCACCTTATTAGAATATGCAATATCAGTTATGTCCCTTTTTTTGTAATGTCAATTGTGCACTTGTATTATTACAAAATACATAGTCCTGCCCTTTTGAAATATCAGTTCTGCCTCTAGTTTACCTTGATAGAAGGACAAAACTTCAGTTTCGTAAGAACATAAGGGAAAATTGATATTAAAAACAATAGATGAGAATAAATGATATTGCAAAATCTAAGCGGGACACACGTGACAAAACCTCAAAATTACGTCATATGTGTTTAAAATAAATTTGCAATTTTGTTTATACATGAAAATAGATATTCGGATACAGATACCTATGTATCTGTATCTGAATATCCATTTTGAAAAGGGAGGAGAATAGGTGGGCTTCACCAATGCCGTAGAAATTAAAATTTAAAAAATGAGAAGCTGAAAAAGGGAGATTGACTATTGGGAGATATGTGATTACACTCTCTCGCTCACGCCAGTTATTTCAAACACGATGGGAATTAGTCAATCTTTTTAGCTTATTAAATTGATAACAATCTCACAGGGTAGGCAATCTCATTTACCTAAAAAAGGCATGGGAGGGGGCAATCTCGTTTCTCCTATAATATAGGGAGAGAAGGCGAGGAGGAATAGGGAGGCCTGGCCCCCTCCCGTCCCCCCTCCCTCTGTCCCTGATCATGAATGCATGCATATATGCTTACCTGTATGTGCATGTGTGTGCATGGGGACATGCGTTCATATGAATTAGTGGGTGAATGTGGCACATGTTACTAGCTATTTACATGGCATCATCAAATGATATAAGTCTTGATAAAAATATGCAATGTACTAGAATGCCTTTTGCGTGATCCTTTACTCCGATAACATCTAGGGTTACTCGAACAATGTGATAAATCACACCAGATAATCCTTAACACATCCTCCTCTTATTAATACTATAGAATGTTATTGTGAAATGCATGTACTGTATGCATGTGCACACATATGCATGCATCCAAGTGTCTTTATTTGCATTTGTGCATGTACACATATATGTGTGTGCATGGTAAACAGACATGTAAGCATGTCTGTGCACACATGTGTGCGCTTGATACATGTATGGAAAAATGTGTATGTGCATGTTTGCATGCATAAGTGTAATTATGTGTGTATGCTTGTATATGTGTACGTGTGCATGTAAACACATTTATGAGCGTGTATGTGGAAGGGTGATGAATCTACGATTCATCATCTTTATTCTATCATTTTAGCCTTAAAAACCCTAGTAAATGCGTGTAAATAGTGTTAATTTGGGCATTTTATCATTCATGCATCATTGTGTAAATAGTATATAAAATGCGATTTTTAAAGCAAAAATTATAGAATAAATAAAAGAAAAGAAAAGAAATAAAATATTGTAAATATGTTATGACTCGAAACCCCGAGACCTAGGCATCTCGATGTCTAGGTCGACAAGGAATAAAGTAGCGGGAGATAAGGGCAAAATACAATAAAAATTCCTTTTAATTAATTCATTCTTTATTCATTTTATGATCTATTTTTAATTCCACTTTTTATACTTCAAATAAAGAAACTTTGAACATAAAAGTTGTAGATAATTAAATAAAGAAAAAGACAAAATTGATCTCATACAAAAATAATGTACAGATAAAAAATTATGATCTAAATAAGTTTCCAAAATCCTACCTTCCCAGACCTGTATCTCTCAAATGAAAATCGAAATATATCAAAATCTTTATTATTGTATATAATTTTCAATAAGCTGTTTAATGAAGGTGGTTTCGTATTTTTCGGAGCTACGGTTTGAAAGTTGAGTTTTTGACCCCTATTGTATACATATACCGATTAAAATATTTATTTTATTTATTATTCATTATTTTTATAATTTTATATTTTTTTAATTTTGTAAATATTATTTATAATGTATATGTACACTAAAACAAGAATAAAAACATAATGAAAACATAAAAATAAAATACTTGTACACAACACATAGATGAATTACCTATGTTTATACCTATGTAGATTATATATCTATTTATTTACTTGTATAAATTACATCAAAAAATAAAATAAAAATATAATCAAGTGTTCAAAATTAAGTTATAAATTTATAAAATAATAAACAAAATAAATAAAATTAAATATACATAATAAAAATAAAATATTAAAATATATAGATAAATATACCTATATATAGCCCTTAAAAGAAAACTTATATTTTTAAACCTCTAAAAAATTAAAATCACTATAAAAAAATTTATAAAATAATAAACATTCTTATTTAATAGTCTAAAATTAATAAAATCATTTATTATTTTTAATCGATTAATAAATATTCTTTGTCAAGGAATTTTCTGGTTGGTCCACGTGGACCAACCAAAAGCTTCCGTTGGTTGACCTTGGTCAACTCTCTTTGTGTCAAACTGTGGTTTTTTGGCATTTTCTCTGAATTTTGGAGAGCGCGCCTTTCACCATATTGTGATGGAGCCTTCACGACTTTTCATCCCCATTGATCGAGGATACACGCCTAGGGATCTTCTCGGGCTGTGGATCGTCGAGTCGACTGCCACGTCTCGTTCTTTAGAGCCTCGTCACCATCCCATTCAAAAACCCCTCTCCGCCTCTTTTGAAATTGAACCCTCTTTAACTGTTTTAGCTTCACTCCTGCTGGCCATGTATTGAGAGAGGTGATAGGGATCTCTCCGACCATCGAGAGGCGAGGTTAGGCGGCCAGGGAGGAGCTTCCACCACCTTCGCCGGCCTTCGATGTTGAGGTTTTATCTCATTAGTTTGATGGCCAACTTGAGCTGTTTTTGCTCCATTTTCCCGTTAATCGTAATTTCTACTTTGGTTTCTGGTATTTCCTTGGCGATTTACCATGTGTTTTAGCTTCACTTTCACTCATCGAAGCTCGCCAGAGCCCCCCTTCGGCGAACCTTCCGCCCGACACCCCTTTATCCATACCCACCTTCACAAATAAGCCCTAGGTTCTCTTATTTTTTATTGTTCTAACGATTTTGCAGGTCCTGGTGGCTGATGATGAATACCCATTCATCACTCTTTATTCTTCTAATTTAGCTACAAAAACCTTTGCAAATACATGTAGATATGTGTAAATACAAATAATTACCAAAAGCATGCATTGTGTAAAAACCTGTAATTAGCATGTTTTTGTGCAAAAATAAAAGAATAAAGAGTAAAAAGAAAAAGAGGGAAATATTTACAATAAATATTGAGCAACCTAACCCAAGGGAGGGCTCAGCATGGGCCTGACCGCATAAAAGCCAAAGTAGAGGGAGATAGGAGCTCACATGTAAATAATTATGTAAATAAAATAACAAAATATTTTCCTCACCAAAAATACAGTTTTAAATATTTGTATATAGTTATAAAAGATAAAAAAAACAACAAAACAAAAAGGTGAAAATCAAAAAGACTAAAAAAAATACCCTCTCATCATGTACATAGACCATGCCTCTATATTTATTTAACCTTGTCTATAAATGATGTTATTTTCAAAAATTTTTGTAAATATTCTAGGTTATATATTGTAAATAAATAAAATAAAAAGAATCAAAACAAAAATCAAATAAAAATTACAAAATAAAAAATATAAAAAAGACTGTGTACATATACCATGTAGATACATGTACATATATATTTATTTCACCCTTGCATATAAATAATAAAAAATAAAAATACCCTTTTATTCCTAATTTTACACTATAAATAAATAAAATATAAAATGGGAATAAAAATGCACAAAAATAACAAATTAAAAATCTAAAAAAAATTAAAAAGACATATTATACAAATACCTATGTATAGCTATACTATGTAAATACCCTATTTGTATTTTGAAAAATTAATTAAAAATCACCAGAAAATAGAAAAAATTAAAACAAAAATATTTCATGTTTTAAGTTTTTAATAATTCAGCCATCTGTTATTTTTAATTGAATTTTGAAATATTTTCCACGTGGCTGTTCCCCATTGGTCCACGGGGAATGTTGACCCCGGTCAACTCCCCCCGCGGACCCTCTTCTCTCGCGGATCAGGCTGTCGACCCGATTTCTCTGATTTTTCCACGCCTGATCCGCCCGCCATTTGCACAAACCCCGGGTCCTAATTCATCTCCTTGCATCCGATACCCACGCCCGGGGGATTGCATCGGGGTCCGCGCTTCATGCTGCCCTACCCGATCAACCCTAGCCGGACCCCCCGTGGTATATATTCCGAGCTCCGCCGCACGATTCCGCATCTTTGGCTAATCCGTTCCACCCCCAGTGAGCTCCAGTGCCCGAGCGTGAGTGACAGCTCGCTCCAGGTGCCGTCGCAGCGAGGAGAGGGGCTGGATACCACTGATCTGGCGAGTCAGCACCGCCGTGCTCCGCCCAGAGCAGGAGCTCGAGCCTCGGGCCGAGACAACCCTTGAGGCCACGACCAGGAGCTACCTAAGCTCCAGCATAGTCTCCTCGACCGCCCAGGTAATCCCTTAGCTTCCGTATTTAGTCTAATTTCCCGTTTCCCCCAAATCGCTCCGTCATCGTTCTTCGTCGATTCCGACCACCTCGCGCACCCATTCGATCATCAGAATCCAGATCCATCTCCGCCTTCCCTCCGCGCACCTTCTCTGCCCCTCCATTCAACCCAGCTCGCACAGGAGCTGGGATTCGAATCCCCTCGCCGTCGCTTCGCCGGGGTTCGTCCGCACCAACGCACACACCACCTCCACGACGCCTAACCGGGCCGAGGCACTTTGCCCTCGACCCGCGAATCTCCTGGTTCCATTTGCAGGTCAGTGCGAGCCCATCTGAAGGCTCGAGTCTTCCAGGCCAGGAGCTCTCCTCCGCCGTCCTTGCCGGAGCCCTCTAGGGCTCGGCTGGGCCATCGGAGACCACCATCAGCTGCGGAGCTTCATCGCGCACCTTCTCCGATCTCCGGAGGCAGCAGGGGAGGATCCCAGCGCTCACACGAGGCCGGCGAAAGTCGCCGGGCACCTGTTCTTCGAGGATCTTCAGCCGCCGTCCGATCAGCCTCGACCTCCAGTTTTCATCTCGTCCATCCATTCTCGGAGGAGCAGTCACCTCCCGATCATTCAGAGGGACGATCTGGACCATCCAAGCAGAGAGAGAGGCGCTAGCCACCAGCGTCCATCAGATCTTCCACGTGCCCTCTTCTCAGACGTCGATCAGGCCCACGTGCGAGAGGAGAAAGGCGCCCGCGTCCAGACCCGTCGGATCAGCCACGCGTCAATCATCCGGCCCTCGACGTTAAATAAGGGGTAATTTGTCTTAGGCCCCTCTTAGTTTATGCTTTTAGTTCCAGTCCTGTAAATATTTTGCGTACTTTGTTTACGTTGGGTTATTTGCACATTGGACCTCATACTTTAGTTTATTGGCTTATATACCCCTGTCTGTGTGAGCCACGTGCTTTGTCACGTGTATGTTTGGGTTATTTGCAATCTATTCCCTGTAGTTCTGGAGGTTTATAAATGAATGAAACATTTTGAATATTTGCACTTATACCCCTGTGAACGATTTATTTCCGCATGTGCGTGATTTCTTGGGTTATTTGCAATTAAGGTCCTCGGACTTTTGGTACGTGTTACCATTTAGTCCCCGGACTTTATTTTTATTACAGATAGGTCCCTAAGTGCCCCAGGCACGCGCCTCGCGCGTGATTTGCTGGGTATTTTGCACCAGGACCCCCAGAACTTTGGGTATTTGCACTTTGGTCCCTGTGCACAGTGCCCTCTTGTCATTTTTGAATAAAATATCAAATCACCTCCAAATTCGATGAAAATTTGACCCATGGTTCCTGCCATGGTGTAGGATTTTCGAGAATTTTTGAGGACATTTCTGAGTATATTTGCTATTTATAAAAATTCAAAAACCTCTATTTTTGGCACTGTTTAGTTTGAAAAATCACAAAAAAATATAAAAACCCCCTGAAAATTGTATAAAAATTAGGTACTGTTTATTTTGTGTCCCTTGATGTTCTAGCCAATTTTGGCTATTTTTCATCACTGGAAAACCTTAAAAACTATCAAAAACCCTAAAAATTCCAATAAATACATTAAAAACCCAAAAACAATAATTCTGGTACCCGAATTTTCCTTGTTTTCTCTATTTTACAGGAAAATTACCTCCAGGCCCTTTTGAGGTCCTTAGATATTTTATCTAGGGATTTTAGGCCTGGCTGGACAGTACCTTGTATTTTTGCCGCTGTTTGATTTTTAGAAAATAAAATATATATCAGAAAAATCTCAAAAATTCACCAAAAACACAGAAAAGTATAAAACACATAAAAATATTTTTTCCTGAATTTTTTCTTGCCTTTTAGTGCATTAAATAAATTGTCAAAGCTTGCTTGTGGTTGTTTTCCTTATTTTCTTTACATATTAAAAATCCAAAAAAATTTAAAAACAATTAAAAACCACTAAAAATATTTTCCCTTTTTCTCTGATTTTTTGACTACTTCGTAGGCCTTCGGCCAATCCGTGCTCCTTGAGTTCGACCCTGGGTGCTATACCAGGTTAAACATATAGCAGGACCGCTTTTCGTGATTTTCTTGATTTGATCTTTTTCGAGTGGTTCATTTTTCTTGATTGACTCAGTCGAGTGATAGAGGTCGCAACGACCTAATTTCTGTACCTTTACCTCTGTCGCTTTGCTGGGTCTATCAGAATGGCGCCGTTGTCGGGGAGCACGGCTTAGTAGTCATTTTTTAGCTTTTTCCGCGGCTTTTGATTTTCGCGGCTTTTTGTATAGAATTGTGTAGATATTATTTTTCTGACATTTTCTTACAATAATCTGGTTTGACACTCTTGTTTTTGTTTTCTTGCGAGGGCCCGAGGATCGAGGCGGCTTCTTCGGAAGCCGACGCAACCGCGAGAACCGGAGGCGGCTCTCTTCTTCACAGAGCCGCAGGAGAGTGCAGGAAAGCAAGCAGGAGTGCGGGAGTCGCGGAATAACCGCGGATTAGCGTAGTTTAGATTAGGATTTATTTCCAGTACATTTGATTATTGTTGTAATAATACAGGTACAGTCAGAGACAGTTGGACTCTTGGGTCTATTTCGCCGAGCACCGGTCTGCTCGGAGGACCCTTTAGATTTTTCGCGGTTTTTCGCGGTTTTAGCTTTTTAGCTGCCTTTTCCGGGGTTTACGCGGTTTTTGCTCGAGCCCCTAGACTTAGGAATTTCTGGTGATTGTGCCGTAATTAGTAGGATCCACACACCTAACTGCTTATCTGTTCCCATAGAACGTTAATTGGACCTACTAATAATAAATAATAAAAATAACTTAGTCGCTTTCCTGAGAGCCTACGCGCCGCGAGCCTGCCCCGTCAAGCGCTACTCCTGAACTCGACCTGTCGAGAAGAGGAGGGGTGGGTCTAGACCGGACTCTTTGGATCGAGGGCGAGTGACTGAGTTAGACGGTTCTGCGCTAGAAATTGCTCGTTTAGGACTCGGTTTTTCCCGTTGCATCATTTAGGTAGTTTTCTTTCTGTCTTTAAATTCTGCGCGGATCACTTGCATGTAGAGTGCTGGAGACAAGGTACGCATTTCTATCTCAGCATGCATCATTGATTTCTCGCGCATCGGCTTTTTCGTCTTCTCCCCCCTGTTTTCGGACTAAATAATCAGGAGAACCGAAAAATTCGTTAGGCCTTTTGTTTGATTTGAAAAATATTAAAAAGAAAAACCATAAAATTGGGACTGGCTAAGACTATTGATCTTAAAAACCGCTCACCCTAAAAACTTTGTCTTGGGGAGAGCAACCCCCTCATTGTATGGTTTGGATGCACGAGAGAGTGACCCGCACCCTAGGTAGAGCCTCCCGGTGCTAGACCCGACTGATTACCGACTCTTCCGTGCGGGCCAGTCGGTTGGGATAGCATCGGATATCCTAATAGGTCACGTAAAGCGCTCTGATATTTTGTGTGTTCACCAAAATAAAATAGACAAGATAATTTGATCGAACTTTCACGGTCTTCAGCTCGCGTTGCGTTGGTGAACCGGGGGTTTGTTTTGTGATCATAGTTTCTCCAGATCTCATCCGCACTACTCGCCAGATCAAGATGATGGGTAGACGGTCTCTTAGGCAGCCTCTGGCTGCACCGCTTTCGGGCACGTCTACCCGATCATCTAGGTTGGCCCGCGAGAGCCGAGACCAGCTCTCCGAGCCCGAGTACGACTCCGCCCTATTCCCCCTCGACCCCCTTTCTTCTGGTATTGAGAGACATGAGCCCGAGGAGAGATTAGCAGATTTGACAGTACCTGAGTTGGGCTCATTTGATTTTGCAGACGTCGCTATGGCCGCCAGATCAGACGATTACCCCAGAGGTCCACAGGGAGATCAACATGTTGTATTTGACCAGGGGGCGATCAACTCCACCCTGATCGCATCACTCGAGACAGTTCAGCAGCAGTTACGCGATCAGGGGGCATTCATGATAGAGATGAGGCGAGAGTTGGAGAGGCTCAGAGCAGAGCGAGACCAGCAGAGCGAGCCTGAGGATATGCCTGATGCAGAGGCCGCAGCCGCAGCCGCAGCAGCAGCAGCAGCCGCCGCCGCCGCCGCAGCGGCAGCCGCCGCGGCAGGAGGACCACCACAGCCGATGCGGGCGTTGCACAACCCCGGATCTACTCTGATGCATCACTGGGTAGTAGTGCCATCGATCGTGGGGGACTTCAAGTTCCCCCCGAACACCTTGCAGTTGCTGCCCCGTTTCCACGGACATGCCACTGAGGAGCCCCACCTCCACCTCCAGGAGTTTCTGATGATCTGCAGCACTGTCCACGATCGCCACGTGGACCAGGATACGATCCGGATGATAGCCTTCCCGTTTTCACTGGCAGATAGAGCAGCCACCTGGCTGAAGCATTTAGGGAAGTTTGTCTACACCTGGGAGCAGCTCCGCACCGAGTACTTGAAAAAGTACTATCCACTCGGGCGGACGAATGCAGCGAGGGCCCTGATCAGCAACTTCTCCATGTTCCCCAACGAGCAGTTTCACGAGGCTTGGGAGAGGTTTCGAGAGCTCCTAGACATATGCCCGCACCACGACATATCCAAGCTGAACCTAGTTCAGAGCTTTTTTAGCGGGTTGACGCCAGAGCTTCAGGGTCTGGTGAACGCTTCTTGCGGCGGGTCCTACTTTGCCAAGGACCACGACCAGGTCTGGGCCATCTACGAGGAGATGTCCGAGAACTACATGGTGATGTACCAGACCAGGTTGTATTCTCAGAGACCCCAGCCACAGCAGCCAGGACCCGTGCAGTACCAGCGGATAGCACGGGTAGATGCAGGTCCCTCCAGTTCGTCCGCAGTCGCAGCAGCACAGGCAGAGTCATCCGCTGCGGACATGGGTATTATCAGCGAGAAGTTGGACCGCATGGAGCTGATCGAGAAGAAGCAGTGCCAGAGCATCACTCAGATGGAACAGATGGCACAGGTTCTGAGCGACATGAAGACCCAGCTCATGTGTCTCCAGGAGACACAGACGGCTTCACAGCCCCGTCTTCTGTCGCGAGGCGATACCGGCGGCAGCAACAGCTCGTCCCAGCGCTCCAGCTCCTCACAGCAGCCTAGACAGGTTCACCTTGTACAGGCGGAGCCGTACCAGCAGCCGCAATCTACTTACCAGTCCCCACCATCTCCAGACATGCAGATGGTGATCTACCAGCCGGATCAGCCTCTGGCAGTACTGTCGCCAGACCCCTCCGATGCAGAGCCGTTGATGGATGTCAACGGGATTTGGTATGACCGCCCCCAGCCTGGGATCCGACGAGACCATCCCGGATTCAGGTGGGGGAGTGGTGGTACCCAGCCCCAGCAGCAGCCGTCAGGACAGGGAGGGCAGTACTCCCAGCAGAGAGATCACCAGCCGCAGCAGCAGCCCCCAGCATACCAGCAGCACCAGCCATCATCCTTCGGTCCGCGTCCCTATCATCAGCAGGGACAGTCGTGGAGACGTGAGCAGCAGGCTCACCCAGTTCAGCAGCAGCATCCTTCCTCATATCCCTCTCACCACCAGCAGCAGCTCCAGCAGCCTCAGCACCAGAGAGGCTACCCGTCGGGCTCCCATGAGAGCCCCGCTTTGGATGACATCGCCCGCCTCCTCACGGACCAGCAGGCCACATTCAGACGGGAGATGGACGAGTTCCACCAGGAGATGCGGGACTTGGTGAGAGGGAAGGCCGTCATTCCTGCCCAGATCGAGCCGAACCCGAACAACCTCAAGAGGAAATCTGAGCAGGTAGTACATACTGAGTTTGCCACTCCTAGTGACCCATTTGTTGATACATCTTCGGATCTATTTGATGCTGATTTTGTCACACTTAGGAGCGGTAGGACACCAGCAGGCGGCGGCGCCTCATCTGAGCTTCACCACGAGGATACGTCAGAGGCGCCATATGAGGAGGAGGAGAGCGGTACTGAGGCCGCTCCAGATGATGACGGTGGCACTGATGCCACCAAGGATGCTGATCCCACCGGCGGTACTGAGGCCGCCGCTTCACCAGTTCGAGGAGGTGGTACTGACGCCACCAGTAGAGCCGAGCCAGCCCGCGGTACTGATGCCGCGAGACGTCTGCCAGCAGCAGCAGCAGCAGAGCCAGCCAGAGGTGGTACTGAGGCCACCGGTGTTTGTTGTGATAGAGATTTTGTCTTTCTTTCAGTTCATGTACCTCAGAACTCTGTTGTGAATAAAGGAAAAGGTTTAGTTTCTTCTGGTCCCACTGTGGTGCATGATGTATGTGTGGATCCGGTCATCGAACCGTCTAGGCCTTTTCCTAGTCCTTCATCTGCGAAGGACCCTGTGATCCCCTTCCCTAGAGCCCTTCAGATGGGGAAGGGGAAGAAAAAAGAAAATCCGAAAAAAAGAGAGCTTGAGGAGTTCAGCCAGAGCATGATTGATCGATTCCACATCCAGCTGACCCTCCAGGAGGCTTTGCAGCACATCCCCCTTCTCCAGCGATCTTTGAGAGACAGGACTACAGTCAGGAGGAGGAGGAGGAACCACACTTCCGAGATCCATGTGCTGACGAAAGCCACGTGTTTTGCGATCCAGAACCGACTGCCAGCCAAGAGGCCAGATTCAGGGGCCCCGTATGTCAGATGCCAGATTAGTGAGCAGAGGTTCGACCGTACTCTTCTAGATAGCGGATCGTCGATCAACCTTCTTCCGGCAGCCCTTCTCGACTGCTTCGAGTTGGGCACTCTTCGACAGAGCAGGACAGTCCTTCAGTTCGCTGATCGATCTGTCAAGAGGCCGAAGGGGTTATTACGAGACGTTATCGTCACGATTCAGGGCCTGAAATTCCCCGTGGACTTCGTAGTGTTGGACATGGAGATCCCTGAGTCAGTGGCCGATACCCCCATCATCCTTGGTCGTCCGTTCTTGGCCACAGCCAAGGCGGTGACCGATCATGATAGCGGGAAGGTGTACTTTCGCGTCGAGGGCGAGAGTATACAAATAGAGACGGTCGAGGACTACAGAGCTAGAGATAGAGCCCGCTCAGATGCGAGTACCGATTCAGAGCAGCTGACAGACACAGAGCCAGACATCCACCAGGATTGTGATTTTGTGATCACAGACGATGAGGCAGCTTGGGCAGATCCTGCAGCACAGACCATCCTCTCATATTCAGATACAGCTGATGCCGAGATGATAGCAGAGGAGAGTCTGGAGAGCACAGCCCTGGTTCAGGATACCATAGAGGCAGCAGAGCCGGTCCTTGATCGCGACACGATGTTCAGTGATGGTGGTGCTGAGGCCACCTGGTTTTCCGGTGGTACTGATGCCACCGCGATTGATACAGATCCCTCGGATTCAGAGTCTGATTGGGCCGATTGCTATGATCAGATGCCAGACCTGAGCCCACCTGAGCCTATAGATGAGGAGGAGGTAGATGCAGAGCCGAGCAGAGACAGTGCAGTTGAGCAGCCTTCTCCCGATCTAGTTTGCGAGAGTACGCTTTCACTTTCCCAGGCAGATTTGGCAGACTTAGCAGCTTTCACTCAGTTTCTTCCGCAGCCAGATTTGCCAGCACCCAGCATTCCAGAGCGAAAGCCGCTCCCTACTTCGCTGAAGTATCGATTCCTTGCGGGCGATCCAGAGATGTACCCAGTCATCATCTTCGCCGAGTTGACTGGAGAGCAAGAATCCCGTCTGATGGGGGTTCTTGAAAAGAACCGCAAGGCGATCGGATGGAGCGTAGCGGATCTCCATGGGATTAGTCCAGCAGTGTGCTCCCACCATATCTACCTTGAGGAGGGGGCGAAGCCATCACGTGAGTTCCAGCGGCGACTGAACCCCAACCTGAGAGAGGTCGTGATGAAAGAAATATCAAAATGGTGGAGTGCAGATTTTATTTATCCCATTTCCGACTCCAAGTGGTCAGCCCCTTGCATGTGGTGCCCAAGAAGACGGGCATCATGACTGTGATCAGTGAGTCGGGAGAGGAGATCGCTACACGAGTACCCACCTCTTGGAGGGTTTGTGTTGACTACAGGAGACTCAACCAAGCCACCAAGAAGGACCATTTCCCCTGCCTTTTATTGACCAGATCATTGAGAGTCTGGTAGGGAAGAGCCATTATTGCTTCCTGGATGGGTACTCGGGCTACAACCAAGTGGCCATCGCTCCTGAGGATCAAGAGAAGACCACCTTTACCTGTCCCTTCGGCACATATGCTTTTCGACGCATGCCATTTGGGCTATGCAATGCCCCTGCGACTTTTCAGAGGTGCATGCTGTCGATCTTTTCGGACATGGTAGGGGAGTGTTTGGAGGTCTTCATGGACGATTTCTCGGTCTACGGCGACGGATTCGATTCTTGTCTTGACTGCCTAGACCGGGTACTCCAGCGATGTATCGAGTTTCATTTGGTTCTGTCATGGGAGAAGAGTCACTTCATGGTGACTCAAGGGACGGTGCTTGGCCACATCATCTCCAACAGGGGCATGGAGGTTGATCCGGCCAAGGTTGATGTCATTAGAAAACTCACACCGCCGTCCAATTTGAGGCAGCTACAGTCATTCCTGGGGCACGTTGGATTTTATAGGAGATTTATTCAGGATTTCAGCAAGATTGCCCGACCGTTGACTGACCTCTTGACGAAAGACACCGAGTTCCTTGTCGATGACAAGTGTCTCTCGTCCTTTGCGACTCTCCAGCAGCATGTTATTGAGGCTCCTGTTCTCCAGCCGCCTGATTGGTCTCTCCCATTCGAGATCATGACGGACGCCTCCGATTTTGCCGTGGGGGCAGTGCTGGGACAGAGGAGGGATGGAGTTCCGTTTTCCATACACTATGCTAGCCGCACATTGGATTCCGCCCAGCGGAATTATACGGTCACAGAGAAGGAGATGCTAGCAGTAGTGTTTGCCCTAGATAAGTTCAGATCGTATATCATTGGATCTAGAGTGACTTTGTTTACAGATCACACCGCCATCAGGTACCTCATGGCAAAGAAGGATGCCAAGGCCAGACTGACTAGATGGATCCTTCTACTCCAGGAGTTCGACATTGAGATCAAGGATAAGCCTGGAGTCAAGAATGTGGTGGCGGATCATCTCTCCCGATTAGAGCAACCTGAGGATTCTGAGCAGATTGATCCCATTCGAGATACCTTCCCAGATGAGGCGATCCTTGCTATCGCCTCACTCCCGTGGTATGCCGATATTGTGAACTTTCTCGTTGCAGGGAAAGTCCCACAAGATTGGCCCAGGCAGAGGCTTGAGACCTTCCTTGCGAGGGCCAAGTCCTACCACTGGGAGGATCCCATCCTTTACCACAAAGGAGGGGATAGCGTCTGGCGTCGGTGTATTCCTCAGGAGGAACACCATAGCGTCCTCACTTACTGCCACAAGTTTGAGGCAGGAGGACATCATTCTGGGAGGAGAACGGCACAGAAAGTGCTCCAATCCGGCTTGTGGTGGCCTACCTGATGAAGCTACGTTTCATCATCTTTATTCTATCATTTTGGCCTTAAAAACCCAAGTAAATGCGTGTAAATAGCATTAAAATCATCATCTTAGCATCCATGCATGTGCATTATATTACTGTATAAAATACGGTTTTTAATGCCAAAATTATAGAATAAAGAAAAGAAAAGAAAAAGAATAAAATATTGTAAATATTTTATGACCCGAAACCCCGAGACCTAGGCATCTCGATGAATAGGTCGACAAGGAATAAAGTAGGGGGAGATAAGGTCAAAAACACAGTCCAAATACCTATACATTCTATTCATTTCTTATTCATTTTGGGACCTATTTTTGGTTCCACTTTTTATACATCAAATAAAGAAACTTTGTACATAAAAGTTGTAGATAATTTTATAAAGAAAAATACAAAATTGATTTTACAGAAAAATAATACACAGATAAAAAGTTATGGTCTGAATAAAAATCCAGAATGCCAACTTCCCAGACCCGTATCTCACAAATAAAAACTCCAAATGCAGCATACTCACCTTTAATTGTATATAGAAGAAAATAAGCTAATTAATGGTGGTAGTTTCGCATTTGGCGGAGCTACGGCTTGAAAGTTGACTTTTGGGCCCTCATTGTACATTATACAGATTAAAATATTCAATTTATTATTTATTTATTATTTTTATAATTTTATATTTTTATAATGTTGTAAATATTACTTATAATAATTATGTACATTGAAATAAGAATAAAAACCTAAATAAAAACAAAAATAAAATACTTAAAAATAAAATACATAGATACATTACCTATAGATATACCTATACAAAACCTACTTGTATTTTATTAAATATACAAAACATATCAGAAAAATAAAATAAAAATATATTTATGTATATAAAAATATTTTATAATTATATAAAATCATAAATAAAAATAATAATATTAAAAATACCTAAATAAAAATAGAATACTTAAATACATAGATATAGATACATATAAGGGTATAAATGCAAACTTGTAAAAATACATCTCATAAAAATAAATAAAAATCACTATAAAATACTTCATAAAAAAATAAACATTTTTTATTTTATAATTAAAAATCAATAAAATCATCTTCTATTTTTCATAGATTTTATAAGCATTATTTCCAGGGATTTTCCTGGTTGGTCCACGTGGACCAACCAGGTGGCTAGGACAGTTGACCCGCTGGTCAACTCTCCTGCCTCCTCCCTGCTGTGTGTCAGAGCGCCCGTGACCCTCATTTCTCGATTTTTTCACCGCTTGTGCGTTGCTCGAGGAGGGTTGCTCCCTTCACGAAAGTTGTACCTGGTACAACTGCCATCCACGCCCATGCATCGTTTCAGAGATTCGACCTAAGATACGCCCGTGATCGGCCCTCGAAAGTCACCCTTCGCCATTGTTTTCAAAAACCAACCCAACACCCCCATTTGGAATTGAACCCTTTTTGACCTCTTTTTCTTCTTCTCTTGGACGTGCTCTGGACTGGACTTGGTGACAGCAAGTCCTCCAGCCCTTCGGAGGGGAGTGAGGCGGCCGGGAGGTGCTTCCAATCCTATCTCCGGCCATCCATGGCCGTGAGGTCCGATCTCTTGGTTTCCTAACCAATCGAGGTGTTTTCGTTTGTTTTTCTTTGTGTTTTTCTCATAGTTAACTAGCTGTTAGTTTAGTGCTTTATTTCATCTACTCAGATCGCTGTTTAGGCCATTGTTAGTGTAGATCTTTTCATCAAACACCTTGCCGGAGCCCTCGAGCTCCGGCCACCATCGTCATCACCCCCTACAACCGCCGCCCATTTTCTTTGTTGCTCCTGGAACCATCCACTGCTGCCTTGAAGTTTATTTGCAGGTTCCAGGAGCAAGGGACCCCCATTTGGGGTCGATTTTGAAAGGGTTGAAGCACCTGGAGGCGCCATCTTCTCCAGCGTCATCCATCGTCACCGACGTTCCAGGAGCTTCTTGGAGGCCATCACTGGAAGAGGAGGAGCTTCGGCTCCATTTTGCATCGTGCTCACCAGTCCAGGTGGTCGGAGGAGCGCCGGAGGAGCATCCGAAACTCGGCCCAGCCGAGTTCGCGGGCTGTTCTTCCAGCCCTTCTCCGCGCCGTCCGATCGTGGATCCTCCTCCAGAGGCTACAGTATCCGTCTGATGCGAGGCCCGGTCAACCGTCCATCCACTGAGATTTTCTAATCGTGACCGTAGGAAGCGAAAGGGTATCGGGCGCCAGCCGTTTGACACGTGTATCAATGAACTCGCGCCCGCCGTTGGATGCACCCTATTGACTGGGTAATTTGCGAACTATCCCCAGCGTTTTTTTGGATTTAGTATTTTAAATCAAAGCTTTTGTCTGCTGTGTAAAATATTTGGTACATTTGCGAACTTGGCCCTAAACGTCTTGTATATTGCGGATCTACCCCTGCCAGGTGCACTTGCATACGCACGTGGATCTGGGGATTTTGCAGCCTAGCCCCCTGTGGCTTTTTGTTACTAATTTTAGTCCAGCAAAGTTTAACGTAGTTATTTATTCTCTGGAAATATTGCAACAAGGCCCTTGGATTTTCTGAATATTTCAAAAATACCCCTGCGAACATGCTATTTCTTTTTGTTGCTTGTATTTCTTGCATGCGTCTATAAACCACTAAAAAATCCACAAAAATTGCATTAAACTTCCTGTTGCATTGTAGATTTATGTCATATTTTTATTTTCCATAATTATTGCATTTTAATATTTATTAAAAATCAAAAATAGTCATTTTCAGCACTGTTCGCATCATAAAATACAAAAAAAATATAAAACTCCTCAGAAAAATTCCAAAAAAATATATTTTGTGTCTTTTAGTTTGTCTTAGCTCCAGACCAAAAATCATTAAAAAATATAAAACCAAACTCCTAAAAATTGCAAAACTCTAAAAACCTTCATAAAAATTTATAAAATTCATAAAAAATCCAAAAATAGTGTTTTCTTTTCCTGAATTTTCTTTGTTTTATTATCTTTAAGAGAAAATTAATTTGGAGAATTTTGGTTACTATTTGCTATTTTATTTCTCCATTTTAGTTTCAGCCTTGTATTTTCTTCACTGTTTTCTTTATTTTGATAATTAAAAAATACCAAAAACATTCTTAAAAATTCCCAAAAATCACAAAAACAGTAAAAAAGTATAAAAAGACCAAAAAGACTTTGTTTGCTAATTTTTGGATATTTTTATCCATTTTCATAAATATCTCTTTCCCCCTTTTATTACATTACTTTTATATTCCAATATTGAAAAAGAAAATATAAAAAAAAGATATAAAATATAAAAAGAAAATAAAAATCAGTAAATTAAAAATCAAAATACAAAAATATAAAATTTAAAATTAAATAAAAAAATTATAAAATTAAAAACCCACAAAAAAATACCATAGTAGACACTTGATCACTTTCACACACATTTTGAGCATTTTTGCCCCGTTCTACCTGTCTGCTCCCTGTGTTCGACCTCTACACATACTTGCACCTATACACATCTTGTTGTAGAGTTATAATAAATTTTAACTCCGCACATTTACTTTCATTGCTTGATTTATCTGTTGTGGGTTAATTGTTGTTTGAATCTCGGATTTCGTTGGAGGTCAAATCAGCGACTGTTGATTCGCCTTGTGAGTCAACACGACCTCTGCGATTTCTCGGTTCAACAAATGGTGCCGTTGCCGGGGAGCAACAGCGAGTAGTTCACATTTTGTTTGATTGTGTTGATTGTCTACCATAGCCTTACTTTCCATCTCTTACATTTTTGATATATCTTGTTGAGCTATCTGACCATCTTTTTTTTCTTGTCTTCTTGCGAGGGACCGCGGAGCAAGGCAGATTGCTTAGGTGATCCGGAGCATCCTTGGGAAGCGGAGCCGGCCTTCTTAGGTCACGCCGGCAGGAGAGAGCAGGAGGAGTAAGAGAGAGTGATTAGTTAGCTTGCAATTTACTTTTGTGAGAGAGTGACCTTTGATAAATTGTAATAATACAGGGTACTTGGACTCTTGGACATTCGGGCCCAATTTCCAAGTGTTTGTTCACTTGGGGGCTCACCGCAGTTTTGTCGGCTTTTCATCGCATTTTTTTACTTTGTTTTCCGGTTTTATTTTCTTCACTTTGTGTGATTGAGCCCTTAGATTTAGGATTGCTTGCGATAGATTAAGGCCAAACACCTAATATATCTTGCATGTACCTATAGCCGCGTTTGGACTTAGTCAAAGTTTAAACAGTCTGTTCATTTATCTCTTAACCCGTGTGCCGTGAGCGAGCCCCATCAAGCGCTACTCCTGAACTCGAGTGTGTCGAGAAGAGGAGGGGTAAGCCAAGACCGGACTCTTAGGTTAAAGATAAGTGGCCGACTTGGGGTTCTTCACGATAATAGCAATTTCTGAACTTAGGGCGATTTCATCGGCTTTGCATCTGCATATAGATAGGTTTCAATTCTGCTGAGCATCCTTGCATGTAGAGTGCTGGAGGCAAGGTGAGCATTTATGCTTTAGCATTCATCATTGTTTGCCGCTTGCATTGCTTTTCCGACTCTCCCTCTGATTTTGCCAACCTAGGAGCTTAAAGGAATTGAATCCCCGTTAGGATCGTGCATTTTTTTAAAAAATCCAAAAAAAAGTGATAATCAATAAAATTGGGACTGCTAATTTTACTTGACCCTAAAACCGACCAAAAGAAAAAAATCTTGTATTGGGACGAGTAATCCCCTCATTGTCTTCGTTTTACATTGCTCGCGCATACACTAAGGATAGAGCCCAAAATCCTATTTTCAAGCCCCCTAAGTGTTTGTGCAACTTCTTGACTTTTTCACCTAAACTCTAAAACAGACAAGATAAAAAGACCGCATTTGTGGTCTTCACCGAGTTGAGTAGGTGAATTGAGGGTTTGGTTGTTTCATTTTTGCTTGTGATTGTTTTGTGTGCATTCTAGATCATCCTCTGTGCATTTGCGCCTTTTTCTTCACTCTCTTGATTTGACCACCGTGCTCCCCCGAATCACTTCCGTTTGTTTCGAGATGGACCCCTGGAGTGCATTTTATCCGGACTTTGCGGATCCCTCGCTCCCTCCAGCCGGTCCACCTCCCTTTTATCAGGAGGATCCTCCTCCTACTTTTTCGGACTTTTGTACATATCCGCCTCAGCCACAGTATCACGACTCGGACTTCTACCCACATCCATCCTCACCTGTGTATTATCCACCTCCACCTTCACATCCACCCGAGTTTGATCTGATGGAGTCACCTCCCTCGATCTCTATGAGTGATATCTTGAATCGGATGACAAAGCGCATTGATTTGATGAATGATGATATTGCTTTCTTGAGGAGGAATCAGATTAATGCTCCTTTTGTTGGGAATACGGCTTCACTTGTAGATGATCATGGGAGCTTGCAATCGCCCAAAATACAAAAAAATGAGAAAAATTTAAAAATCCAAAAAGATTTTGGGAGACACTTGGTTGATCAAGATTTTGAGGAGAGAGTCCACTTGCCAGAACCCTGGACCACACACCCAGTCACATCCAGTCCCACCTTTGACCCCGAGGATGCCGCTGTACAGACTGCTCTTGGCATGCCTCGTGTATATGCTGATTCCGACTTCCTCCCTTGTATGGAGGAAGTCCAAAAATTCAAAAAAATGTTGACTGAACCCGAAGTGGTGGCCACTATTCATGAAATCATCCGTGCCCCACTTCAGCAGGCCATGACCCAATTATCTGCTCCTCTTCCCAAGAAGAGAAAGCGGAGGAGCAGATCTGAGCGTCACATTCTGACCATGGCCACTGCCCTCGCCATCACACACCGTCCCATTCCCAAGAAGAAGAACACAGCTACACCTTTCATCACTTGCACCATCTCTGACCATACATGTGATCGCACTCTCCTGGACGGCGGTGCTTCGATTAGCATACTACCCTTCTCGCTGGTACAGTCTCTTCACTTAGGGCCTCTCAAGAAAACCAGGATGATCGTTCAGTTTGCTGATGGATCCATCAAGAGGCCGAAGGGTATCCTTGAAAACGCCGTCATTTCTATTCAGGGCACGAGCCACCATGTTGATTTTGTCGTGTTGCCCATGGAGAACTCCACAGGGGAGCCATCTCCAATCATCCTGGGACGACCATTTCTCGCCTCTGCGAGGGTAGTTATTGACTATGGATCAGGAGAGATTCGCTTCCGTCCTGTTGACGAGAGCGAAGTGTTGATCACCGCACCCACAGTTGACCAGAGACCTGCACCTGATGCACCTCCACTGATTATAGCTGACTCTGGGGCCCATGACAGATCTGATGATATTAGAGATACTTCCTTAGCGATCCCTGATGAGCCCCGACGGATCCCCCGAAAGGGGAGGAAGTCGGGAAGCATGGACCTCACTGATCCTCCTCCTGGTGTGTGGCGATGTGTTGATGAGATCCAGAGTATTTATGTGATTGAACCATTTGATCAGGGGGCAGATACCAAGATAATTGAGGATGCTTATGAAGTTGCCCATTACTTTGAGAGACCGCATAAGGCAACAAATGACCCAGGTAAGACTAGACAGGACGGACCTAGTTTGACTACTTCCACTGATAAATCCGTTCCTGGCCCTTCACAGGTCAAGATGATTGAGGTCGGTTTTGATGCTGCTATTTATTTTGATAAATTCAGACCTCTTGTTGAAGACAAGGATTCAGGTGAGAGTCTTGAGGACGATCTGAGTTCGTATACTTCCACTGATGATTTCGTTCCTTTTGATTTTGACCTGGACGAGGACTCGCAGGACGACTCCGATTACACTTCTTCCGAGGATGATGAGTTTGTCCCATTTCACTTCGATATCGGCGAGACTTCCAAGGCCGGACCTAGTCGTACTTCTTCCACTCACCCGTCTGTGCCTTCACATCATAGGACCACCAAGGGAGAACCCAGCCATACTGCTTCCATTGATCAGTTCGTCCCTTTCCGTTTTGATTCCACTGAGGGTCTTCACCGTGTCAACCCTGATCGGCTTCTATCCACTGTGGACCCCGATGTCGACATACACCATATCAGATCTATCCCTCAGCGGTCTCGCAAGAAGGTCAGTTTTCCACCTTCTTGATCATGTGTATATCCATCTTTGTTGTATATTCCCTTGTGTACCTCGATTCTTTCTTCCGTATTGCTCGACCACCCATTCTCGTGTTTGCCTTGCTTAGGACGTACTTTGTCCTAAGTATAGGGGGGTGGACGAGCCGAGTGTTCCTTCTTCGCTCTGTGTCATCGCTCCTGTTTGTTGTCTATACTTAGGGCTTCTTTTACCCTAAGTATAGGGGGAGTGGTGTGTACATTCTCATGATCTCATCTCTTTTTCTTTTCTTCTTTTCTTCTTTTCCTACTCTATCCTCTTCATCTATCAAAAAGGTGCCGCCCTTGTAGACAGTTTTCCATACTTAGGACGTACTTTGTCCTAAGTATAGGGGGGTGTGCACCCCGAGTATTTCCATTCTTTGATCCTCTCCATTGTCTCCTCTTCTTGTCAATACTTAGGGACATCTTACCCTAAGTATAGGGGGAGACAATCTGAGTACGATCTGTTCATTCCCACCCTTGACCCTCCCTGCGTTGTGTACAGTCTGCTATACTTAGGATTATTTGATCCTAAGTATAGGGGGGACGGTCAACTTCTCATTCATTGATTCATTCATTCTTTAGACTTGCCTATACTTAGTACGAGTTATGTCTTCTCTTTTCTCTCCGATCTATGAGGACATAGCTCAAGCTAAGTATAGGGGGGTCGTATATACTACGTATATACTTTAGCCATAACTCGTACTTTCATATTTTCTTAATAATATGGCTAATAATTCTTTAAAACTCATTAAAAACCCTTAATAAAAAGGTGTATCATTCCTCAAATTCTTTTTGTATATACTGATTAATAAATCAGGAGAAAATGTTTTTTGCAAAATGTTTGAAAAATAGTTTGAAAACCTTTGTGAACATCTATTGAAAACTATTTTGAAAATATTTTGTTACATGTTTTCAACCTTTGTAAAAATGTGTGATTTGTAAAATTCATTTTCTTTATGTGAAATAAAAGATTTGAAAAATGATTTGCAAATGGTTTGAAAAATGGTTGCAAAAAAATCCTTGGAAATATCCATATATACTGTTTTTAAAACCTTTGCAAAATGATTTTCAAATGGGTGTACATGTTTATAAAAATGTTTGTAAAAACTATTTTGGACTATAGTTTTCAAAAATTGTGTGAAAAGTTTGTGTCAAATAAGTTTGAGGAATACTGATATCACACCAAAATCCACTATATAGATGTACTTATAAAATTGACCACTTGCCCTTGTAAATTCGTAAAATCCACTTCTTGTATATATAAGAAGCACTCCCGTGTACATATTTTTCACCTAGTTTTCAGCCAAAAATATTTTGTTTTCAAAAATTCCAAAAACATTTGCAAAATTTAAAATAAAAAAAACATTTGAAAAATCTTTTTGAAAAATACAAAAAATGCATCTGCATGCATCATCATTATCTTTTCAAAAATCCATAAAAAATTCAAAATCTTGAAAATTGTATCACAAAAATATTTCTTGCATTGCATGGCATGATCATTTTTCGGATTGAGTTTGATAGTGGAACAAGTCTAGGTAAAATCCGGAGATTGGAGCTTGATTGGACCTTAAAATCTACCTAATAACAGGAACCTTATAGGAACTGAGTTTGAGGTACTTCAGGTCTAGTTGACTTAATTCTTTGAGGATCACGGGACTTGGTTCAATGGATTCTTGACTGCCTAAGTAGAATATTTCGGAGCACACGCACGACTTTTGTTGATAATGACCTAACTTGGACACCTGCACCTTTCACATAGCTCTCCACAGATGAGGTGGTGAGGAGGCAGTTTCCTTTGGCTTGGGGTAGCATATGAGGGTAGTACTTCTAGGCGGAACCTCTCTTCTTCTTATAGTGAAGGAAGTGCACCTCAACTTGGTCTAGTGGTGATGAAGGCTAAAGACAGAAGCCGCGGGTTGCAATAAAGCTTCAAAAGAGGGATAGTCTACTGGCTCAAGAGGAAAATTTCTTGTATATATGCTGCACCATGTAGATATGTTGTACAGATGCATTTGAAAAAAAAATGAATGAAAAAAAAATGAAAATGAAAAAAAAACTCCAAAAAAATGGTGGGTCGGATTGAAAATTTAATAACCCCACCGGAGTGTATATAGTCCAATAAAGCAAAAGCTTATGGTATCCATGTTACATCTCATGAAGCTTGCAGTGGGAGACTTAGCTACACTGGTTGAGCTCCCAAAAGTCTATACTTCTTCCCCCTCTTCTTGAGCCGGTTGCACTTGAACTTAGAAGGGAATACCCCGCTTCTCGAGGAAAGAGTTGCTAGACCGAGGCATTAGAGTTACCAGGTAGGGGGAGGTTGTTTCTTTGTCACTTCTGAGGTGGGGAGCTACATATCACTTACACTGTACGAGTCAGATTCATAGTCATAAGAGTTTGCGTATGAGTTGAAGTATTTCTGACCTGGCTATTGAGGAGACTTGGACAGAGTTTTGGGATTCTCAAGGACTGTTGGATTTCAAACTTGGTTCTCATTAAGGTTCCGACCGCACTAAAAATCCAAAGGTCCAACTTAAGCTCCAAACTTTGATTTTGTGAAGATAAGTTTGCTAGTTAAACTTAATCCACCTTCTTCTTTTTCTTTTCTTTGTTTTGTTTTTCTGCACTTATTGCATAAGTGTTTGCTAGGGACTAGCAAAGGTAAAGTATAGGGGGATGATGAAGCTACGTTTCATCATCTTTATTCTATCATTTTGGCCTTAAAAACCCAAGTAAATGCGTGTAAATAGCATTAAAATCATCATCTTAGCATCCATGCATGTGCATTATATTACTGTATAAAATACGGTTTTTAATGCCAAAATTATAGAATAAAGAAAAGAAAAGAAAAAGAATAAAATATTGTAAATATTTTATGACCCGAAACCCCGAGACCTAGGCATCTCGATGAATAGGTCGACAAGGAATAAAGTAGGGGGAGATAAGGTCAAAAACACAGTCCAAATACCTATACATTCTATTCATTTCTTATTCATTTTGGGACCTATTTTTGGTTCCACTTTTTATACATCAAATAAAGAAACTTTGTACATAAAAGTTGTAGATAATTTTATAAAGAAAAATACAAAATTGATTTTACAGAAAAATAATACACAGATAAAAAGTTATGGTCTGAATAAAAATTCAGAATGCCAACTTCCCAGACCCGTATCTCACAAATAAAAACTCCAAATGCAGCATACTCACCTTTAATTGTATATAGAAGAAAATAAGATAATTAATGGTGGTAGTTTCGCATTTGGCGGAGCTACGGCTTGAAAGTTGACTTTTGGGCCCTCATTGTACATTATACAGATTAAAATATTCAATTTATTATTTATTTATTATTTTTATAATTTTATATTTTTATAATGTTGTAAATATTACTTATAATAATTATGTACATTGAAATAAGAATAAAAACCTAAATAAAAACAAAAATAAAATACTTAAAAATAAAATACATAGATACATTACCTATAGATATACCTATACAAAACCTACTTGTATTTTATTAAATATACAAAACATATCAGAAAAATAAAATAAAAATATATTTATGTATATAAAAATATTTTATAATTATATAAAATCATAAATAAAAATAATAATATTAAAAATACCTAAATAAAAATAGAATACTTAAATACATAGATATAGATACCTATAAGGGTATAAATGCAAACTTGTAAAAATACATCTCATAAAAATAAATAAAAATCACTATAAAATACTTCATAAAAAAATAAACATTTTTTATTTTATAATTAAAAATCAATAAAATCATCTTCTATTTTTCATAGATTTTATAAGCATTATTTCCAGGGATTTTCCTGGTTGGTCCACGTGGACCAACCAGGTGGCTAGGAAAGTTGACCCGCTGGTCAACTCTCCTGCCTCCTCCCTGCTGTGTGTCAGAGCGCCCGTGACCCTCATTTCTCGATTTTTTCGCCGCTTGTGCGTTGCTCGAGGAGGGTTGCTCCCTTCACGAAAGTTGTACCTGGTACAACTGCCATCCACGCCCATGCATCGTTTCAGAGATTCGACCTAAGATACGCCCGTGATCGGCCCTCGAAAGTCACCCTTCGCCATTGTTTTCAAAAACCAACCCAACACCCCCATTTGGAATTGAACCCTTTTTGACCTCTTTTTCTTCTTCTCTTGGACGTGCTCTGGACTGGACTTGGTGACAGCAAGTCCTCCAGCCCTTCGGAGGGGAGTGAGGCGGCCGGGAGGTGCTTCCAATCCTATCTCCGGCCATCCATGGCCGTGAGGTCCGATCTCTTGGTTTCCTAACCAATCGAGGTGTTTTCGTTTGTTTTTCTTTGTGTTTTTCTCATAGTTAACTAGCTGTTAGTTTAGTGCTTTATTTCATCTACTCAGATCGCTGTTTAGGCCATTGTTAGTGTAGATCTTTTCATCAAACACCTTGCCGGAGCCCTCGAGCTCCGGCCACCATCGTCATCACCCCCTACAACCGCCGCCCATTTTCTTTGTTGCTCCTGGAACCATCCACTGCTGCCTTGAAGTTTATTTGCAGGTTCCAGGAGCAAGGGACCCCCATTTGGGGTCGATTTTGAAAGGGCTGAAGCACCTGGAGGCGCCATCTTCTCCAGCGTCATCCATCGTCACCGGCATTCCAGGAGCTTCTTGGAGGTCGTCACTGGAAGAGGAGGAGCTTCGGCTCCATTTTGCATCGTGCTCACCAGTCCAGGTGGTCGGAGGAGCGCCGGAGGAGCATCCGAAACTCGGCCCAGCCGAGTTCGCGGGCTGTTCTTCCAGCCCTTCTCCGCGCCGCCCGATCGTGGATCCTCCTCCAGAGGCTACAGTATCCGTCTGATGCGAGGCCCGGTCAACCGTCCATCCACTGAGATTTTCTAATCGTGACCGTAGGAAGCCAAAGGGTATCGGGCGCCAGCCGTTTGACACATGTATCAATGAACTCGCGCCCGCCGTTGGATGCACCCTATTGACTGGGTAATTTGCGAACTATCCCCAGCGTTTTTTTTGGATTTAGTGTTTTAAATCAAAGCTTTTGTCTGCTATGTAAAATATTTGGTACATTTGCGAACTTGGCCCCAAACGTCTTGTATATTGCGGATCTACCCCTGCCAGGTGCACTTGCATACGCACGTGGATCTGGGGATTTTGCAGCCTAGCCCCCTGTGGCTTTTTGTTACTAATTTTAGTCCAGCAAAGTTTAACGTAGTTATTTATTCTCTGGAAATATTGCAACAAGGCCCTTGGATTTTCTGAATATTTCAAAAATACCCCTGCGAACATGCTATTTCTTTTTGTTGCTTGTATTTCTTGCATGCGTCTATAAACCACTAAAAAATCCACAAAAATTGCATTAAACTTCCTGTTGCATTGTAGATTTATGTCATATTTTTATTTTCCATAATTATTGCATTTTAATATTTATTAAAAATCAAAAATAGTCATTTTCAGCACTGTTTGCATCATAAAATACCAAAAAAATATAAAACTCCTCAGAAAAATTCCAAAAAAATATATTTTGTGTCTTTTAGTTTGTCTTAGCTCCAGACCAAAAATCATTAAAAAATATAAAACCAAACTCCTAAAAATTGCAAAACTCTAAAAACCTTCATAAAAATTTATAAAATTCATAAAAAATCCAAAAATAGTGTTTTCTTTTCCTGAATTTTCTTTGTTTTATTATCTTTAAGAGAAAATTAATTTGGAGAATTTTGGTTACTATTTGCTATTTTATTTCTCCATTTTAGTTTCAGCCTTGTATTTTCTTCACTGTTTTCTTTATTTTGATAATTAAAAAATACCAAAAACATTCTTAAAAATTCCCAAAAATCACAAAAACAGTAAAAAAGTATAAAAAGACCAAAAATACTTTGTTTGCTAATTTTTGGATATTTTTATCCATTTTCATAAATATCTCTTTCCCCCTTTTATTACATTACTTTTATATTCCAATATTGAAAAAGAAAACATAAAAAAAAGATATAAAATATAAAAAGAAAATAAAAATCAGTAAATTAAAAATCAAAATACAAAAATATAAAATTTAAAATTAAATAAAAAAATTATAAAATTAAAAACCCACAAAAAAAATACCATAGTAGACACTTGATCACTTTCACACACATTTTGAGCATTTTTGCCCCGTTCTACCTGTCTGCTCCCTGTGTTCGACCTCTACACTTACTTGCACCTATACACATCTTGTTGTAGAGTTATAATAAATTTTAACTCCGCACATTTACTTTCATTGCTTGATTTATCTGTTGTGGGTTAATTGTTGTTTGAATCTCGGATTTCGTTGGAGGTCAAATCAGCGACTGTTGATTCGCCTTGTGAGTCAACACGACCTCTGCGATTTCTCGGTTCAACACTACCCTCTTTAAGGACTCTGATGAGTTCGTGAAGAGGTGTACTGACTGTCAGAGGATGGGCACTTGTGGACAGCGTGATATGATGCCGATGCAGCCCATTCACTTCTGTAAGGTTTTTGACGCATGGGGCATCGATTTCATGGGTCCATTCCCTAAGAGTCAGGGATTTGAGTACATTCTGTTGGCCGTTGATTATGTTAGTCGTTGGGTGGAGGCTATCCCCACCCGAGCCGCTGATGCGAGGACAGTTTGCAGATTTTTGAGGAAGCATATCATCACGCGGTTCGGGGTTCCACGAGTTCTGATTTCTGATGGGGGGTCTCATTTCATCAACGACCAGGTAAAGGCCCTTGCTAGCGAGTTCAGCATAGATCATCGTGTTGCCACACCTTACCATCCACAGACGAATGGTCTAGCTGAGGTCTCGAATAGGGAGATCAAGAATATTTTGCAGAAAGTCGTCCGCCCTGACCGAAAGAATTGGTCACAGCTTTTGGACTCGGTCTTGTGGGCATATAGGACGTCTTTCAAGACTCCATTGGGCACATCTCCCTTTCGCCTCGTATATGGCAAGCCGTGCCACTTACCTGTTGAGCTGAGGCACAAGTCACTTTGGGCAGTTACAGATATTCTTATGGATCCAGATGGTATGGGAGACCAGAGGAGGGCAGAGTTAGCTGCCCTGGAGGAGCTTAGAGATGCAGCTTTCTCAAGCAGCCTACATTATAAGGAGAAAGTCAAGGAGTGGCATGATTCTCATATCAGCCACAAGCATTTTGAGATTGGACAGAGAGTATGGCTGTTTGATGCGAGGCTACGATTATTTCCAGGGAAGCTACAGAGCAAATGGAAGGGACCTTTTCTCGTCAGAAAGGTGCACGACAATGGTAGTATTGATATATCCGAGTTGTCTTCTGAGAGCACCTTTCGAGTGAACGGCCAGCGGCTCAAGCCATTTCTAGATCATGAGCCGCGGGACGTTATTGTTGCCCCTATTCATTTTGCGTGAGATGTGGTCTCTTGACTCACATCTTTTGCATCTCACGCCTGATTTTCACTGTTCCTCTGCCTGTATAGATCCAGTTGTCCATATCATTCCATTCTTTAGTCCCACATCCCTTCCCTCATCTTATGATTATGCTATACTTAGGGTGTACTTTACCCTAAGTATAGGGGGGATGTAGGACCTGCGGGTATTCTTTTTATTCTTTCTGCTCCAGTTTTGCTGCCTATACTTAGGGATATTTTACCCTAAGTATAGGGGGGGCAGATTCTGTATCTTCTTCACACGGCTTTCCCTTCACGTACAGCTTGCTATACTTAGGATTAGTTAATCCTAAGTATAGGGGGAAACCACCGAGTTCCTCTCATTCTATTCATTTAATCGTTCCTGTACTTAGCCATTCCTTTTCACTTCCCTTTTACTAAGCACGAGTTATGTCTTCTTCATCGCTCTTGATCACTCTGAGGACATCGTTCGAGCTAAGTATAGGGGGGGTGTGTATATATTTCATATATACTTTAGCCATAACTCGTACTTTGTGTGAGTGTGTTAATAAATAAAATGGCTAAAAATCACAAAAATTAAAAATTTTTCATGTACATAAACTTCTTTTATCTTGCACATACATAGCTAGTGTACAAAGTATTTTTGTAAAAAGGATTTCAAAAATCTTTTCTGTAAAGCTTGTGTAAATATTTTTGTATCAAAATTATGTATATAGTACAAAATTTTTCCAAAATGTTTTGAAAAATCAAAAGTTTGCAAAAATCTTGTGTAAATGTTTGTAAATATCTTTTTGCAAAACTTGCACCTCATGCATCATTCATTCATGATTTCAAAACATTTTTCAAAAATTTTGCATGATTGTAAAATATTTGTAAATAGCATCTTGTGTACATATATGTATATAATTTTTCCTGGATGAGAGTTGACATTTAAACTAAGCCTGGAATTAAATTGAGAAATGGAGCTTGAATAAGATCTTAATCCACTTAACTTTAAGAGGAACCTTATAGGACTTAGGGTTAAGGCTTTTCAGGTCCATAAGGACTTAATTCTTTGAGTCCACTAGGCTATGAGCATATGTCATCTTGATGAGCCTAAGTAGAGCACTTAACAACACACGCATGACTCTTAGAGACAATGGCTTGACTTGCACCTGCACTTTACACATGGCTCTCCACGGATGAGGTGGTGAGGAGGCAGTTTCCTTTGGCTTGGGGTAGCATATGAGGGTAGTACTTCTAGGCGGAACCTCTCTTCTTCTTCTTCTAGTGAAGGAAGTGCGTCTCAACTTGGTCTAGTGGTGATGAAGGCTAAAGACAGAAGCTGTGGGTTGCAATAAAGCTTCAAAAGAGGGATAGTCTACTGGCTCAAGAGGAAAATTTCTTGTATATATGCTGCACCATGTAGATATGTTGTACAGAAGTCCTTGAAAAAAAATGCAAAAATGCAAAAAGAACTCCAAAAAAGTGGTGGGTCGGATTGAAAATTTAATAACCCCACCGGAGTGTATATAGTCAAATAAAGCAAAGCTTATGGTATCCATGTTACATCTCATGAAGCTTGCAGCGGGAGACTTAGCTACACTGGCTAAGCTTCCAAAAGTCTATACTTCTTCCCCCTCTTCTTGAGCCGGTTGCACTTGAACTTAGAAGGGAATACCCCGCTTCTCGAGGAAAGAGTTGCTAGACCGAGGCATTAGAGTTACCAGGTTGAGGGAGGTTGTTTCTTTGTTACTTCTGAGGTGGGGAGCCACATATCACTTACACCGCATGGAAAGATTCATGGTCATTAGAGTTTGTGTATGTAGACTTGTTCTGATCTGGTTTATTGAGGAGTCTTGCCCATAGATTGGTGGAACTTGGAGGCCGTTGAGTTTTAAGCTTAAGTCTAAATAAGGTTCCGACACATTAATAATCCAAAGATCTGATCGAGCTCCATATTTCAATCTAATGAAGGAAAGTTTAATAATTCAACCTTGATCCATGTACATCCTCTTTTTCTTTTTCTTTCTTTCTTTTTCACTTCTTTTTCAAATAAGTGTTTGCTAAGGGACTAGCAAAGTTAAGTATAGGGGGGTGATGAATACCCATTCATCACTCTTTATTCTTCTAATTTAGCTACAAAAACCTTTGCAAATACATGTAGATATGTGTAAATACAAATAATTACCAAAAGCATGCATTGTGTAAAAACTTGTAATTAGCATGTTTTTGTGCAAAAATAAAAGAATAAAGAGTAAAAAGAAAAAGAGGGAAATATTTAGAATAAATATTGAGCAACCTAACCCAAGGGAGGGCTCAGCATGGGCCTGACCGCATAAAAGCCAAAGTAGAGGGAGATAGGAGCTCACATGTAAATAATTATGTAAATAAAATAACAAAATATTTTCCTCACCAAAAATACAGTTTTAAATATTTGTATATAGTTATAAAAGATAAAAAAACAACAAAACAAAAAGGTGAAAATTAAAAAGACTAAAAAAAATACCCTCTCATCATGTACATAGACCATGCCTCTATATTTATTTAACCTTGTAAATAAATGATGTTATTTTCAAAACTTTTTGTAAATATTCTAGGTTATATATTGTAAATAAATAAAATAAAAAGAATCAAAACAAAAATCAAATAAAAATTACAAAATACAAAATATAAAAAAGACTGTGTACATATACCATGTAGATACATGTACATATATATTTATTTCACCCTTGCATATAAATAATAAAAATAAAATAAAACAACCCTTTTATTCCTAATTTTATACTATAAATAAATAAAATATAAAATGGGAATAAAAATGCACAAAAATAACAAATTAAAAATCTAAAAAAAATTAAAAAGACATATTATACAAATACCTATGTATATCTATACTATGTAAATACCCTATTTGTATTTTGAAAAATTAATTAAAAATCACCAAAAAATAGAAAAAATTAAAACAAAAATATTTCATGTTTTAAGTTTTTAATAATTCAGCCATCTGTTATTTTTAATTGAATTTTGAAATATTTTCCACGTGGTTGTTCCCCATTGGTCCACGGGGAATGTTGACCCCGGTCAACTCCCCCCGCGGACCCTCTTCTCTCGCGGATCAGGCTGTCGACCCGATTTCTCTGATTTTTCCACGCCTGATCCGCCCGCCATTTGCGCAAACCCCGGGTCCTAATTCATCTCCTTGCATCCGATACCCACGCCCGGGGGATTGCATCGGGGTCCACGCTTCATGCTGCCCTACCCGATCAACCCTAGCCGGATCCCCCGTGGTATATATTCCGAGCTCCGCCGCACGATTCCGCATCTTTGGCTAATCCGTTCCACCCCCAGTGAGCTCCAGTGCCCGAGCGTGAGTGACAGCTCGCTCCAGGTGCCGTCGCAGCGAGGAGAGGGGCCGGATACCACTGATCCGGCGAGTCAGCACCGTCGTGCTCCGCCCAGAGCAGGAGCTCGAGCCTCGGGCCGAGACAACCCTTGAGGCCACGACCAGGAGCTACCTCAGCTCCAGCATAGTCTCCTCGACCGCCCAGGTAATCCCTTAGCTTCCGTATTTAGTCTAATTTCCCGTTTCCCCCAAATCGCTCCGTCACCGTTCTTCGTCGATTCCGACCACCTCGCGCACCCATTCGATCATCGGAATCTAGATCCATCTCCGCCTTCCCTCCGCGCACCTTCTCCGCCCCTCCATTCAACCCAGCTCGCACAGGAGCTGGGATTCGAATCCCCTCGCCGTCGCTTCGCCGGGGTTCGTCCGCACCGACGCACACACCACCTCCACGACGCCTAACCGGGTCGAGGCACTTTGCCCTCGACCCGCGAATCTCCTGGTTCCATTTGCAGGTCAGTGCGAGCCCATCTGAAGGCTCGAGTCTTCCAGGCCAGGAGCTCTCCTCCGCCGCCCTTGCCGGAGCCCTCTAGGGCTCGGCTGGGCCATCGGAGACCACCATCAGCTGCGGAGCTTCATCGCGCACCTTCTCCGATCTCCGGAGGCAGCAGGGGAGGATCCCAGCGCTCACATGAGGCCGGCGAAAGTCGTCGGGCACCTGTTCTTCGAGGATCTTCAGCCGCCGTCCGATCAGCCTCGACCTCCAGTTTTCATCTCGTCCATCCATTCTCGGAGGAGCAGTCACCGCCCGATCATTCAGAGGGACGATCTGGACCATCCAAGCAGAGAGAGAGGCGCCAGCCACCAGCGTCCATCAGATCTTCCACGTGCCCTCTTCTCAGACGTCGATCAGGCCCACGTGCGAGAGGAGAAAGGCGCCCGCGTCCAGACCCGTCGGATCAGCCACGCGTCAATCATCCGGCCCTCGACGTTAAATAAGGGGTAATTTGTCTTAGGCCCCCTCTTAGTTTATGCTTTTAGTTCCAGTCCTGTAAATATTTTGCGTACTTTGTTTACGTTGGGTTATTTGCACATTGGACCTCATACTTTAGTTTATTTGCTTATATACCCCTGTCTGTGTGAGCCACGTGCTTTGTCACGTGTATGTTTGGGTTATTTGCAATCTATTCCCTGTAGTTCTGGAGGTTTATAAATGAATGAAACATTTTGAATATTTGCACTTATACCCCTGTGAACGATTTATTTCCGCATGTGCGTGATTTCTTGGGTCATTTGCAATTAAGGTCCTCGGACTTTTGGTACGTGTTACCATTTAGTCCCCGGACTTTATTTTTATTACAGATAGGTCCCTGAGTGCCCCAGGCATGCGCCTCGCGCGTGATTTGCTGGGTATTTTGCACCAGGACCCCCAGAACTTTGGGTATTTGCACTTTGGTCCCTGTGCACAGTGCCCTCTTGTCTTTTTTGAATAAAATATCAAATCACCTCCAAATTCGATGAAAATTTGACCCATGGTTCCTGCCATGGTGTAGGATTTTCGAGAATTTTTGAGGACATTTCTGAGTTTATTTGCTATTTTTAAAAATTCAAAAACCTCAATTTTTGGCACTGTTTAGTTTGAAAAATCACAAAAAAATATAAAAACCCCCATGAAAATTCTATAAAAATTAGGTACTGTTTATTTTGTGTCCCTTTATTTTCTAGCCAATTTTGGCTATTTTTCATCACTGGAAAACCTTAAAAACTTAAAAACCCTCAAAAACCCATAAAATTCCAATAAATACATTAAAAACCCAAAAACAATAATTCTGGTACCCGAATTTTCCTTGTTTTCTCTATTTTACAGGAAAATTACCTCCAGGCCCTTTTGAGGTCCTTAGATATTTTATCTAGGGATTTTGGGCCTGGCTGGACAGTACCTTTTATTTTTGCCGCTGTTTGATTTTTAGAAAATAAAATATATATCAGAAAAATCTCAAAAATTCACCAAAAACACAGAAAAATATAAAACACATAAAAATATTTTTTCCTGAATTTTTGCTTGCCTTTTAGTGCATTAAATAAATTGTCAAAGCTTGCTTGTGGTTGTTTTCCTTATTTTCTTTACATATTAAAAATCCAAAAAAATTTAAAAACAATTAAAAACCACTAAAAATGTTTTCCCTTTTTCTCTGATTTTTTGACTACTTCGTAGGCCTTCGGCCAATCCGTGCTCCTTTAGTTCGACCCTGGGTGCTATACCAGGTTAAACATATAGCAGGACCGCTTTTCGTGATTTTCTTGATTTGATCTTTTTCGAGTGGTTCATTTTTCTTGATTGACTCAGTCGAGTGATAGAGGTCGCAACGACCTAATTTCTGTACCTTTACCTCTGTCGCTTTGCTGGGTCTATCAGCTGAAGATCCAAGAAGGGGTCGAGTTTTTTTCCCAACCGAAGGCACCTGGAGCTTGGTTCTGCTCCGTGCTCGCCGGACGTCACCGCTGCTCTGCCGCACCAGCTGAAGCCACCATTCACCGTGGAGCAGTTATGGGAGTCTACCCGTGGTATTGGGGAAGTCGCAGGCGTGGGGAGGCTCGAGCTCTGGCCGATTGAAACTCGCCAAGCTCGAGTTCTTCGCGTGTTCTTGCTAACCTCTACATGTCCGTTGGATCGGCCCCCATCCTATTCGTCTCTTGGTGGTTGGATGACGTAGTCCTGATCGTCGTCCGATCGCCCAGAGTCTTCTGATCCTGGGTGTTCATCTGAATCGTCATCGCAGCGCACGGGCGTGCCACGTGGCATAAGTGATGATCAATCCGTCATCGGATCGCGCCTTTGGGTATTTTGCATCGCCACCCAGACACTTTTTGTATTTAAATACTAAGACATAAACTTTCATTTGCTATGTTATATTTTTGTAATATTTGCAACTCAGCCTAAAACGTTAAAGTATTTACATCAGGGCCCCTGGCCACGTCACCTCACGTGACTTGTGCACGTAAGGCATGGACATTTTGCGGGGGACCCCCGATCATGTTAGTTATTCATATTTGACCCTGAAACTTTCTATTTAATTTATAAATTTTTGGTCATTTTGCAATCCATTCCTCGAGGTTTAGGAAAATTGCAGATAGGTCCTCGCCAGCGCGTGCAAGTCACGTGAGCAGCGATGTTTTTGCATGAAAGCCCCTGGAGGTTTGCGTATTTCTAATTGGTCTATAAAAATTTTTGTTGCATTATATTTTGTGGGAAATTTGCACTTTGGCCCTCATATTTCTGCATATTTACGATAAAGCCCTTGCTAGTAGTGTAGTTTCTATTTGTTGTCTCTAATTATTTCATGCATTTATAAACCCCTAAAAATCGTAAAAAATATCATTGTGTGTCTGTTGCATTGTTCTATCATGCCATATTTTTATTTTGCATTTTTGTTGCATTTTATTATTTATAAAAATTTAAAAACATGTATTTTCTTCACTGTTTGCATTAGAAAATACATAAAAATTATAAAACATTTTTGAAAAAAATCCAAAAAATTATATTTTGTGTGTTTTTGCATGTCTTATCTTCAGACCAAAAATCAATAAAAAATATAAACTCTAAAAACCTTCATAAAAATTTTTAAAATCCTTAAAAAATTACAAAAATATAATTTCTATTTCCTAATCTTCTCTATTTTATGATCTTTAAATTAAAATTAATTTGGAGAATTTTATTTCCTATTTGATATTTTATTTATCCATTTTAATTTCGGATTTTTATTTTATTCACTATTTTCAGTATTTTTAACTTTAAAATACCAAAAAATTAGAAAAAATATATAAAAATCACAAAAATATTAGGAAAATATAAAAGGCCCAAAAAGACTTTATTTCCTATATTTTGAATATTTTTACCTCTTTTTATCTCTTTCTCATCTCTCTTGTATTTTTATATTCTAGATAGCTTTATATCTTATTTTATAGAAAAAGAAAATATAAAAATATTAAATATAAAAAGAAAATTCAAAATAAGTAAATTCAAATTCAAAATATAAAAATATAAAATCAAAAATTAAATAAAAATAGAAAATTAAAAACCCACAAAAACTTCGCACACTTATACACACTTGATCACATTCATTTTTGTGCATTGGATTGCCCTGATCTACCTGCTTGCTCCCTGTGTTCGACACTCTACACATACTTACACCTATACACGTCTTTGTTGTAGAGTTATAATGAATTTTAACTCTGCATCGCTTTTCATTGTTTTATCTCTATTCTGGGTTAATTGTTGTTTGAATAGGGATTTCTTGCGGGTCGCCACAGCGACTACATCTCCGCCTTGTGTGAGACGTATTTTAGACCCGTGAAAAATCTCGTTCAACAAATGGCATCGTTGCCGGAGAGCAACAACGCATAGATCGTCTTTTTGCTTGATTGTAATATTTGTCTATATTTTGCTCATTTAGTTGATATAATTGTTTGAGTTTTCTAATCATCTTCTCTTGTTGACTTTGTGCGAGGAACCGCAGATTGAGGTAGGCGCTCTACCCTAGGTGCCTGTGCAGCCATGCGAAGGTGGTGTCAGACTTTTGACCTAGCATTGAAGGAGGCGGGGAGGATTTGAGAAGACAGTTGCATTTTGAGCAATTTTTGTGCATTTATTTACTTGTGTAATTTTTGTAAGAGAGAGACCTATTATTTGTAATAATACAGGTACTCCGAACTTTGGACTTTCAGGCCTAATTTCCAAGTGTTTGTTCACTTGGGGGCTCACCGCGGTTTTTTACGGTTTTCATCGCATTTTTTCCTTTGCTTTCTTGGTTTTGTTTTCCTTATTTTGTGTAATTGAGCCTTTAGTTTTAGGATTGCTTGCGATAGATTAAGACCAAACACATAATATATTTGCATGTGCCTATAGATATGTTTGGACTTAGTCAAATTTTGAATTGCTTCTCACTTAGTTTCGGAACCACGATGCCGCGAGAGTTCTTCATATAGCGCTTGCAGGACCCATTGTGGTGAGCACCGAGGAGACTCCAAGACCGGACACTTCGGTTCCATTCTAAGTCATTAGCATTGGTTCTTCACACAAATAGTAATTTCTGAACTTAGTGCGATTTCATCGGCTTGCATTTGCAAATAGATAGGTTTCAATTCTGCTAAGCATCTTTGCATGTAGAGTGTTGGAGGAGAGGTGAGCATTTCTCTTTAGCATACATCATTGATTTGCTGCTTGCATTGCTTTTGTGCCTCTCTACCTTTGATTTTGATCACCTAGGTGCTTAAAGGAATCGACTCCTCGATAGGCTCGTGCATTCTTACTAAAAATCCATAAAAGTGATAACCAATAAAATTGGGACTGCTAACATTACTTGACCCTAAAAAAGACCAAAAAGAAAAATCTTGTATTGGGGCGAGTAATCCTCTCATTGTCTTCGCTTTTACATGCTCGCGCACACACTAAGGATAGTGCCCAAATCCCATTTCCGCGCCCTCAATGTTTGTGCAACTTTTGTACTTCTCACCTAACTCTAAAACATACAAGATAAAAAGACAGACTTTTCGGTCTCTACCAAGTTGAGTAGGTGAATTGAGGGTTTGTATTGTGTGAGTTTTGTTTGTGATTGTTTGTGTACTTTTCTAGATCGCCTCTGTGCATTTGCTCCTTTTTCTTCACTTATCTTGACTTGACCCTTGTGCTCTCCTGATCATTTACCTTTTATTTCGAGATGGCTGACTGGAGCATTTTCTATCCGGACTTTGTGGATCCCTCGTTCACTCCAGCCGGTCCACCTCCATTTTTCCAGGAGGACATTGCTTCTGACTTTTGTACATACCCGCCTCAGCCACAGATTCAGGACTCAGACTTCTACCCACATCCACCACCACATTCACATTTCCCTTCCCTCCACCCGAAATGGATTTGTTGGAGTCACCTATTATGGATTCCACCCTTGAGAACTTGACCCAGATGATGAATCATATGAGATAGAGGATTGACAACCTCACTAGCATAAATAAGAGCGACCATGATTCTCCATTTGATGATATGGGTTCATTCGAGGATTTTCATGTGAGCTTGCAACCGCCCAAAATACAAAAAAATGAGAAAAAAAATAAAAAAACACAAAAAGAGTTCGGGAGACCTTTGGTTGAGCCAGACTATGTGGAAAGGGAGCCTTTGCCATACCCTTTGACCACACATCCTTTCACTCCCTGTCCCATCTTTGACTCTGAGGATGCTGTTGTACAAACTGCTCTTGACATGCCTCGTATATATGCTGATTCCGACTTCCTCCCTTGTATGGAGGAGGTCCAAAAATTCAAAAAAATATTGATTGAACCCGAAATGGTGGCCACCATTCATGAGATCATTCGTGCCCCACTTCAGCAGGCCATGACTGATTTATCTGCTCCCCTTCCCAAGAAGAGAAAGCGGAGGAGCAGATCTGAGCGTCATATCTTGACCATGGCCACTGCCCATGCCATCACACACCGTCCCCTTCCTAGGAAAAAGAACATTGCCACACCTTTCATTAGCTGCACCATCTCTGACCACACATGTGATCACACTCTCCTCGACGGCGGTGCTTCGATTAGCATATTACCCTTCTCGTTGGTAAAATCTCATCACTTAGAGCCTCTAAAGAAAACTGGGATGATCGTACAATTTGGTGATGTATCTATCAAGAGGCCGAAGGGTATCCTTGAAAACGCCGTCATATCGATTCAGGGCACGAGCTACAATGTTGATTTTGTCGTTTTGCCCATTGAGACCTCCACAAGGGGGCACTCTCCAATCATCCTGGGACGATCATTCCTCGCCTCTGCGAGGGTCGTTATTGATTATGGATCATGAGAGATTCGCTTTTGTCCTGTTGACAAGATCGAAGTGTTGATCACCGCACTCACAATTGACCAGAGACCTACACCTGATGCACCTTCACCTATCTTGGCAGACCTCGAGGACCATAACCTTGATGAGATTATCAGAGAATTTTGTTGCGTATTGGATTCCACTGAGACCCAAGAATTCCTCTCCAAAGAGGAAGACTTGGAAAGCATGGACCTTGGAGTTCCTTCTTCTAGGACTTGGCGTTGTGTTGATGACATATGTGGGATTTACACGATTGACACCCTAGAGTGGAGGGCAGACCATGAGACTAGACAGGACGGTCATGACTCGACTACTTTCACTAATGAGTCTGTTCATGCTCACTTAGATTCAGATGAGAGAAAGGCCAAATTTTATTTGGTTGCTTTTATCCGAGAATTCGGGCATTTTGATGAGAAAGATGATGATCCGATTGAGATTATTGAGGATGAACAGAGTTCGACTACTTCCACTGACGAGTTTGTTCCGTTTGGTTTTGACTTGGACGAGACCTCGCAGGACGATACTGATTACACTTCTTCCGATGATGATGAGTTCGTCCCTTTCCACTTCGATACCAGCGAGACTCCCAAGGTCAGACATAGTTGTATTTCTTCCACTTCTTTGTCTGTGCCTCTTCACCCTAGGGCCACTGGGGACCTACACCCCTTCGACCCTGATCGGTTTGTGTCATCTGAGAACTCCGATGTCGACTTGCACCACACCAGATCCATTCCTTAGCAGTCCCGCAAGAAGGTTTGCTCTCGACCTTCTTTACCATCTGTATATCCACTTTGTTGTATATTCGTTTTTGTGTACCTCTGTCTCTCTCCCGTATTTCTCAACCACCCCATTCTCGTGTGTACCTTGCTTAGGACATACTTTGTCCTAAGTATAGGGGGGTGGATGAGCTGAGTGTTCGTTCATCTTTCCGTTTCATTACTCCTGTTGTTGCCTATACTTAGGGCGTCTTTTACCCTATGTATAGGGGGAGTGATGTGACATATGTTTCCACCTTCCATCTTCATATCTCTTTTCTTCTTTTCTTCTTTTCCTTTTCTATTTTCTTTATTTACCGAAAAGGTGCCGCCCCTTTTTGTCAATCTTCTATACTTAGGACATATTTGTCCTAAGTATAGGGGGTGTGCACCCGAATATATTTATTCTTTGGTCCTCTCCACTGTCTCCTCTTCTTGTCTATACTTAGGGATATCTTACCCTAAGTATAGGGGGAGACAGTCTGAGTACGATCTCTTCATTCCCACCCTTGACCCTCCCTGTTTTGTGTATAGTCTGCTATACTTAGGATTATTTAATCCTATGTATAGGGGGATGGTCAACTTCTCATTCGTTCATTCCTTCATTCGTTCGTTATTCTTTAGACTTTTCTATACTCAGTACGAGTTATGTCTTCTCCTTTTCTCTCTGATCTATGAGGACATAGCTCAAGCTAAGTATAAGGTGGTCGTATATACTACGTACATACTTTAGCCATAACTCGTACTTTCGTATTTGTACTAATAACTATGGCTATTGCACTTATAAAATCATTAAAATCCGAATAAAAAGATGTTGATTATTCCTCAAATTCTTTTTGTATTTACTGACTAATAAATCAGGTGAAAATATTTTTTGTAAAATGTTTGAAAAATAGTTTGAAAATCTTTGTGAAAAAAATATTTTGAAAACTATTTGGAAAACATTTTGTTACATGTTTTCAACCTTTATAAAAACATTTTGTTTGTAAAATTTATTTTCTTTGTGTGAAAGAAAAATGTTCGAAAAATGATTTGCAAATGGTTTGAAAAATGGTTGCAAAAATATTTTGAAAAATCTATACATTCTATTTGAAAAATCTTTGCAAAAATGATTTTCAAATGTGTGTACATGTTGTAAAAATTGTTTGTAAAAATTATTTTGGACTATAGTTTTCAAAGTTGTTTGGAAAAACCTTTTGAAATAAGTTTGAGGAATATATACATCCCACCTAAAATTCTTTATTGTATATATCTATAAAATTGACCACTTACCCTTTGTAAATCCTTAAAATCTAATTCTTGTAAATATAAGATGCATCCCCGTGTAAATATTTGTGCCGAGTTTTTGGCCAAAATATTTTGTTTTCAAAAATCCCAGAAAACATTGCAAAACTAAAATCCAAAAATATTTGAAAAATCTTTTTGAAAAATCCAAAAAAATGCATATGCATCATCTTTTCAAAAACCCATAAAAAGTTCAAAATCTTTGAAAATTGCATCACAAAAATATTTTCTGCATAGCATTTGCATAGCATGAGCATTTTTCGGATTGATTTTGATGGTTGAACAAGTCTAAGTAAAATCCGAAGAATGGAGCTTGGTTGGGCCAAAAATATACCTAATTAACGGGAACCTTATAGGAGCTTAGAATTGAGGTACTTCAGGTCTAGTTGACGTAATTCTTTGAGGATCACAAGACTTGGTTCAATGGATTCTTGACTTCCTAAGTAGAGTACTTCGGAGCACATGCACACTCTTGTTAATAATGACCTAACTTGGACACCTGCACCTTTCACTTAGCTCAACTCAGTTGGAGTGGTGATGGGGGTTGGATTTGCCGGTATGAGACGCACACAGGTGGAAACACTTGTCCTCCTCTAGGGAGGGAAGTGCACCCCAACCCAAATGGTGATGATGAGTTTTGAGGACAGGAGATTGTGGGTTATAATAAAGCTTCAAAAGAGAGATAGTCTCCTGGCTCAAGAGGAAAAAATCCCTACGTAAATGTTGTTGTATATAGTATTAAAAAAAGCAAAAAGCAAAAACTACAAAAAAGTGGATAGGCCTGTACAAAATAAAAAATGCCTACCGGAGTGTACATATGTGTATATCCAATAAGCAAGCTTGAGCTTCAAAGTCAAATCATGTGATCATGCAGCTGGATGACTTGACTACACTGGTCTTGTATCCTAGGATAGGTTGCTACACTGGCTACCGTCCATTCTTCTCTCCACCCCCTCCTCTTGAGCTGGTTGCCACTTGAACTTAGAAGGGAATACCCCGCTCCTCGAGGAATGAGTTATTGGATTGGGGAATCATTGGGTTTCCATATTAGAGAAGTCAGTCTCTTTGCCATTTCAGTTGGGGAGAGCCACTATCACTTACATTGTATAAGTCAGATTCATAGTCGTAAGGGTTTGTGTATGAGTTGAAGTATTCTGACCTAGTTATTGAAGAGACTTGAGCAGAGTTTTGGGATTCTCGAAGGGCTGTTGGATTTCAAATCAGGTTCTCATTAAGGTTCCGCCCGCACTAAATTTCGAAGGGTCCGACTTAAGCTCCAAACTTTGATTTTGTGTGGACAAGTTTGATAATTAAATTTAATCACTTTTTCTTCCTTTTTTTCTTTGTTTTTCTTTTCTGCACTTATTGCATATGTGTTTGCTAGGGACTAGCAAAGGCAGCTATAGGGGGATGATGAATCTACGATTTATCATCTTTATTCTATCATTTTGGCCTTAAAACCCTAGTAAATACGTGTAAATAGTGATAATTTAGGAATTTTATCATTCATGCATCATTGTGTAAATAGTGTATAAAACGTGGTTTTTAAAGTCAAAATTATAGAATAAAGAAAAGAAAAGAAAAAGAATAAAATATTGCAAATATGTTATGACCTGAAACCTAGGCATCTCGATGTCTAGGTCGACAAGGAATAAGTAGGAAGAGATAAGGGCCAAAATAAAATAAAAATTCCTTTTATCTATTTCATTCTTTATTCATTTTCGGACCTATTTTTAGTTCCACTTTTTATACTTCAAATAAAGAAACTTTGAACATGGAAGTTGTAGATAATCAAATAAAGAAAAATACAAAATTGATACCATAGAAAAATAATTTACAGATAAAAAGTTATGATGTAAATAAGTTTCCAAAATCCCAACTTCCCAGACCTGTATTTCTCAAATAAAAAGTCGAAATATATCAAAATCACCTTTAATTGTATCTATTTTTCAATAATATATTTAATGAAGGTGGTTTCGTATTTTTCGGAGCTATGGCTTGAAAGTTGAGTTTTGGACCCCTATTATATACTTATACCGATTAAAATATTTATTTATATTTATTATTCATTATTTTTATAATTTTATATTTTATAATTTTGTAAATATTATTTATAATGTTTATTTAGTATAAAACAGGAATAAAAATATAAAGAAAATATAAAAATAAAATACTTGTACACAACACATTGATGAATTACCTATGTATATACCTATGTAGATTATATATCTATTTGTTTACTTGTAAAATTACATCACAAAAATAAAATAAAAATATATTCAAGTGTACAAAATTAAGTTATAAATTTATAAAATAATAAACAAAATTAATAAATTTAAATATACAAAATAAATAAAAATATTAAAATATATAGATGAATATACCTATATATAGCCCTTAAAAGGGAACTTGTATTTTTAAAACTCTAAAAACTAAATAAAAATCACTATAAAATAATTTATAAAATAATAAACATATTTTTATTTAATAATCTAAAATTAATAAAATCATTTATTATTTTTAATCGATTTAATAAATATTTTTGCCAAGGAATTTTTTCGTTGGTCCACGTGGACCAACCAGAAGCTTCTGTTGTTGACCTCAGTCAACTCTCTGATCGAGGTCTGGCTCTGTGTCAGACTGTGGTTTTTTGGCATTTTCTCTGAATTTTGGAGAGCGTGTCTTTAACCATCTTGTGATGGAGCCATCACAACTTTTCATCCCCATTGATCGAGGATACAAGCCCGTGGATCTTCTCGGGCTGTGGATCGTTGAGTCGACCGCAACGCCTCGTTCTTTGGAGCCTCATCACCATCCCATTCAAAAACCCCTCTCTGCCTTTTTTTGAAAATCGAACCCTCTTTGATCGTTTTAGCTTCACTCATGCTGGCCCTGGATTGAGAGAGGTGACAAGGATCTCTCCGACCATCGAGAGGCGAGGTTAGGCGGCCAGGGCGGAGCTTCCACCACATTCGTTGGCCTCCGGCGTTGAGGTTTTATCTCGTTGGTTTGCTGGCCAACTTGAGGTGTTTCTGCTCCATTTTCCCGTTAATCATAATTTCTACTTTGGTTTCTGGTATTTCCTTGGCGATTTACCTCGTGTTTTAGCTTTACTTTCGCTCAACGAAGCTCGCAGGAGCCCCGCTCCGGCGAACCTTCCACCCGACGCCCCTTTATCCATACCCACCTTCGCAAATAAGCCCCAGGTTCTCTTATTTTTTTATTGTGCTAACGATTTTATAGGTCCTGGTGGCCGAAGATCCCAGAAGGGGTCGTGTTTTGTCCCAACCGGAGGCACATGGAGCTTGGTTCTACTCCTGCTCACCAGACATCACCGCTGCTCCGCCGCACCAGCTAAAGCCACCATTTGCCGAGGAGCAATTGTGGGAGTCTACCGGTGGTATTGGGGAAGTCGCAGGCACGGGGAGGTTCGAGCACTGGCCGATTGAAACTCGCCTAGCTCGAGTTCTTCGCTTGTTCTTGCTGACCTCTCCGTATCCGTTGGATCGGCCCCCATCCCAGTTCTTCTTGGCCATTGGATGGCGTAGTCCTGATCACTGTCCAACCGTCCAGAGTTTTTTGATCCTGGGCTTTCATCTGAATCGTCATCGCGGCGCACGGGCGCGCCATGTGGCATAAGTGACGAACAATCCGTCGTCGGATCGCGCTTCTAGGTATTTTGTATCGCCACCCAGACGCTTTTTGTATTTAAATACTAATACTTAAACTTTCATTTGCTACTTTATATTTTTGTAATATTTGTGACTCAGCCCAAAACGTTAAAGAATTTGCATTGGGGTCCCTGGCCACGTCCCTCACGTGACGTGTGCATGTAAGGCGTAGACATTTTGCGGGGGACCCCGGATCATGTTAGTTATTCATATTTGACCATGCAACTTTCTATTTATGTTATAAACTTTTGGTCATTTTGCAATCCATTCCCTGAGGTTTAGGAAATTGCAGATAGGTCCTCTCCACACGCGTACGAGTCACGTGAGCAGCAACGTTTTTGCATGGAAGCCCCTGGGGGTTTGCATATTTATGATTGGTCTATAAAAATTTTTGTTGCGTTATAATTTTGTGGGAAATTTGCACTTTGGCCCTCGGATTTCTGGATATTTACGATAATGCCCTTGCTAGTAGTGTAGTTTCTCTTTGTTGTCTCTAATTATTTCATGCATCTATAAACCTCTAAAAATCGTAAAAAAATATCATTGCGTGTCTGTTGCATTGCATTGTGCTATCATGACATATTTTTATTTTGCATTTTTGTTTCATTTTATTGTTTATAAAAATTTAAAAAATGCATTTTCTTCACTGTTTGCATTAGAAAATACATAAAAATTATAAAACATTTTTTTAAAAATTCCAAAAAATTATATTTTGTGTGTTTTTGCATGTCTTATCTTCAGACAAAAACTCAATAAAAAATATAAAAGAAAACTCATAAAAATTATAAAACTCTAAAAACTTTCATAAATATTTATAAAATCTATAAAAAAGTCACAAAAATATAATTCATGTTTCCTAATTTTCTCTATTTTATTATATTTAAATTAAAATTAATTTGGAGAATTTTGGTTCCTCTTTTATATTTTATTTCTCCCTTTTAATTTCGGATTTTTATTTTATTCATTGTTTTAAGTATTTTTGACTTTAAAAATACCAAAAAATTAGGAGAATGTAGAAAATCAAAAAACATTAGAAAAATATGAAAAATACAAAAATAATATATTTTAGATATCTTGAATATTTTTACCTCATTTTATCTCTCTCTCTCATCTCTCTTGTATTTATATATTCTATATAGCTTTATATCTAATTTTATAGAAAAAGAAAATATTATAAAATGAAAATACGAAATCAGTAAATTCAAAATCAAAATATAAAAATATAAAATCAAAAATTAAATAAAAAATAGAAAATTAAAAACCCACAAAAACATCGCACACTTATAAACACTTGATCACATTCATTTTTGTGCATTGAATTTCCCCAATCGACCTACTTGCTTCCTATGGTCGACACTCTACACATACTTTCACCTATACACATCTTTGTTGTAGAGTTATAGTAAATTTTAACTCCGCATTGCTTTTCATTGTTTGATCTCTACCGTGGGTTAATTATTATTTGAATAGGGATTTCTTGCGAGTCACCACAGAGACTGTCTCCACCTTGGGTAAGACATATTTTAGACTAGTGAAAAATCTCGTTCAATAAAGGGTGAGTATAGGTGTCTGTAAAGAAGGTCCAACCACACACATCGCGAAAATCATCAGAAAAAGAAAAAATCACATCCGTTGAAATCCCAATCCTCTACGTAAATTACAATCAAAAATTGATTATGGCATAATAACATGCTAGAGAACAACTATATGTCATTCCACTCAGCCAATGGAATAGAGATTATGCTGTTAAAGATGTTTAAACTTCTAATGAAAGAATCTCATATATTATGTATGATCGTATACTCGTTTTAGCTTTGCATTGATGCTTTGATGAGACATAAAGATCATGGCATTAACAAGCCTTTTTTTCTCTCCTCATTGTATGCATTAACAAGCTTTTTTTTCACTTCTTATTGCATGTCCAAGAGGATACTTCTCAAGCATCTTCTTCTCCTCCATATAATGCATTTCAGACAGCGGTCTCCTCAATACGTACGTGGAGTACGTCTCAAATCTTGGGCATCAATGTAGATGGTAGGGAGGAAGTGGATGAACACCACAAAGGGGAGATGAAGAGGGAGAGGAAGGGCGAGGATGGCTAGGGTTGCTTATTTAATTCTAATTCATTGTCTACCTACTCTTAACCAGAGAGGGTGAGTACAATTAGTGTTGCTAGGATCCAACTTTTACCACTTACACCCATTGACCCATGTGAATCGAATTCACCAAATTGATCGTTGTATCTTGTGTATCTAATTCACAAATTCAAACCATGAGGCAATGATACTTTTATATTTCTATTGGGTTATCCCGAATCATGTTTTTTATTGTTATCCACGATTTCAATCCAACTATGTCGAGAGAAGATTCATGAAAAGAGATATCATTAATAGCTTTACCGATAATCATTTGGTGCTAATTAGGTTTGTTGAACCGAGATTTAATATCATCAATCTTTTTAAACTTACTTTTAAATATGGCTAATAAAGTCCATCTAGTTTAATCTTTTCCTTTGAATGGAGAAGTCACATAATATAATCTATTACATTCACACCCACCTCAATTATTCTAAATACTCCTACATCCAACATAAAGGAAGATATGGATAACCTAAAGTATGCATTCTCACATTTTCTGTCTCCTCCCTTGATTATGCAGAATACATTTCAATTGACCATAGGGCGACTATATCAATTACATGTCTTCGAAAAAGAATATATCTCTATCCTCGCATTGGTATCTTTTCTAAAATAAGGTACCATCAGTGAAGTTTATTTACCATACTATGTCATGAGCGAACTATGTCTCTCAATTTATTATATATAAAATCGTATAATTCCTTTGAGATATGATATATATATATATGTATAACAACTTATCAATACATAGATAGGTTAGTTCATCAAGTCTTATCATGTTTTTACTATATATAAAACCGTATAATTCCTTTACACATTGAACTCATTTAGTTTCTTTCACTTGACTGCTATAAAAGAAGGATTGCTGCTTCCATATCCAAACCCCCTTGCTATAGCATTTTTAGATGCTCTCTCAAGCGCACTCAAGCACTCATTCTTTCATTCTTGATCTTCTAACTTGAAGCACTCATTTTTTTACTTCATTTCCAGTTGGACATATAAACTCATGGTGAGCCATTATTTAATAAAAGTTATTGCAATTTTTCCATTCCATTATGTAATTAAAGTATAATTAGGTTTTCACTAATGATAAGTTCCTTATACATTAATTGTGTTGTGGACCATGACTATCTTGATATTGTATACCTATTGATTCAAAAGAGTTGGATCATACATGTTGATGTATTATTTTAGATCTAAGGAATTATATCAATGACATGACAATCATCATCAAATGGTATTCAAGAAGGATCCACATTCTGAAGAGATAGCAATCTTCTCTAAAGATTAATATCTGACTGACACTCTTGACACAAGTCCTCTACATAGAAATAGAGATTCTTAGGTGTCGGATGAGTCAAGGAGTAAACTTAACGAGATCGAAATACTAAAAACATGTATTGTATACTATCACGAACAAATACACATCCTTTGACCTTTTATATGTGTGTGTGTGTACGTGCGTGCGAGCGTGTGTGTATTTGGCAAAGTTATAGGTTGATGACCTAATAAAGTCTATATACTGATATGGTGTGCATATAAGGAAATATGAGATGTATGACCTCTCAAAGGAATCATACATGTTCATACTTTCTGAACTATAATATAAGATCCCACACATGGGCAATTGAAGTCACTACAAGTTCCATAGATGATCATCTTATTTTTGAAAAAAGTTAAGATTACAAGAATAATAATAAATAATTTTAGACATCATATGATTAGTATTTTTTGCTCAATGATCAATTAAGAAGCCTATTGATAAACCCTTAAAGGAGACATCCAAGATGGGATCAAGCTTTAGGTTTATTCAAAAACTTCTAGTATGTAGGTTGCTTGAGTACTGAGAATGCTCTATGTTGATGCAATAATAATAGATTTAATACCGTGACATTTCCATTCCAAGTAAATATTGAAAGCTGGTGGATTTTAGTGACTTCACTTTGAGTCTTGATGAATGGGAATTATTTGATTAAATCTCAATCCATAGACTAAATTCAGGATTCAAAAGAATTGGAAATTGATTCTATAGAATTCGAGGTTAATTGGAGAAATTGGTTCAATGTAAGAACCAATCGAATAACTCAAAGTGGTTTGAATCACGATGATAGATGCAAATCTAAATATCAAGTCACTATAAATACTTTATATAATCTTCCAGATATTATATTTAAGTATTCAGGAATGCTGCACATAAATCTTAATTGGACTAAGAATCATACATTGAGAAATTGACGATCAAAATGATAATTGTTACTATCATTAATTAATATGATAATATATGAATATGATTCACATAATTGGCACTTAATTAATATGTATACATATGTGAATATAATTCACATAATAAATAAATATAAATAAGATTAATATTATAGGAATTTTTACAGTTATGCCCCTCTTGGATTATGCAATATCAGTTGTACTCTTCTATTTTTAATACTATCAATTGTCCCCCTACATTTTTGCATTGTTATTACTTTTGTCATTCGATACTTTAGTCATCAATGGGGTGAATCAAATCATGGTTTATTGAAACCAGTGTTGGGTAAAGATTATTTTAAAAAAATATGCCCATCACTTATGCCATTCTGACTAAGGATGTTCTTTACCATAATTGAATGGTTGTAATTGATCCCTAATCAATGGATTCTCCTCCTCTCATCTTCATCTTATCATTGATGCGAGTTAAGGTGACATGCATGACTAAGTGTTAACGAGGATTTTTAGTAATTTTTAGAGCTCAAAAAAATACCTACAAGGACCAAGATTCTAGCTTGAGATGCTCGATGTGGCATTACATCAAAACAAGAGGGATGGATGGAAAAGATCTTCTATTGTGAGGTGGGAATGGGAGGCAAGTTTCTCTGACCACCAGGCGTGCGATGAATCTCCATTTCATTACTTTCATTCTATCATTTTGGTCTTAAAAATTTAGCTAATGCATGTAAATAACATTAATTTGTACAAATTATCGTCATTATTTATTCTATTTATTATGTAAAATACAATTTCTAATGCCTAAATTATAGAATAAGGAAAAGAAAAAAAAGAATTAGATGCCAAAGGTATTTTATGACCCAAAACGTCGAGATCTAAGCATCTTGATGATTAGGTTGACAAGGAATAAAAGAGGGGGAAAAGGGACAATAATGTATAAAAAATTCCATTTATTTATTCATCATTAATTAGTTTTTGGGACCTATTTTATTTTCCACTTATTTTACCTTAAATAAAGAAACTTTGTACATGAAAGTTGTAGATAATAATGTATAGAAAAATGTTAAACTGAGTTTATAAAAAATAATATAGTGTACATTTTAACCTCAAAATAAAAAGCCAAAATCCCAACTTCCCAGACCCATATCTCCTAAATAAAAACTCAAAATGTATCAAAATCAATTTAATTGTATATAACTTTTAATAAGCTATTTAATGAAGGTAGTTGCATAGTTTTTAGAGTTAGGGTGTGAAGGTTAAGTTTTGGACCCTTATTTTACAATATACCTATATAAAATATTTATTTTATTTATTATTTTTATAATTTTATATTTTTTTATAATTTTATAAATATTATTTATAATGCCTACACTTATTTAAAACACAATAACACCATAAATGAAATATAAAAATAATATAATATAAAAAATACATAGATAAATATACAATACATATACATATATAATAATTATACCTATTTATTTATGCGTACAAATGCATCAGAAAAATAAAGGAAAAGTATATTTATGTATATAAAAATAAGTTAAAAATATATAAAATAATAAAATAAAATAATAAAACATAGGTAAATATACTTATAAAATAACCCTAAAAATTAACTTGTAAATATTAAGCTAAATAAATTAATAAATATCATATTAAAATACTAAAAATAATAATCATTTTTTTATAATTTAAAATTACTAAAATCTTTTTATATTTATAATTCAATTTCTAAATAATTTCAGGCGAGTTTAACCTCGTTGGTCCACGTAGACCAACCAGGTCGCATCTCCCGTTGACCCTGGTCAACTGCCTAACCTAGTCTTGTAGCTCTCACACGCCTAGTTCGACTCATTTTTCCTCGATTTTTACCTGATGGTCTATGCATTCTCTTGGGTTGATTCCTTCACTGACTTGTTGCCTCGATCCATCCCTCTTTCACGCAGATGTGTCTCCTCGATCCATGGATCACTGACCCATCCATTCTTCCTCGTTGTTTGTTACACTTCTGTCAGTTGAAAAAAATACCCTTCGATCTTATTCCCATTTTAAATTCTCTTTAGCCTTTATTTTGCCTCCTTTTCGTGTGCTCTTGATCGAAGAGGGTGACAGCTTCCTCTCCATCCGTTGGGAGCGAGGCGAGGAGAGGTTTGGAGGGTTATTCCACATCTCTGGCCACCTTGGCCGTGAGGTTCGCATCTCATCGGCTCTGGCCGACTCAACGTCAATTTCTTTGCCTTTTATTTATATTTTAGTTTCTAATCTTATATCCTGCATTTAGATTATCACTTAATCAATTATTTAAGCCTAATCAATCCACCTTCATGGTTTGTCAGAGCTTAACTCCGGTGAACATCTTCACTGTGCACCACTCTGTCCTCAACTCTCTTTCCACCTCCCTTTCACTCCCTTGCTGCTTCTCGTCACCCTACAGCACTCCAGACAACCAGATCCATTGTGGATATGGAGTACGACACTCCACCTCCACCACCTCATCGAAGTAGCTGTCGTACCACTCGCTACACCTCCATTCCACTACCTGAAGGGATAAGCCAATTTTCCCTTGATCTCTTAACCTTTTTTCAAAGGTCTCGAAGCTTCAAATCCATCTAGAGTCGATTTTGAGATTATCCTGAAGTTCCTAGAGCTTCGCAGCTCCGTCATCCTCTTAGGAGCCCTCAGGTCATCGTCGAAGCATTTTGAAGCCTTCATCACATAAAGGATACTTGTAGGAATTGTTTGGCCATTTTACAGCAGTAAAGCACGTCGGAGGAGGAAGATCCAACCGGAGGAAGCTTGCATCAGCGAAGCTTCTTCTGAGTTCATCCATCGCCCACCTCACCGTCGGATAGGTCATGTTCTTCAAACAGCCGTTGGATCCTACCATCACTGAACAGTCGAATCAGGTGCAAGATCTAATTGAGTGCATCGATTATCGAAATGTCATTAGCCGCATAGGAGCTACCATGTGTATAAGTGGTGTGATCTCCATCGTTGGATCGTGCCATCGTTGGGTATTTTATACACTTAACCCAATATACTTTTTGTATTTAATATTTAAGACTCAAACTTTCATGTGTCATGTTATATTTTTGTGTATTTTGCAAGAACACCCTCATACTATTTATATTTGCAAATTAGTCCATGCCAACTCACCTCACATGCAGTCCCACATAAGGTGGGCATTTTGCACTTAATTCCCTGCTAAGTTTTGTATAGTTTAGCCCAAGAATTATTAATTCCAGTGTTATATTTTTGTGGAAATTACAGAAAGACCCTGATCTTTATTTTAAAAATATATATGCCCCAGTCAGTTCATTGATTTTTTGTGCATTTCTTCTATTTATTAAATATAGTGTCCATGCTCCAAAGTTATCAAAATAAATAGGGTTAATCTCCCATTGCAATATATTTTCATGCTATATTTTTGGATTTGCAATTTAGGACTATGTAATATTTATGAAAAAAAGAGCACAAATATTCCCTGTTAGCCTTAAAATTTTCAAAAAAAATGATTTGAAAAATTACCAAAAAAATAAGTTTGTTTATTTAATTATTTTGAACCTTCGAACCAAAAATCACTAAAAATAGAAAAAACTTCTTCGAAATTTAAAAAAACCAAAATCCTAAATTCCTAAAAACTCCAAAAATACCATTATATTTTATAAATTTATTTATATTATTATCTATCTATTGAATTGGAAAATTTTGGACATTATTTGCTTATTTTAATTTCTAAATTAATTATGCCTATTTATTTAATCCCTGATATGGGATATTTTTTACTTAAAAATACATAAAAATGAGCAACAATCTTTAAAAATTACAAAAATAGTAAACACTTATTTAAAACCCAAATATATTTAATTCTATAATTATTTTAGTTGAATTTATATCTATATTATCATATATTGTATATATAACCTTATATATCCTATATTATATATTATAAAAATAAAAAGAAATTATAAATCAGAAAATGCACATATCAAACAGAAAATATGTAAAATACAAATAATAAAAAATTAAAAAATATATATAATTAAAACCCAGAAAACACATAGGCAATAAGAAGCACACATTTATGCATTCACTTGCACCATTCTTTCTCCCTGTGTTCAATAATCTGCACATACTTGCACTATACACTTGATTGTAGAGTTATAATAAATTTTAACTCCACATATTTTGCTTTTCACTGCTTGATTCTTAATTGTGGTTAATTGCTGAATGAATTATGATTTCGTGCGAGGTCACTTCAAGGATTGTTGATCTGCCTAATGGATGGACAAGACCTCTGCAAAATCTTATTCATCAAATGGCATCGTTGCTGGGAAGAAATGTCGTGTAGATTTGATTTATTTGATTGGGTTTTCTTCTTGCTTGTCTAGATTTTCTTTTATTTATTTTTATTTTATTTGATATTGTTTTTAATCTATCTAACCATTCTTCCTTGTTTCATCTTATTGTGATGGACTGTGGATTGAGGATGGATTCCTTAGGAGATTTGGTGCATCATATCTTGTGAGACGAGGAGTCGGCTTTCTGACCTAGTCAAGAGGAGAGAGAAGTAAGAGGAGACTTGTAGGAAATTTTGGGAGACAGCATCACCTTACATATTTATTTATATATTTTATAATTCAAGTGAGAGAGACTATTTATTTGTAATATTCAAGACTATGTAGAACTCTACCCTACTTCATGAGGTCTACTGCCCAAGGGATTGTTCCCTTGGGGGCCTCATTCATTTTTATCGTGTTTTGCATCGCTTTCATTTTTCTATTTTCTCCACTTTTACTTTTTATTTATTTTATGTTATCGAGCCCTAATTGTATGATCTACTTGTCGATAGATTAAGGCCAAACACTTAATTATATTTACATGTACCTATAGTCTCGGTTGGACTTAGTCAAATTTTGAATTGATCCTCACTTAGTTTTGGAACCGTACACCATGAGATCCCTCCATACAATGCTTGCAGGACCCACTGTGGTGGGCACCAAGGAGTCTCCAAGATTGGACCCTTTGGTTTTATTCTAAGTATTTAGCATACTATTCTTCACACTAATAATATATTCTCAACTAGGGTGATTTCATCAGTTTTGCTTTTGCATATAGATAGGTTTTAATTCTACATAGCATCCGTACATGTAGAGAGCTGGCGGTAAGGTGAGCATTTTTGTTTAGCATGCATCATTGATTTCGCCTTGCATTACTTTTCTATTGCTCTCCCTCTGATTTTTTCGCTTAGGATCTAAAAAGATTTGACTCCTCGATAGGGTCGTTTATTTTCATTTAAAATACAAAAAAGTGATAATAAATAAAATTGGGACTGTTAATATTACTCGACCATAAAATCAACAAAAAAATCATTATCTTAGGGAGAGTAACTCCCTCATTATATTCATTTTACTTTGCCTACGTACACACTAAGGTTAGTCCCAGGCCTCTGAAGTGATTGTACACTTTTTGTCTTCTCACCTAACTATAAAACAGACAAGATAAAAAGACTAAACTTTCACGGTCTTCACCTTGTTAAGCAGGTGAATTGAGGGATTTGTTTTGTGTACGCTTGTTTTTGATTATTTTTTTGCATCTTGTATCGTCGTTGTGTATTTGCATCTTTTTCTCACATCTCTTGACTTGACCATTGTTCTCTCCAAGTCATCATTCTTTTATTTTGGAGATGGTCGATTGGAGAGAATTTTATCCGAACCTTGTGGATCCCTCGTACTCTCTAGCCGGTCTATCTCTATTTTTCCAGGAGGATTTTTCTCCTTACTTTTATACATATCTGGATAATCCTTTGTTTCAAGATGCAAATTTTGACTTTGATCCACCTCCATGTTACCATGAGGATATTGCTCCTGATTCTCCTTTTTTTACATATCCACCTAATGCACTATTTTAGGACTCAGACTTTGAGCCACCACCATCATCACAATTTTCACCACCTCACCCACCCAAGATTGAGCTTCGGGAGTCACCTCTTATGTTGTCCACACTTGAGACCTTGATACGGATCATGGATCATATGAATTCAAGGATTGATGACCTCACTAGCCTAAATAAGAGCCATATTGATGATTCAAATTATGGATTTATGGATTCATTTGAGGACACTCATGAGAGCTTGCAATCACCCAAAATACAACAAAATGAGACATTTTTAAAAATACAAAAAGATTTCATGAGACACATTGTTGTTTCAGACAGTGAGCGAGGGCCCATCTGCCAGATTCTTTGTCCACACATTCATTCGCCCATGTCCCACCTTTGACCATTATGATGACAATGTACAGACTGCTCTTCGCCATCCTTGTGTAGATGATGATTCTGACCTCCTCACTTGTATGGATGATGTCCAAAAATTCAAAAAAAGTTGACTAAACTTGAAGTGGTGATTATTATTCACGAGATCATTGATGCCCCAATTCACCAAGCCATGAAACATTTATCTGCTCCTCAACCCGAGAAAAGCAAAGGAGCAGATCTGAGCGTCATATTCTGATCATGGCCACTGCCCACACCATCACCCACTGCCCTTCTTTTAGGAAAGGGAACACTGCTACACCATTCATTCGATGCACCATCTCTGACTATTCATGTGATTACACTCTCCTTGATGGCGGTGCTTCGATTAGAATCATACCCTCCTTGTTGGTACAACCTCTTCACTTAGGGACTCTCAAGAAAATCAGGATGATTGTTCAATTTGTTGATGCATCAATAAAGAGGTCTAAGGGTATTATAGAGAATGTTGTCATTTGCATTTTAGGGCATGAGCTACACCGTTGACTTTGTCGTATTGCCCATGGAGACCTACACCTGTGGGGAGCATTCTCCAATAGAGGTGAGAGTCGTTATTGATTACGGACCAAGAGATATTCGCTTCCGTCCTGATGACAGGAGCACTGTGATCATCATTGCACCCATTAACGACCAGAGACCTGCACCTGATGTTACTACACATGTATTAGCTGACCTCGAGACCTATGACCTTTCTCCAAATATCAGAGATGTTTCCTTTATGACCGACGATCAGACCCGAGTATTTCTTCACTGGGAGGAAGACTCGAAAAGCATAGACCTTTGAGTTTACTCTTCCTATAATTGGCGATGTATTGTTGACATCTGGGAGATTTACATGATTGATACCTTTCAGCGGAGAGCAGACATTGTAGAGACTGATGAGGGAAAATTTGATTTTATTGCTTTCATAAATCGTTTCGGGGCTTTTGATGATACTGATGATCCACTTGAGACCATAGAGGACGAACATGACCTTACTACTTCCATAGATGAGTTCATTCTCTTTTATTTTAACCTAGTTGAGACAACCAAAGCCGAACCTAGCCACACTTCTTCCACTGACCCGTCTATGCCTTCTCACCCTAGGATCACTGAGGATACCTTCCAGGTGGACCCTAATCGGTTTCTGTCGGCTAAGGACCCCGACGTTGACCTACACTTTGTCAGATATATTCCTCAACGGTCCTTCAAGAAGGTCCGCCTTCTACCTTCTTGATCCTTTGTATATCCATTTTGTTGTACATTTACTTTCGTTTACTTCTTTCCATCCATCGTTTCGCTCATACACCTCATATCCATGTGTTGCCTTGCTTACGACATACTTGTCTTAAGTATAGGGGGTGGATGAGCCGGGTGTTCTTTCTCCATTCCGTTACATCACTCTTTTTGTTTCATATACTTAGGTCTCTTTTACCCTAAGTATAGGGGAGTGATGCATATATTCTTTTCATGTATTTTCTCTTCGAACCCTTCCTCTATCTTCATTTATCTTTTCTTCTTTTCGTTTTCATTTTTCTTTTTCTACCGAAAAGGTGTCACCCTTTTTTGATCGATGCTATACTTAAGATGTACTTTGTCCTAGGTATGGGGGTGCATTATGGGATCGTTTATTCTTTGATCCCCTCCACTGTCTCCTCTTTTTGTCTATACTTAGGGATATCCCACCCTAAGTATAGGGGAGACATGTAGTGTGTGATTTGTTCATTCCTACCCTCAACCCTCCTTGCCTTATGTACAATCTAATATACTTAGGATTAATTGATCCTAAGTATAGGGGGGTCGATCAACTTCATTAGTTTATTTCTCCTTTTTTCATTCATTTATTCTTTAGGCTTTTCTATAATTAGGATGAGTTAACCGCGAGCAAACATATTTCATTAATGACTAGGAAAGCATTTTTGCTATGCTACCAATACTTGTACTTACTCTACTATTCTGCCCAAGCCTGGCTAAGGGAGAGTTATGGGGAGTAAAACAAAAAGCGGATTCGGGCCTTGCATACTATATGTAATTATAGTACCATTCGTGAGAAAGTAAGGCCATTCCATTTCGACAAAAGACCCATACCCTTCTGAATTATATGAGGCTAGTAAGTAAACAACAAATCCATGGGTATTTGAACCCGAGTATCCAAGAAAAAGCAGAATATTTGATGTAAGAACAAGGAATCCCTTCGAACAACCTCTTCTAATAGGAAAGTATATACTTTAGCCATAGATCATATTTTCATATTTTTAATAAGTATGGCTAAATAACTTTATAAAATACTATAAAATTAATTAAAATAAATGTATGAAAAGATGGTTATTATTCCCCAGATTATTTTTGTATATACTGATTAATAAATCAAGTAAAATTATTTTTTTGTAAAATATTTAAAAAACAGTTTGATTTTTTAAAAATCTTTTTAAAACTATTTGAAAAATATTTTATTAATTTTTTTCAACCTTTGTGAAAATATTTAGTTTGTAAAAATTTCTTTTATTTGTGTAAAATAAAAATGTTTGAAAAACCATCTGCAAAAGGTTTGGAAAATGTTGCAAAAATATTTTAAAAACATATATATATACACTATTTGAAAAATCTTTGCAAAATGATTTTAAAATTCTTGTAAATGTTTGTAAAATTTATTTGTAAAAATTATTTTTGACCATAATTTTCAAAATGGTTTGTAAAATGATTTTCAAGTAAGTTTGAGGAATATATACATCACCCAAATAAATAAACACTTTCAACCAACTGTATATTTATTAAAAACATTTCCCTTACGTAAATTCTTAAAAATAATAATTCTTGTAAATATGAGATGCATATTCGTCTAAATATTTGTACCTATCTTTTATCCCTAAAATCTTTTGTTTTGAAAAAAAATCTAAAAATTCAAAACCAAAACAACTTCAAAACCATTTGCAAAATCTCTTCAAAAATCCATAAAAAGTTTCGAATTTGAAAATTGTATCACAAAAATAGTTTTTTTGCATTGTGCATAGCATTTGCAATTTTCGTATTGAGTTTGATAATTGAACAAGTCTAAGTAAAATCCAAAGATTGGAGCTTGGTTGGACCTTAAATCTACCTAATCACAGGAACCTTATATGAACTGAAATTGAGGTGCTTTAGGTCTAGTTGACTTAATTCTTTGAGAATTGTGAGACTTGGTTCAGTGTTGTCTTGACAACTTAAGTAGAGTATTTCAGAGCACATGCATGGCTCTTGATGATAATGACCTAACTTGGACACCTCCACCTTTCACTTGGCTAAACTCAGATGAAGTGTTGAGGGGATTGGATTTGCTGATATGAGACGCACACAAGTGTAAACATTTGCCCTCGTTTAGAGAGAGAAGTGCACCCCAACCCATCCAGTAGCAGAGACATCTAAAGACATGAGAGTGTGGGTTGCAATAATGCTTCAAAAGAGGGATAGTCTACTGTCTGAAGAGGGAAAAGTCTATATGTAAATTCTGTTGTATATAGTATTTCAAAAAAACTAAAAACTTCAAAAAAGTGGACATGCTTGATTGAAGATAAAATTCCTATCGGAGTGTATACATATTTGTATAGTGAATAAGCAAGCTTGAGCTTCAAAGTCATATGTATGTGAGCCTACATCTGAATGAATTGACTACACTGGTCATGTATCCCCAGATAGGTAGCTACACTGGCTACCATCCATCCTTCTCTTTACCCCCCCCCCCCCCTCTTGAGCTGGTTGTCACTTGAACTTAGAAAGGAATACCCCGCTCCTTGAGGAAAAATTTGATGGATTGGAGAATCATTGGGTTGTCATACTAGAGAAGTTGGTCTCTTTGCTATTTCAGTTGAGGGGAGACACTATTACACACACTATACAAGTGAGATTCATAGTCATAAGGGTTTGCATATGAGTTGAAGTGTTCTGACCTAGCTATTGGGGGGACTTGAGCAGAATTTTTGGATTATTGAAAGCTATTGTATTTTGAATCTGTTTCCCAATAAGGTTCCGATCACACTAAAATTCCAAAAGTCCGACTTGAGCTCTAATCTTTAAATTTGGAAAAACAAATTTAAGAATTAAAATCAATCCACGTTCTTTTTTTATTTTCCCTGTTTTTATTTTATGCACTTATTTCAGAAGTGTTTTCTAAGGACTAGCAAATGCAAGTATAGATGATTCTCCTTTTCATCGCCTTTATTACATCATTTTGGACTTAAAAGCCTAGCTAATGCATGTAAATAGCACTAATTTGTACAAATTATCATTCATTATTTATTTCGTTTCGTGTGTATAAAATACACTTTTAATGCCAAAATTATAGAATAAAGAAAAGAAAAGAAAAGGAATAAACTGCCAAAGGTATTTTATGATCCTAAACTTCGAGGCATCTTGATGATTGGGCCAACAAGGAATAAAATTGGGGGAATAAGGGACAATAATAAAATAAAAATCCTATTTATTTATTCTTCATTAATTCATTTTGGGATCTATTTTATTTTCCACTTCTTATACCTCAAATAAAGAAATTTTGTATATGAAAGTTGTAGATAATAATATAGAGAAAAATAAAAAATTGATTTATACAAAAATAATATACGTTGTACATTTTATACTCAAAATAAAAAGCCAAAATCCCAACTTCCCAAACCCATATCTCCAATATCAAAACTTGAAACGTATCAAAATCATCTTTAATTGTATATGACTTTTAATGAGTTATTTTAATGAATGTGATTTCATATTTTTTAGAGTTAAGGTGTGAAAGCTTGGTTTAGGACCTTTAATGTACAATATACCTATATATAATATTCATTTTATTTATTGTTTGTTTTTTTTATTTGTATTATTTTATATTTTTATAATTTGTAAATATTATTTATAACACTTGTACATATTTAAAACATAATAAAATAATAAATAAAACAAAAAATAAAATAATGCACAAAAATACATAGATGAATATACAATCCATATACTTATATAATAATTATACATATTTATTTAAGTGTACAAAATAAATCAAAAAAAATAAAGTAAAATCATATTTATGTACATATAAAATGGATTATAAATATAAAAATAATTGAATAATAAAATAAAATAAAAAAAATAAAAAATACCTAAAACATAGGTAAATATCCTTATAAAACAACCATAAGAATTAACTTGTAATTAATAACCTCAAAAAAATAAAAAATCATATTAAAATACTATAAAAAATAATAAAAAATTATTTTAAACATAAAATTAATTAAATCAGTTATTATTTATTATTCAATTTCTAAATAATTCCAGGCGTGTTTTTCTTACCAACTAGGTCACATCTCCAGTTGACCCTAGTGAGTTGCATGACCTAGTCCTGTAGCTTTGACACACCTAGTTTGACTTGTTTTCCCTCAAATTTTCTCTGTGGACCTATGCATCCTCTTGGGTTGATTCCTTCATAGACTTTTTGCCTCGATCTATTCTCTTTCACGTGGGTGTGTCTCCTCGATCCATGGATCACTGACCCGCCCGTTCTTCCTCATTCTTTGTCGCTCTTCTGTCACTAATACAAAAGCCCCTTTCGATCTTCTTCCCATGTTGAATCCTCATTGGCCTATGTTTTGCCTCCTTTTCATTTGCTCCGGATCGATGTGGGTGACAACTTCCCCTCCAGCCATTGGGAGTGAGGCAAGACGAGGTTTGGAGAGGGATTCCACATCTCCGGCCACCTTGGCCGCAAGGTTTGCATCTCGTTTGCTCCATACGAATCAACATCCGTTTCTTCACCTTTTATTTAGATTTTAGTTTCTAATCTTAGTTCATGCATTTAATTTATCCTTTAATCGATTTTTTAGCCTAATTAATCCACATTAGTTGTTCGCCAAAGCTTAACCCCGATGAACATCTTCACCATGATCCTCCCTGTCCCTGACTCGCTTTCCACCTCCCTTTCACTCCCTCACCGCTTCTTGTCACCACACCGCACTCCAGATAATCAGATCCACCGTGGATCTGGAGTACGATGATCCACTTCCAACACCTCGTCGAAGTAGTTGCCACACCACCCTCTACGCCTCTATTCCACTGCCCAGCGTCGAGGCAATTTGCCCTCGACCTCTTAACCTTTTTTCACAGGTCTCGAAGCTTCAAATACATGTAGAGTAGATTTTGAGGTTCTCCTGAGGTTTCTAGAGATTCGCAACTCCGCCAACCTCTTGGGAGCCCTCAGGTCATCGCTGAAGCATTTTGAAGTCTTCAGCGGATAAAGGACACTTGTAGGAAGCATTTGGTCATTTTGGAGCAGTAAAGCACGTCTGAGGAGGAAGATCCAGGCGGAGGATGCTCGCCTCGACGGAGCTTCTTCCCAGTTCATCCACTGCCCCGCTCCACAGTCAGATAGGTCATGTTCTTTTAGAGTTTCAGCAGCTGTTGGATCATGCCATCACTCAGCTGTCGGATCAGGTGCAAGATCTAATTGAGTGTGTCGATCACTGGACTGTCATCAACTGCGTAGGAACTGCCACGTGTATAAGTGGCGTGATCTCCACCATTGGATCGTGCTTTCGTTGGGTATTTCGCACCCAACACAATTTCTGTATTTAATATTTGAGATTCAAACTTTCATCTGTCATGTGTTATTGTTGTGTATTTTACATGAACACCCTCGTGCTATTTATATTTGCAAATTAGTCCATGCCAACTCATCTCATGTATGGTCCACGTGAAGTGGGAATTTTGCACTTGAGCCCATGCTACCTTTTGTATTTTGTTTTTTCCCAGAAATTATAAATTAAAGTGTTATATTTTTCATGAAAATTTCATACATGCATCTGATCTTTATTTTAATTACATATAGGCCCTGCCAATTCATTGCTTTTTTGGTATATTTCTTCCATTTATTAAAATAGTTCCGTTCTCCAAAAATTACCAAAAATAGGGTTAAGCTTTTGTTGCAATATATTTTCATGTCATATTTTTAGATTTTCAATTTAGAACTTTTTAATATTTATTAAAAATTAAAAAGAGCACAAATATTCCCTGCCAACCATAAAAATTCCAAAAATATAAAAATATTTTGAAAAATTCCCAAAAAATATATTTTGTTTATTTAATTATTTTGAACCTTTTGACCAAAAATCACTAAAAATTTAAAAAGAGAACTCTTAAAAATTAAAAAGCATCAAAATCCATTATAAAAATATAAAATTCTTAAAAACTCCAAAAATACCATTTTCTGTTCTATAATTTTGTTTATATTTATATTTCTCTATTAAACTTTATTTGGAAAATTTTAGACATTATTTTATGTTTTTAATTTCTAAATTAATTCTTCCTATTTATTTAATCCCATATTTGGGATATTTTTTACTTGAATAATATATATAAATTAGCAAAATTCCTTAAAAAATAGTAAAAAATTATTTCAAACCCAAAACATTTTATTATGCAATTTTTATTTATTTTATTTGTATTTATATCTATGTTATTTTATATTGTATATATAGCCTTATAATCGTATATATATTATAAAAAATTAAAATCAGAAAAATATAAAAAATAGAAATTATATAAAATTTAAAATAATTTAAAAATATAATAATAAAATTAAAAGATATAATTAAAATCCCACAAAAACACATAGAAAACAAGAAACACACATTTTTGCATTCACTTGCACCATTCTCCTATTTGCTCCCCGTGTTTGACATCTACACATACATGCACTATACACTTCATTGTAGTTATAATAAATTTTAACTCCACATATTTTTATTTTCACTTCTTGATTGTTAATTGTGGGTTAATTGTTGATTGAATTAGGGCTTCGTGTGAGGTCTCTTCGACAACTGTTGATTCACCTTGTGGATTGACAAGACCTCCGCAAAATCCTATTCATTAGCGTGGTCCAAGTGGAAGCATATGCGTAAGATTGGGTGGAGAAATGAGGGTAAGAAGATGGTATGGTGGTCAAACCGAATGAGGAGAAAGGATGGGTGCGATGGCAAGTAGAGACTACCCTCTGCAATTATTGAGAAGGAGGAAAGTACTCTAACTAGTGTGTATAATCGGAGGGGAGTAGGGTAAGTGAGATAGAACTGCAAGCAAGGGAGTCACAAGAAGATGAGATGGTGCCAATACAAGGAGGGGTGATAGGTGAGATAGTTGAAGTACATGTGTATAAAGGATGGGTTCATAGGGATCTAACTAGAAGAAAGAAAGAAAACCCAAAACAAAAAAGAACCGAGGGGTCATGTGGGAATGCATGATAATGTCCTAATGCTTCACCTGAATCTAGATCTTCAAATATCCTAAGGGTGATCTCTCATCCTCTAGTGAAGAAAAAGGATGTTGAGAAAAAGTTTAAAATGGGTAGCTGACATACTTAATCGACGGTCATCTTGTTAGAGGAAGAAGAAAAGAATGAGTGGGGTCTTGTGACCAATCAAGGGGTTGGAGGTCAAAATTGGAGAAGCTAGGTCGAGAACCACCTCGGGGATAGAGGTGGAGGTCGGGCGGGGTGGGGTGGGGGGGAGTCGGGAGATGACTTGATATTGAATGAGGAGAGGAGATGGTGCTATCAAGGAAGAAGAAAATGGGAAAGAAATAGGAAATCTCTCCTACTATTTAGTCTTTTCAATTACGCTTTGTGCCCTTATGTTAACGACCATTAGAGAGGGGAATGGATGGAAACTAGGGATGAGCATTGGGCTGGGCTGACCCAAACCCAACCTGAAGCCTAGCCCAAAAATCCCAGCATGGCCCAGGCCCAAATGAATATCAGGCTGGGCTTGGGCCCAATATTTAGGCCTGAATTGTTTTGGGCCAAACTCGAACTTGGCTTGGTTCAGCCTGACCTGGCCCAGGGACCCGGACCAAAGAGGGCCCGAACCCTTTCCCACATCCTCCATACATGAAAATTCCCACATATTTCATGTGCACTCTCTTCTTGTATATTATCTTCATACAATGTTTATAAAACAAGAAAGTCTGGCGTGTGGCATGAGTTGATGATCATTGTATTTCAATTAAGATTTAATTTTCCATAAATAGTCTTTGGTTTAGATTCTATTGGTTATTCTTGAATTGGTTAGTATTTATTTTTTAATGAGAATATTTTCTATTATTGTACCTTTACCTAATAATACATGCCTTATGCCCATTTTTTAACATGTAGGGTCTGGTGCACCTGTTGTTGTTAACTGAGTAAGATGGTTTCACTCTTTCAATTTGTATACATGAGAGGCAATCATGGTATCTAGCATTGAGTGCATGTATATAAAATGAGAAATCTTCGGATTCGGTAGAATTGAATTTTAGATGTTTCATAAGTATTATGGTACATATTTTAAACAATTTTGGCTTGTGTAACTTGAGTTGAGATTAACTTGAAACGAAAGACTCAAAATTAATAATCTCTAATCGGTGGAGATGGGCCGACCCGACCCAAGCCCGACCCAAAGGAATTAGGCGAGCCTGAGCTTGGTCCGAACAAAAAATTTTTACAGGCCTAAGCCCGACCCAAGGCCCGAATTTTTTAAACAGGCTTGGACCTGGACCCTTCAAAGCCCGACCTAGCCCGGCCCAAGCTCATCACTAATGGCAACTTACCTGAAGGACACAAGTGATAACGATGCAAGAAGATAGGGACACAACTGATATTGTAAAAAAGGGAGGAGTATAACGATTTTAACAAAATTTAAGAGGGTATGACTATAAAAATTTTTATATTTTATTATGAACTAATGAATTAGATTTATTATTTGGTTGGATAAATTTTGTAATTATCCCATAATGATTGATGATAGTTGATAGATTAAATAAAATATTTAATTCCATACTTACCATGGCCCAATTTCTTATCATATTTGAATTATATGGATGAATAATTGATAGAGAAAAGTCTTCACATTAATTTTTTTATCGCCCACTATGACAACATAAATGAGATATTTTTTTCCTCTTCATATGTTAACTCAAGGTAAAAAGAGAGACATGTTAGAATTTTAAATGATTTATTTTAAATTTTCAAAAAAGAGTGTCATGTTTGAAATAAAATTGAAAAATGGATTTATAAAGGAGAGAGTCTTAACTCTCTGCTCTTATCTCATGGTCATCCATAGTCATATAAATAAAGAACTTGAATAGGCATATAAATAAAGGATTTGGCCTCTATATTTTCTCATTAAATTCAAGTTCAACAAAGTCCTTCTAATACTAAGAATCAAGAGGAGAAAATGGAAGAGAAAGATTCTCTAATACCTCTCCCATTTGTTGTTCCTATATCCACCACCATATACCCCTTGGGTTTTCCACCATGTAGTCTCTCTCCCTCTCCATTGAATCACTCAATTGCTATATGATCCACCTTCTTCAGTATACTTTATGCATGAGTATAAGGACTCAACTTTATGAGATGAAATCACGAAAAAAGAGATCAAATTATATTTCTTTTGATGTCGACAACCGGTGAAGATCAACTCTCAAGTTTGTGGGAAGATCCACAAGTTATCATCGTACGTCAAATGTATATTTTTATACTCACCCGGTTGTGAAATGATGCATGATGATCATACGATGAGCATCCTTTATTTCGAATTTGATTCATATTTTCAAGGTTTCCATGATGTACATGGTCTAATCACCCTTGGCTATTGAATCTCATTTGAAGGATTAGATTGCATGCAGGTCTATATTACAAAAGGTTGGATATTTCCCAATTGCAGGCACATCATTTTTTAGACATCATTCATATTTCAAATGTTTCAATGATATATGCTGTTGTTTTCTACCCCTATGTTGAACTACTTTTTTATATAATGAGGTCTAGAAGATCTCTACTCGTCCCAAAAAAGTTGCCAAAAGTTGGTGGTATATGAATGATGATTCGAATTTATATGTGCTCGTAGAATTGGATTCGATCAAAATTGTAAACCTTTATGGTTTTTTGTTAATGATTTTGAGTCGTATGTCATATTATAATATTGATTAATAAATCAAGTCTTCAATCGATGCAAAAATGTTCTATACGATTCCAACCATGTAGCCTCAAGAAATTGGATTTCTCCATAGACAGTATTTGAAAAGGACTCGATAAAATCTATGACTTGTTTTAATTGCATCTGAACTTGAAATTGATTTGAATTCATTTGATATATTCATATCAGTACTTGAACCTAATTTAGAAATATGTAAGGTCACAATGTATTTTAAGTCCATGTAATATGATACCTTCCAATTTGAAGTGCACTGATTACGACTTGCAAATTTGGAACCCATAATCGTATTATTTCTTATATATATGTAATGATTAGAATGTATTTTTATTTCATATCCTGATTGAATATTTATATGCACACTTATGAATCGATGACATTCGACTTAATTTAGGATTAAACAACAAGTAATAGATAAGTTAGCTCGCATCGTTTTATAGTAGGAATTGAAACAACACTATGTCCCTCATATATGGTATGCTGGATCCGAATCCTGAAGGGAGCTTTGACCTCGCATGTCAGTTAATCGTATGTACATTGATGCAATCGCATAACAAAACTTTGATTGCAAATACGGAACTACATGGTATAGGAATCATTTTTCAAAACATTTTGTATAATCACAACATTATTTAAGAATACCATTTAAATTGCGAGTCTCTAAAGGAAAAGACCTCCTGAATCTAGTTTGATCTGACGATGCTTTTTCTCGTAGACACGATGATGATCATATTCCTTCCCACGTACTTGCGCGATCTTCTCCACGGAGTTGTCCACACAAATAAAGATCCAGACAATCTCTTGCAGATTCTGTCACCCAAAATCAAGTCCATCTATACGTACAAGAAGAATGAAGAAGAAGATGATTCCTCTCACGATTAACCATGCCATGGTAGAGAATGTGAGACTTTGAAGATGGACCTAGGGTTTATGGAGATGATGATGGGGAATATTAATGAGAGGTTTTAAAGAGAGTCTTCTTTTCTAACTTCTCTTCTCAATGATCAAGAGAAAAGGTGGTTCTCAATGGAAATAAATTCTCATGTAATTTTCATGTCATGTAGAGAGAGGCCAAGTCCTTCTATAAATACAAGAGTGGTCAACCAAGATGGGAAGTTGTAATTTATTTCGGATGGTTATAATGGATTCCTAATCTTTCAAATAGTTGGCAAGCTAACTTAATAACCAAAATAAAAAGCCAACTAAGATATTCCTAAATCAAGAAGGAAAGAGACTAATCAATTAGCCTCCAACATCCATATGCCATTGGATATCTCTTTCTCTCTTATTTAAATTCCTTCAAGGACTAGACGTTTAATTCAATTCCCCATTAATTAATTACATCACAAAATGTAAATATTGGAAAAATTGTGAGTTTAGGATTGCGACACCATGAGGGGGGGGGGACTAGTGGTTTGAGGTAGTATTGAATCTTTTTTGCAGAATATATCACAAGCACATAATATTCAATCAATCAAACTAATCAGTACACTACACAATATTTTTACGTGGAAAACTACATGGGAAAAAACTACAACATTAGTCACCTGACTCGAGATTTCCCCAATTAGACGAGCTAATCAACATCTTTACTATAAAGCTCGAGAAATTTACGTGGATATCTCAATCATTTCTATAGCATATAACTTCAAAATCTCGGATTAAACATCAAGATCAACACTATAGATCACACACTACGGTAACCACAGAAGAACAGACGAACTTCGAATTTCTTCTGACTTTTACTCAAATAAGCAGATCATGCAGATCCAAGTACTTTCTGCAAACTTGAGGACAAAAAATCAACAAGTTCTTGCAAAAGAGATTAACAATAGAAACATATATATTTGGCAATAAATAACAATCCTTTTCACATATAACAGAAAATAATTCTCAAAAGTAAGAACATTGATATCTAGGACAATCAGAATAATATAATTGCACAGATATTCTCAAATATAAGCACAATAATTATATCAAAAATAGCACATGTGAATAAGCAATAATAATTCACAAAATTAATATCATCAAGCTAGAGAAGGTTGTCAAAAGTATTCTAACTACTAGCCGAATATCATCGATAAATGGAGTTTGATCCTTTGGATATGATGTTATCTATGCTTCCTTGGAGAATGCTACCTATGTGAGTGTTACTGTAGTATGCGGTTAAAGGAAAGGGTCTTTCTTGAATACACTCATGAAATTCGATAAGTGTGCATGACCTCTACGAGCATCAACCATGAAAATTGTAAAAAGAAGATCACTCTGTTGCATCTACCATATGCTTTAACATTATAGTCTGAAGTTCAATACTTAATTCACTCCACTCCTGTTAAGGTAAAAGTAATAAACCCATGTAGATGTTCAAGCAAGAACCTTTTACTAAAAACAAAGTATGGTGGCCAAGAGATGTTTTTCGTTTTTTTTAATTTCCTTTTGAATTGATGAATTCATGCGTGGTTGTTGTAATTAAAGTAATGGAATTAAATTTTAAGTTGGTAAACCCATGTAATTACTTTGGGTAACCAAATTGGTTAGAGAGAAGGTTAAGAATTCTAAAATTTGAAACAAAGGTGAGTTTGGTACTACGTTGACTATTTCTAATTCTTTGGTGGAATTATATTTGAGTAATCACCTCAAGTTTTAGTAGAAGTAATAGAGAGGAGGAATGGAGGACCACACATGTGTGTGTGCATGCTCAGCTCTGCCCAGACTCCAATTTTGACTCAAGAGAGTTAATTTGGATCTCAGATCTCGATATTTTTGTTGTGTGTTTCATTTAGCAGGTCAGATAAATCAATCCAATAGATTAATTTGTAATCCGACCACTATGGGAATTCAATTCAATAAAATGGTTCAAACTCAACCATTTGAAAATATGAACATATGCCCGTTGATTGGGTGATTGTGGAATTCAAAGGGTCACGACTAGATCTTCATAAACCTATCCTCAGATGCTAATTCTTTACACAAGCTTTTTTCTCGCTTGCCATTCTTCCACCGCGGACATCTTTTGTTCTCTTCTCTTGACTGTAATTCTACGAGGTACTTTTCGAGGACCACCCTGTCTATGTACGCGAACAAAGATCATATGTTGTCATAGCATGGAAGCGGATTGCCAATATCTTACGCAATGATATTATGGGGTCAATATCTTCTTTAAGGAAAGCTCATTCGAATGGGTGCTTCGTTGATTTCTAATATAATATATTTACAATTTTGTTTGCCATATTTTGCTTATTGCGATCCTTGATGGATCTTGCCCTAATATGTTGTATCACATGTTAAAATGGTTCCTATTTATATTCTATTCTGTGATCAAATTATGGATTTGAAATACATGATCACCTTTCTATTAATCTGTAATGCAAATAATTTGATTCATGTTAATCCTAATTTTAATCTATATTATGTTGATTCTAGCAACAACATATCCTTAACTTCATGGACGAAGGGTCATAGCTTATACATAGTTTTCACTCTTTTCAAAGCCTTGTTGGCCATATGATTAGATTATCTTTTCATAGATCAAGACAAAGTTGGCCATTTCCTAGTTGTAGAAGGCCCTATGCATCTCATTTAGAGCTTCACGTACACATTTTTTTTATCAACGAAAGCAGTTACCCAAGTCGCGCACAATATCAGACTAATGAATTAAAAAAATATCCACTACCATACCAGAATTAGAAAACGATAAAAACAATTTAGAACACACTAATCACATTTGTATTCATTTTTATATACACAAATCACGACCGGTTTCTGATATTTGTTACATGATTTTGTTTGTTATAGCAAACAGACTACGCAGATAATGCCATGCATTATAAGAAAGAAAAAAAATAGCATCTTGAGACATAGTTTATTTTCACTGGTAGGGGAGAGGATGATGAAGTGTTATAATAATTATTTTATTTAGTTTTTTTAATTGTCCTGTTTATGTTAATTACCCATAGAGCTTTTCTCCTATATAAGAGAGCTCTAGGGTTTGATGAAAAGTATCTTGCTTATTCCCTTCAACATGGTATCAGAGCGACGGTCCTATACCGGAGTTCTCGAAACCCTAACCCTAACCTACCCCACCAGCCGGCCTCTCTCTTTCTCTCTCTTTCCCCGATCGGCGCCGCCCCACCCCTCTTCCGCCGCACGCGTGGCTGCGCCCCTGCTCGCGCGCCTCCTGCGCGTGAAGCCTCGTGCACGCCTCTTCCTGCGCGTGAAGCCTCGTGCGCCGCCTTGCGCGCCTCCTTGCGCGCCTGAAGCCTTGCGCGCCTCCTTGCGCGTGCGCCTGAAGCCTCCTTGCGCACCTGAAGTCTTGCGCGCCTCCTTGCCTGGAGCATGAAGCTTGCGCGCGCGCCATCCAGCGCGTAAGTCTTTTGTGCGCGTGAACGTGCCCCTGGCCTGCCCTCTGTGCGCGAGAACCATTCACGCGTAACTGAGGGTGCGCGTGTGACTACCAGTTCCTGTTTGCCCTACCAGCAACAGTGGTTCCGTCCAAGGCATGGAGGGCGTTGTGGTTTGAGTCTACGTTCACAACGGCCTTCCTATATGTTCACATAGACATTATTGTCTAGTTGTGTAACCCCAGTTGCAGAATATTGTTGTCATCATGTCAGACAACAAAGTTGATCTTCCGTCTTTGGGTGCCTTTAAAGTCCAGCATCCGTTGTGAAAATGGACGGCACGAACTATGAACTGTGGGCCATGCAGTTCATGAGTCTTATGCAATGCAATGGCAAGAAGCATATCCTCACACAAGAGGAACCTGTTGAGAAGACTGGGGTTAACGCCTCATGGGAGGCTGACGATTCATATGCACGTGTATGGTTATCAGGTACCGTGTCCATGGAGATAGCCAACGACATTCTGAGTCAACCCACTGCGAAGGCTATGTGGGATATCCTAGCTGCCACATATTCTCCGGCCAAGAACGAGTCCAAGATCTTACAACTCCAACATGACATTTTCACTATGAAACAGAATGGTCGTCCTCTTCATACCCTGTATACCTCTCTGAGGGGTATGTTTGAGAAGCTACACGGGTACATTCCGTTGACAGCCACACCAGAACAACTAAAGGCATATAGGGACTCAGTGATGACAGGGGTATTTCTAGCCACCCTTGATCAGGAGTATGACGCCGCCAGAGTACAGATTCTTACAGATGCTACCATACCTCCTATGGAAGAAGCCTATCGCAGGTTGAGCAGACTCTCCATATCTCATGGGGGATCTCAAACGTCCTCAGCCATGGTAGCATCTCGTGGCAGGGGAGGATCTCCACAGTTTCGAGGTAGAGGTGGTCGTGGCAGAGGAGGAGGTTACAGACCTCCTCGACAGCCGTGCACTTACTGTCGCAGGCCTGGTCACACTGAGGAAACATGCTATTCTAAGCATGGGTTTCCTACTACTACAGCACGTGTGGCGGAGCAGACTCAGCAGGATGGGGGTTCTTCCCATGTCCCGGATCAGAGGTTCGAGGAGTTAGTGGCACGGCTTAGAGAGATCATGCCAGGTCAGGGGCTAGCAAGTACATCAGGGTCTTCGGAGATAGCTGGTTCAACATCAGCATCCATGTCAGGTACAACATATGCCCTTACTAATTGTTACAGAGCAGATCTATCAGAATGGATCATGGATTCAGGAGCATCTCATCATTTATGTGGTGATAAAAAGCAATTGGATGGTTTTAATGCAACTCAGACAGGACGATCTGTGGTGATAGCTGATGGGACACAGTCTCCCATTACTAGTCAGGGGGAGGTGCAGTTGACCCCTGCGATACGGCTTCAGAATGTTCTTTATGCTCCGGACTTTTCAATGAATTTACTGTCAATTAGTCAAATCACTAAAGATTTAAATTGTCGTGCCATATTTGACCCATCTGCTCTTGTGTTTCAGGACATCCTAACGGGCAGAGTGATTGGAACTGGTCGTGAGCAAGGGGGTCTCTATAGACTGGTTCAGTCTCCTTATGCTAGTGTCACTTCTGTTAGTGCTGGATCTGTCTCTCCTTACACATGGCATCTCCGCTTTGGTCATCTTCCGTTGCAAAAGATGGTCCATATCCTTCCACAGATTTCTCCCAGGTCTACTTTTCAATGCGAGGCGTGCCAGCTTGGGAAACATCACCGGTCGTCGTTTCAGAGTCGTCTAGGTCCAAGTCGTCATGGTCTGTTTGAGTTACTTCATTTTGATATTTGGGGTCCCAGTCGTGTCCCTGATCTTCAAGGGCACATGTTTTATTTTGTTGCTGTCGACGATTTTTCTAGGTTATCTTGGGTATTTCTTCTTAAAAATAAATCTGATGCTGTACATGTTATTCAGTCTTTTATTATTGAAATAAAAAATATTTTCTCTGCTAGAGTGAAGTATATACGTTCTGACAATGCTCTAGAATTGTGTAGTACCCAACTTTCTAAATTCCTTATGTCTCATGGGATTGTGCATCAGACGTCTTGTGCATATACCTCCCAACAGAATGGGGTGGCTGAACGGAAACATTGTCATTTGTTGGATATGACCGGAACCCTTTTGATTCAGAGCCGTGCCCCTCACTCCTATTGGGGGGATGCGGTTCTAACTGCTTGCTATCTGGTTAACCGTATGCCTTCCACAGTGTTAGGAGAGAAGATCCCGTTCTTGACTGCGTTTCCCGAGACTGATCTTTTCTCCCTAATACCACGTGTTTTTGGGTTCGTTGCGTTTGTTCATTGCTTCTCTCCTGGTCTTGACAAGCTCTCTCCTAGAGCTGTCAAATGCGTGTTTGTGGGTTATTCCAAAACCCAAAAAGGTTATCGATGTTTTGATCCAGTTAGACGACGGTACTATGTTAGTGCAGATGTCACCTTCTTTGCGTCCATTATGTATTTTTCTCCTACAGGTGACAGACTCACTCACTCAGAGGAAGGGGGCGACATCTATGTGCCTCCTCCTCCATTTGTTCCGTGCTTTACTCCACCACCACCACCACAGCCTACTCCACCATCACCACCGCCACCACCAGCTACTATTTTTTATCCTCAGGTCTATCAACGTCGGCCCTCTGCTCGTGCCTTCTCCATCATCCAGCACGCCCGAGGTATGTACTGATCATTTGAGTTCTTCTGATGGCACGGGTGATTTGCATGCGCAGATGGATGTACAGGGTACAGATGGTTCTTCCACTCCTCCAATTGATGACCTAGATATCCCTATTGCCCATCGAAGACAGAAGCGTGCGCGGACGATGAATCCCAAATATGGGATGGACTTTGGATCTCAGGCTTCGTTGGAGCGTTTATCCGCGGACTTTCATCAGTTTGTTGTTGGGTTATCGGCAGTAGAGATCCCACGATCATATCAAGAGGCACTACAGAGCAGTCCGTGGCGTTTAGCTATGGAGGAAGAGATGGCGGCGTTGCAGTCGCGTGGTACGTGGAGTGTTGTGCATCCTCCACCAGGTGCATCAATAGTGGGCAGCAAATGGGTCTTTACTGTTAAGCATCGGGTTGATGGTACGGTTGATAGATACAAAGCCAGGTTGGTTGCTCGTGGGTTCACCCAAACATATGGGGTGGACTATCAGGAGACGTTTTCTCCAGTAGCACGCCATTCTACCTTACGGATTCTTATTGTAGTTGCTGTTGTCCGTGACTGGCCCCTATTTCAGTTGGATGTCAAGAATACTTTCTTGTATGGTGACTTGCAGGAAGAAGTTTATATGCAGCAGCCACCAGGGTTTGCTGCTGAGGGAGAGTCAAGTATGGTGTGCCGTCTTCATAAGGCCATATATGGCCTGAAGCAGAGTCCACATGCTTGGTTTCAAAAGCTCTCGGAGTTGATTGAACAAAAGGGCTTTGTCAGATCTACAGCAGATCATACTCTCCTTGTAAAGAGAGACCAGCGAGGTATTGTGATCATCTTAGTGTATGTTGATGATATTGTTATCACTGGCAATAATGAGCAGGGCACTCAAGCAGCCAAAGATTTTCTTAGCGAGCAGTTTGTTACGAAGGATCTGGATATACTTCGTTACTTTTTGGGATTGGAGTTTGCTCGAAATAAGCAAGGCATGGTAATGACACAAAGGAAGTATGTTACTGATCTGTTATCTGAGACAGGTATGGCAGGATGTAGACCAGCTACTACTCCTATGGATCCTAATGTTAAACTTTATGATGATGACTCTGAGGAGGTAGACCAGAGACGATATAGAGAGCTAGTGGGGAAGTTGTTATATGTTACTATTACCCGACCTGATATAGCCTTTGCGGTTAGTAGGGTAAGTCAATTCATGGAGCAACCCAGGCAGGCTCACATGAATGTTGTTTTTATGATCTTGAGATATCTGAATTCATCTCCAGGTGCTGGTCTTCTGTTTAGAAGAGATACCTCTATATCCATCACAGGTTGTGCTGATGCAGACTATGCTGGGTGCCCTAATGATAGAAAGTCTACTTCAGGCTTTATTGTATTGGTTGGCAGTTCACCAGTGGCTTGGAATAGTAAGAAACAAAGTGTTGTGGCTCGATCCAGTGCAGAGTCAGAATATAGGGCAATGGCCCAAGGGAGTGCTGAGATGATGTGGGTTAAATCTGTTTTGACTGATTTAACTCTTGATGTACCTCTTCCTATGCATCTTAAATGTGATAATCAGGCAGCCTTGTTTATAGCCAATAATCCAGCCTTCCATGAAAGGACAAAGCACATTGAAGTGGATTGTCATTATACACGGGACTTGATTCAAAAAGGGCTTATTTCGACTTCTTATGTACCATATGGAGAGCAGATTGCAGACATGTTCACCAAGGCTCTTGCTAAGGGTCCATTTCATCTCTGTTGTTCCAAGCTGAGCATGATAGATATATATGCTCCAGCTTGAGGGGGAGTGTTAGAATAATTATTTTATTTAGTTTTTTTAATTGTCATGTTTATGTAAATTATCCATAGAGCTTTTCTCCTATATAAGAGAGCTCTAGGGTTTGATGAAAAGTATCTTGCTTATTACCTTCAACACGAAGCAATAGCAATAGATTCCTACTTTGTTCTCACTGCTAGGGGGAGGGGTTGAAGACGCCATAACAATAGATTCCTACTGGAAGGAGTTGATTAGACGAAAACTTAAGGCATGGTACGGAGCCCATTGTAGCATATTTAGACGTTCAAAGTGGAGAGGCATAGATGAATGAAGCTCAATAGTGAAAAAGAATAGTAATTAGTGGCAGGATAAAGTTGAGATAAGTTTGACCACAACTAGCACAGGGAAGGGGACCAAAACTTGTATGTTTATATATGAGATCCTATAGTGTTTGGTTAACAAAATCAATCTTATTTTGCTTTCAAGTGTCTAAGAATCTAAAATGATCCTCAACTGCAGAGGTGGATGTATGACCTTAAGTTCGGAGAAAAATGAGGAGGATTACTTAGATATCTTAAATAATGAACATCGGTACTATTTTTGTTTAAACATTATGTTAAGTCCACATATCTAACTCTTAATCATAAAAGACAATTCTACGGGAGGCATTACTTGGTACCAAAAGTTAAAACTTCATATACCATGTTGCTGCTTAGGTAAAACTGTTGCTTTATTTATTATACTCCAAATTCAATCAACATGAAAAAACAAATGCATAGCTACAGAATTTATGTACAAAAGAGATTAACATCAATCAATGCCACCCTGTAAAAATAGTTCACAAACCCGGAGGATTTGCTTTCCAAAGGCTGTGCCAAATTTTTTTCTGCAAAGAGAAAAGTGCAGTGTTTGCTGTCAGTTTACTGTGCAGTACCTAAGCACAGACATTGACAATCAGATGAATCTTTTATTAGATGCTTAAACTATAGAATGTCATTCATAGCTGTACATTATGTTACCTTCATTGAATGCCGACCTGCGGAGTTACTCCCACAGATGAGGACCTCGTTATGGAATGAGTGGCCTGTGGAATCAGCTTGGTTGATGAAGAATTTGAAGATTAGGTTTTAATCTCATCATTGTTTCGTCACTGTTTTGAACCCACTCAGATAGCTTCCATGGTTTCTGCCATTTCCACTTGAATTCTAAAAGCCATCGGTGATGACTCCGCTTCCATCTCCAAAGTTTGCCAGAATGGCTTACAGCTCCTTGCTTCTTGACCGATAATTCTTTCCCAGTTGGAACAATCTGTAAGTATTGCGACTCAATAATCATCGATGGGAAGTTAATCGAGGACCAAGATAAAATGAGTAAAAAAATTCAAAGGTTGCATAGGACCTCCCACTCCCTGTGCTGATTCATGAGGGTTTTAGTTCCTCCACTGCTCGATACATGAGGTGTGTAATTCAGCTGCTTCTGGGCAGGTAGCGCTGTCTGCAGTGATTGGATACCCAAGTCATGTGCACTATGACTTAGTGAACCATTTGATTTTAGCTGAAAAGATTTTTAACAAGGTCAGGCGTAAAAACAATTTACTGAAACATTTTCCTATTCTGACAGATAAAACTCTTGGTTGCAAACATATGCTAATATGCCTCTTTGGGTGTTCAACTTACTGGAACGGATGATGGAATCTGCACTGAAGCAGCATTTTCTTGATCCTTCAGCTTCCTTTCAAATTCCTTTCTTTGTACATCACTCATTCGGAGCAGTCCAATTAGCTCGTTCACTTGCTCTTTCAATTCCCTAGTTTCGTCCTTCTTTTCCAGTAATTGGCATCTGATAATAAGATACACTGCTTTGTATTTATTACTCCATAATTTCCTATGTGCACTAAGAAATTATACCGAATTCAACCACTGTTCAAACCTTCAGATAACAATATTATACTGAATTTGGATTCCAATCGTTGTTCAGTCATTTTTTTCTCCAACCTCAGGGGTGTACTTTTTTGTTGTAGTAATTATTTATATAACCTTAGAAATATCGGTTCTTGTATAACAGGATGAAATATGGTATAACCCTGAGATGTCGACCGAGGTAGATGCATTCGTTTTTCCTTTTTGTTGTTTTTAGGATGGAAAGCTAGACAATGTTAATAACTATGGACAGTATTTTTACTGTGCGGTGCAAACAACAATATCCAATGTAACAAATTAGATAAAACTTGTTTTATGACTTCGATTTTGTTATTAGCAGGACAAGTGAAAGGATAAAATGTGCTTTAAATCATAGGATAACCCATCAGTTAACCTGTGGGATAACCCCTTTTATGTGGGCTGACAGATAACACCGCAAACAGATGTAAGCCTATGGATTCTCTTTATGAGAGAGAGAGAGAGATTTCTAATAGTATCAAATTCCATTTCCTGTAAAATTAGAATCACCAATCTAAGACTGTCAGGAATGATGTATCATTTGGCCTCTTTGGGCAGTGCATTTTTCCAGAGAATGATGGAAATTGAAGACGTTGGCACCCTCAAGAATTCGGTTCTTTTTCTCCCACATACGGCAGCATCATATTCCAACAGAGGCTAAGTAATGTATGAGTGGTTGAAAATTAAATTTTAAAGAACTTTATAGTGGGACGGATCTGTTCAAGAAAGATGCTCAACCCTAATGTCTGCTGCAACCTCTTATTCCCTCCCAGATCCTCAGTGTCTTAAATCATTTCCGCAATTCCATTTGGTCCATCCACTTGTGACATTCGAACACATGTTAATGCTGTATTTTGATTTAATGTAATAAGATTTTAACTTAGTAGACCTATGCAATTACATTGGATTATCAATTTGATTTCAATTGGGAAACCAAATGATGTTGGGGGAAGTCATGAATTCCCAAATTTGAAACTGTTGGTGGAAAAGAGTTCTGTGTTTATTCCATAGAACCCTAGGCTCTCTTATATAGAGAGGGCCTATGGGTAAATTACATAAGAGGTTACCAGGAAAATAAAAATAGAATAAACGATACACCGACTACATAATTATCTCTACACTCCCCCTCAAGATGGAGCATAGATATCAATCATGCTCAGCTTGGAAGAACATTTCTGGAACGGTCCTCTGAGCAATGGCTTGATGAAGATGTCCGCAGTCTGCTCCCCTAAACTAACATGTGAAGTAGAAATCATGCCCTGCTGGATCATATCTCTAGTGTAGTGGAAGTCTACCTCAATATGTTTTGTTCTTTCATGAAAGGCTGGATTATTGGCAATGAACAAAGCAACTTGATTATCACACTGTAGCTGCATGGGTAGAGATACATCTATATGCAATGCAGGTCTTCTATTACAGCTCGAACCCACATCATCTCCGTGCTTGCTTGTGTCATGGCCACATATTCAGATTCAGTATTAGATCTAGCCACAACAGTTTGTTTCTTACTTTTCCAAGAAACCAGAGAGCTGCCCACAAAAACTGCAAAGACCGAAGCAGACTTTTGATCCTTAGGGCATCCTGCATAGTCTGCATCCGCACATACCGAAATAGATAAATCTACGTCCTTTCTAAACAGCAATCATGTGTCTGGAAAAAACTTTAGATACCTTAGTATCACATATATGGCATCCATATGTATCTGCCTTACTATCACATATATGGCATCCATATGTATCTGTCTTGGTTGTTCCATGAACTGGTTCACTCGACTTACTGCAAAGGCAATATCAGGTCGAGTTAAAGTGATGTAAAGAAGCTTACCCATCATTTCTCTATATCTTCTCCTGTCAACCTCCTCAGTATCGTTGTCATATAATTTCATTCTTGGATCCATAGGAGTACTCGAGGGTCTACATCCAACCATGCCTATTTCAACAAGAAAATCTGTGATATATTTCCTTTGGGTCATCACAAGACCCTGTGCATTCCTGGGAGTCAAATTCCTAAGTAGTACCTGGGAATTACTTAAATACCTAGGTTCTACGAATTGTTTTTTTATTCAAAAACTACAGAGGTGTCGCATGTTTAACATGCGACACATGTAAAGTTTTTTTTTACTCAAGAACTGTATATATATCGCATGTTGAATATGCGATACAGATAACGCATATTCAATATGCGATATTGAGCCTAAATAAGGCCCGCGCCAAGCGGCCTTGCCATTTCCCAGCCCCTTTCGTTCTCCTGCACCCGTGCCGCCCCCGACGCCCACTTCGCCACCCGCGTCTTGTGATCTCCTCCTCTCTCAAAAACGCCCGTTTTGGTCACTCCTAGCCCCGCGGAACACTCCTTTTCCATGGTTTCACTTATTGGCACCGTCCTAGCCGCCCCGCGTCTCAACAGGGCTAATCCGTTGTTGCGAACGATTGGACTTGGTAAAATGTTTTCTTTAGTTATTGTTTGTATCATATGCATATTATTTTCATTTCTCGAATGTATGACGTTTGCTTGTACGGTGTGTCACGTATTAGGTTAGAATGGAGCAGTTGTATTGTATGTGTCATTTGAGTGGTACACTCATGTGCGGATCGTCAACCAACGTAAGGGGGTTTGTGTTGACGCCTAATATGACGTTCGATGAGATGTTGAACTTGGTTTACCGTAAGTTCAACCTGGATGTTGACAGTTAAAAAATCCGATTATTGCATCGCATCCCTCGAGGCCCAGGGGAGGAACCATCATTTTCATCTATTGTCGATGATGATGATGTGCAGGCAGTTCTTGTGTACGCTCGGACCATTGGGAAATCAATGCCGACTGACATTTATGTTGAAGATGTATCTGTGAGCGAAGTCCCCACTGTTATGACTAACAAGGGACCGTCTGGAGTCCCGAGCACACAAGCAGCACTTGTCCGCAGCACGCAACCAAGAAATGTCCCAACCATAGAACCCTACTTTGATACGGATGCGCCTGTAACGCAGCCAAGCACGGATCATGATTTGGGCATGAGTGAGTCGTTGCTGCGAGAAGTTAACCGGATGGATAAGGATTTCATCCCTTGGGGGACCGATGATGACCTGGAAGAAGGTAGCGAAGATGTCGAAGATGATCTGATGGACGAGGAGATCCCAGTTGATGAACAAAGCACGCATACTATTACACCCCGTATACCCTTTTTTGATGTTAGAGGGTCAAATACTCGTTCACCATATGAAGACGACATTCGACGGAAGTCTAGACTTGATGGTGTCGCTGACGAAATCCGCAAGGGTAGGACGTTCAAATGTAGGGAGGATTTGGTTTACGCTGTGAAGAAGTTCCACATTCTGTCACATTATGACTTCATTGTCAAGGAATCAACCAACTTCATATGGTCCGTTTTTTGTACGCAGAGATCGAATGGTTGTGTTTGGTATTTACGAGGACATTTCAGAAAATTTGATGCACTGTGGGTGATCTCCAAGGTTGTTGGGACACACACTTGTATAAACCCAACAGTTAATCAGGATCACCCTCAGTTGGACTACAAATCCATGTCCAGATCATTGCTAACTCTTGTTAGGGATGACCCTAATGTTCGTGTATCAAGTTGTAGAGCTCACATCCACGAGATGTACAACTATTGGGTTACAAAGAAAAGGGCTTGGGATGCTCGAAGGAAGGCCATCAGAATCGTATTCGGTGACTGGAAGAAGTCATACGCTGAAATGCCTTTTCTTTTGCATGCAATGAAGGTTGCTATTCCAGGGACTGAAATTGATATTGAATACACCGACCATCCTGATCCTCGGAAACCGCTCTGCCGCAGATTTGAACGATGCTTTTGAGCATTTGGGCCTTCGATTGAAGCATTCAAATATTGTCGACCTCTGATTAGTGTTGACGGGACACATTTGTATGGGCTGCGAATTGATGGGCCTGCGGTTACTGGGGAGACAACACCTGGAGCGACATGGGCAGATACATGCGAGGAATTGTTGGGTGTTAGGCCACTGCCCACAGACATCGTTGGCAGCAGGATGTCAGCAAGCTGGCTGTCCACCAATTTTGCAGAGTTGTCAGAAGATGCAGACGAGCTGGTAGTACAGAGACACGCTCGAGCCTACATTTTGCAGTTGCTTGGTGGAGTCCTATTCACGGACAAGTCAGGCTCGTTGGTATCACTTATCGCTCTACCACATCTGCATGATTTCGAGTACTCTGAGACACTGAGCTGGGGATCCGCAGTACTTGCATATCTATACAGACATCTGTGTTTAGCAGCAGATATGGCGATCGAAGAGATTGGAGGCTCGATCATACTCCTTCAGCTATGGGCATGGGAGCATTTCCCCCACATTGCTCCAGTTGTGAGGGACGGCAGAGAATGGTACGGGCGTCCGTTAGGAGTCCGCTGGGCAACGGCGTTTGCCCATCGTAGACAGCCTACACACGTGGTCAGACCTTACAGGAACGCTTTTGACATGCAATCACCCGAGCAGGTAATTTTACTTTCACAAATTTTTCCTATATCAACAAAAAAAATACTAATCGTAATACAATTTTCGCATTCAGGTATTTTGGACTCCATATACCGATGAGATCCGCGCCCATCTCCCAGCCAACTCTCTTGAAGGCGAACGCATTTGGAGAGCGGAAGTGCTGTTGATATACTTCCACATTGTGGAGTATTACTACCCAGACCGTTTCTTGAGACAATTTGGGGGCCTTCAAGATATTCCAAGTCGTTGCTTCACCTTTGAGGAACTCCATGCAATCGATTTGAGGGGGAAAGTGCATGTAGATTGGAGGGCAAAACACAGCTTGCATATTGCCCGCTGGGATGAGCGGGAAGAAAGAATTGTTCGTATCAATCGATCCAGTGGGATATTCGCGACGCCCGCATACGAGCAATAGTATCGGACCATAACTCGAAGATTTGTCGGGCGTTTAGGTGCAACTCTGGCAAGCAACGTAAGTGCTCCAACTAGAAGTTTGTGGTAAATTAATTAAGAAAACTGCTACAAATTTACCTCTACGTTTTTTCCTTGGATGCAGCTCGCCAAGTGGAGACGTGTGTACGACATTGGACACGAGGAATGCCGCGAGATTGCGGCACAAGCGAAGGCGGAAATGACGGAGTGGCTGTCGTTACAATTTGCAGATGCGGTCACGTTACATGACGAGCGTGCTGATGTGGCTAGGGAGGAGGCAAGGCGAGGAAGGGCAAGAGGACGGGGAAAAGGAAGAGGTCGAGGTAGGGCGCGTGAACAAGTGGCGGAACCCATGAACTATGAAGAAGCCGTTGCGGAAGATAAGAACCTTGCGCAAAGAGACTTCTTCACACCTGCCACCGAGCGACCACGGGACGACTTGCCAACGCCTCAGGCACCGTTGAGGCATGGATTGGACGCCAACCAGACAACCAAATTACTGCACACTAACGCCGCCGCCGATGCCAACCTTCGAGGAAGATGTCCCAGGGCACTCTCTGTAGAGATAGTTGTGCGTTGTTTATGTTATGTGTTATTTCTGTTTCTTTATGTACCTCTCATGTAATTTACCCAAGGGCTCTCTCTCTATATAAGAGACCCGAGGGCTCTATGGAATAAACAACGAAGTATTCTAACATGGTATCAGAGCCATGACCCTAACCTAGGGTTTCCACCGCCGCCGCCCCCCCCCCCTCTCTCCCCTTCCCCTCTAGGGTTTCGCCGGCCTCAACCCCTCTCTCCAACGCCGCCGGGGTCTCCATCGCCGCCGCCGGGGTCTCTCACGCCCATCGGGGCCCCCTCCCACCGCCGCCGACAGCCCCTGTTGGGCGCTCCATCGCCGAAGCTGGTCCTCCACCGCCGCCGACAGCCCCTGTAGGGCATCCTCTATCTCGCCGACCTCCTGCACTTGCTGTCCAGCCCTTGACCGACTCCTCTCGGTCGCTATTTTGGCAAGGTAGAGGCTCCCACAGCCTCTACTTGCTGCCGAGTTCTTTCTAGGACTCGGACTTATGTTTGATTCAAGTGCATAATCGTCTACCTATGCACTTGGATTCTACAAAGTTCCGGTAGACAGTATATTCTTGGTCATCATTAGTCGCTCTTCTCCGGCGTCATGTCAGATCACAAGTTAGATATGCCCGCCATAGGTGCCTTCAAAGGTTCGGCACCAATTGTCAAGATGGACGGGACGAACTACGAGCTGTGGGCGATGCAGTTCCTCAGCCTCATGAAGTCGTGTGGTAAGAAACATATTCTTACCGAGGATGAACCGCCGGAGAAGACAGGGATTTATGCCTCATGGGAGGCTGATGATGCGTACGCCAAGGTATGGCTCTCAGGTACGCTCACTATGGAGATAGCGAATGACGTCCTTCACCAGCCCACCGCTAAGGCGATGTGGGATATTTTGGCTATGACGTACTCTCAGGTCCGCAATGAGACGAAGATGCTCCAGCTACAGCATGATATCTTTACCACGAAGCAGAACGGGAAGCCCCTTCATTCCTTGTACACGTCGCTTCGTGGCATGTTCGAGAAACTCTACAGCACCATTCCTCTTACAGCCACGCCGGAACAGCAGAAGACGTTCCGCAACGCCACTATGGTTGGCGTGTTACTTGCTGCCCTAGATCCGGAGTACGAGGCAGCACATGCTCAGATACTGGCAGATTCCACGATTCCACCAATAGAAGAGGTATACAGGCGGCTCAGTCGTGTACCCGTTCCATCCAATATAGCGACTGCTACTCCGTCAGCAATGGCAGTCTCCAGGGGACGTGGTAGTTCATCCTCGTTTCGTGGTAGAGGAGGTGGTGGACGTGGTCGTGGAGGCCGCATACGCTCCACGTGCTCCTATTGTCGCCGCACTGGTCATTCGGAGGATACATGCTACTCCAAGCATGGTTTTCCTCCATCTGCACGAGTAGCTGATCATGTTCAGGGTCCACCTGCGTCTACTTCAGATCACAGGTTCGAGGAGTTGGTGGCACGACTTCGGGATATCATGCCACAATCTTCTCCATCAGAGGGTGCAGATGTTGCAGATATAGCGGCTTCGGCGTCAGCCAGTACATCGGCCTCAGCCAGTGCCTCAGGTAGCCCTTCAGCCCCATTTCATAATCATGATCTCACAGGATGGATTGTCGACTCTGGAGCTACCCATCATCTCTGCCGTGAGAGAGATATTTTGCAGTCATACAGGGCGGTTCAGCCAGGTCGCTCTGTACTCATTGCGGATGGGACTCAGTCCCCTATCATCGGTCAGGGGGAGACAGCTTTGCTACCCTCTTTGCATCTACAGAACGTGCTACATGCTCCAGAATTCTCGATTAACCTTTTATCTATTAGTCAGATTACACGTGATTTGCACTGTCGTGCTATTTTTGACCCATCGTCTGTTATTTTTCAGGACATACTGACGGGCAGGGTGATTGGCTGTGGTTCTGAGCACAATGGCCTTTATCGTCTCGTTCGGAGCTCCTACGCTGGTGTCTCTTTGCATACCCAGGCCTCTGTTTCTCCATACACCTGGCATCTTCGGTTTGGTCATCTACCTCTGCAGAAGATGTGTCACCTCCTGCTTCAGATATCTCCGAGTTCTTCTTTTCGATGTGAAGCATGTCAGTTGGGGAAGCACCATCGGTCTAGCTTCCCCGGTCGTCAGAGTCGGAGCAGTAGCTCCCCGTTAGAATTATTTCATATAGATATTTGGGGTCCAAGTCGTGTCCCTGATCACCAGGGGCACAGGTTCTATCTAGTTGTAGTTGATGATTTCTCCAGAGTGTCGTGGACATTTCTTCTCAAGAATAAATCTGAAGCGGGCAATGTTATTCAAAACTTAATTAATGAAGTTCTGAATGTTTTTTCATCTACTGTTAAATATGTGCGTACTGACAATGCATTGGAGTTCTGCACTCGATCTCTTGCTAGTTTTCTTTCATCTAAAGGCATTATCCACCAAACCACATGTCCTTACACTTCTCAACAAAATGGAATTGCCGAACGAAAACATCGACATTTCCTTGACATTGCTCGGACTTTACTTATTCAGAGTTGTGCTCCATTAAGCTTTTGGGGTGACGCTATTCTTACTGCGTGTTATTTGGTCAATCGTATGCCTACAACTGTCCTTGGGGAAAAATCTCCAATCTCTGTTCTCTTTCCGGACAGAGACTTGTTTACATTGACTCCTAGGGTTTTTGGCACTGTTGCTTTTGTTCACCGGTTATCTCCGGGACTTGATAAGCTATCCCCTAGAGCTATCAAGTGTGTTTTCGTGGGCTACTCTAGGACACAGAAGGGGTACCGCTGCTATGATCCTATCCATAACAAATACTATGTGAGTGCAGATGTTACATTCTTCGAACCTGTCATGTACTTCTCTCCTGCAGGTGACAGATTGGTCTCCTCCACATTATCAGATTCCCAAGTCTATGTTCCACCACCTCCAAGCCTGTGTCCGTCTTCTACTCCAGCGTCTCCAATAACACAACCACCACCAAACCCGCCACCACCACCACCACCACCCCCAGTTGTCCCATTTCCTAAGTTCTACACGAGACGCAAGGGCCCTGCTCAAGCCACATCTCAACCATCCAGCACGCCTCAGGTATTTTCTGACATTAGTGATGGGTTAAATAATGCACATGTGCAGGAGCTTGTACAACAGGAGGAGGATCAACCGGTCAGCACTGTTTTGGATGACTTGAACCGGCCTATTGCTCATAGGAAACAGCGACGACAGTGTGTCTCATATCCCCTAGCTTCTCATGTTTCCTTTCATCATCTCACTGGGGATTTCCAGAAGTTTGCTGCTGCGGTATCATCAGTTGAGATACCACGGACATATCAGGATGCTATGAAGACTGAATGCTGGCGTTTGGCAATGGAAGAGGAGATGCGTGCCTTACAGTCCCGAGGGACTTGGTCTCTAGTCCCTATTCCTCCAGGTGCGTCTGTGGTGAGTTGCAAGTGGGTGTTTACTGTCAAATACCATGCAGATGGTCGTCTTGACAGATATAAAGCAAGGCTTGTTGCACGAGGGTTTACACAGACATATGGGGTAGATTATCTGGACACGTTTTCACCTGTGGCGCGACATTCTACCCTTCGCATTCTTCTATCAGTTGCTGTGGTACGTGGCTGGCCTATATTCCAGCTTGATGTTAAGAATGCGTTTTTGTATGGTGATCTACAAGAGGAAGTCTACATGCAGCAGCCACCAGGGTTTACTGCTGAGGGGGAGACTCAGAAGGTATGTAGACTTCATAAGGCTATTTATGGCCTTAAGCAGAGTCCTCGTGCATGGTTCCAAAAGCTCTCCCAGCTTATTGAACAACAAGGGTTCAGGAGATCAAATGCGGATCACTCACTGTTCGTCCGGAAGACTTCTAGAGGTACCATTGTTGTTATGGTATATGTTGATGACATATTGATTACTGGAGATGATGCACAAGGGGTTGAGATAACCAAGTCTATGCTGGGCAGTCAGTTTATCACAAAGGATCTAGGCACTATACGGTATTTTCTGGGGATAGAATTCGCACGAAATGCACAAGGAATGGTGATGACTCAAAGAAAATATGTCACAGATTTGCTGGCTGAAACAGGAATGACGGAATGCAGACCTTCGAGTACACCGATGGATCCGAGTATGAAGTTGTACGATGATGACACTGAGGAGGTGGACAAGAGAAGGTACAGAGAAATGGTGGGCAAGCAATTATACATCACTATAACTCGACCGGATATTGCACTTGCAGTAAACCGGGTGAGTCAATTTGTGGAGCAGCCGAGGCAAGTACATATGGATGCATTGTACATGATATTGAGATATCTGAAGTCTTCACCAGGCACAGGGTTGCTGTTCAAGAAAGACACGGATTTGGCTATTTCAGCTTGTGCGGATGCGGATTATGCAGGATGTCCAAGGGATCGGAAGTCTACTTCTGGGTTTGCCATCTTCATAGGAAGCTCCTTAGTCTCCTGGAAAAGCAAAAAGCAGACTGTTGTGGCAAGATCCAGTGCTGAATCCGAGTACAGGGCCATGGCTCAGGCAAGCAGTGAAATGATGTGGGTGAAAGCAGTCCTGGAAGATCTGAATGTTGAAGTTCCGTTGCCTATGAACCTGCAATGCGACAATCAAGCTGCGTTGTTCATTGCCAACAATCCAGCCTTCCATGAGAGAACAAAACACATAGAGGTGGATTGCCATTACACTAGAGACATGATCCAGAAGGGCTTCATCTCCACGTCTCACGTCAGCTCCGAGGACCAGACAGCAGATATATTCACAAAGCCGTTGCTCAGAGGACCCTTTCAGAGATGTTCTTCCAAGCTGAGCATGATAGATATCTATGCTCCATCTTGAGGGGGAGTGTAGAGATAGTTGTGCGTTGTTTATGTTATGTGTTATTTCTGTTTCTTTATGTACCTCTCATGTAATTTACCCAAGGGCTCTCTCTCTATATAAGAGACCCGAGGGCTCTATGGAATAAACAACGAAGTATTCTAACACTCTCAAATCCACATGATAGACGAGGCGAACCGCCTGTTACCGTTCCATCCTCCTGATTCTACGATTACATACCAGCGGAGGAAAAAGCGTTGACTTGTAATCATTGTAGTTTTTAATATGATGCAAAAATGTAATGTATATTCGTGGACAAGTCTATTTATATTAAATGTTTGGAATGTCCTTCTGGATCACACTATTTATCTGTGTTGTGAATGTCTGTGTCCATAGCCTGCTTTGGTAATTGTCTATACATCTTTGAATGCAAGAATGCGATGTCTATTTACATTAGAAACATGCAATTGGCCATGCTTTTTCAAGGGTTTTTGGAAACATGAAATTCCCTGGCCCAGACCTGGCCAGTCATTTTCGAGGGAAATTCCCTGGAAAGATGTCGCATATTCAATATGCGTTATGTGTACTCTCAATGGGCTATCAAACCATTGCTCGAGGCTAGTCATTTTCTAGGGAAATTCCCTGGAAAGATGTCGCATATTCAACATGCGTTATCTGTACTCTCTATGGGCTATCAGACGCTCGAGGGAAATTCCCTGGAAAGATGTCGCATATTCAATATGCGTTATCTGTATCTTTTTTGAGGGAAATTCCCTGAAAAGATGTCGCATATTCAACATGCGTTATTTGTACACTCTCTATGGGTTATCAGACCATTGGTCGAGACCAGTCATTTTCGAGGGAAATTCCCTGGAATTATATCGCATATTGAATATGCGTTATCTGTATCGCATATTTAAGATGCGATATATATGTAGTTCTTGAGTAAAAGAATAACTTTAGATGTGTCGCATGTTCAGCATGCGACACCTATGTAGTTTTGGAGTAAAAAAAACATTTTGTAGAACCTGGGTATTTAAGTAATTCCCAGGTACTACTTAGGAATTTGACTCCATTCCTGGTAAACTCCAGCCCCATAAAATATCGTAGGGTACCAAGATCCTTCATAACAAACTGATGGCCCAAAAATGCTTTTACCATCTCTATCCCCTAAGCATCATCTCCAGTAGCCAGAATATCATCAACATATACCATGATGACAACCGTACCTCTAGGAGTCTTCCGAATGAACAACGATTGATCCGCATTTTATCTTTGAATCCTTGTTGTTCAATTAGATGAGAAAGCTACTAAAACCACGCCCTTGGACTCTATTTAAGACCATATATCGCCTTGTGAAGTCTATACACCATATGATTCTCCCCCTCAGCAGCAAACCCTGAGAACTGCTGCATGCAAACTTCTTCCTGCAGATCGCCATACAAGAATGCATTCTTAACATCAAGTTGAAATAGGGGTTAGTCACGTACCACAGCAACAGACAGAAGAATACGAAGAGTGGAGTGACGAGCAACTGGAGAGAAGATATTCATATAATCCACACCATCTATCCGAGTGAAGCCTCTCACCACTAGCCTTTCCTTGTACCGGTCAAGGCTACCATCTGCGTGATACTTTACTGCGAATACCCATTTGCAGCTAACAACAAATGCGCCTGGGGGAGCGGGAACCAAGCTCCATGTACCCCGTGACTGTAAGGCAACTATTTCTTCTTCCATAGCCGAATGCCAACAGTCACTCTTGGATGCATCCTGATAATTTTGTGGTATCTCCATGGAAGACAAAGCCACAACAAATCTCTGAAAGTCCCATGTGAGACGGTGAAAGGAAACCTGGGAAGCAAGGGGATATGAGGCGCAAATACGTTTCTTCTTCCGAATAACAATAGGGACATCAAGATCATCATTCATTGTACTCGTCGATTCACATTCCTCCTACAAAGATGAATCCTGCACACGCACTCTATCCGGCCCATCATTAGTAATAACATCTGAACATACCTGAAGCGTGCTGGATGATTGACGTGCAACATGAGTAGGACATGACTGACGTGTATATTATTTAAGTAATGGTAGGACAGATGGTTTTGGTGGTAGTGGCGGGGGTGGTGGTGGTGATGGGGATGACGTTGACATGACAATCGGGACATGAATGGACAGAGATGGACTCAGAATAGGAGGAGGAACATAGACGTCGTCAATAGATGTGGATGAGGCCAACCTGTCACCTGCAAGTGAGAAGTGCATAACTGACTCAAAAATTGTAACATCAGCACCGACAAAATATTTCCTATTTATAGGATCATAACAACGGTAGCCCTTTTGAGTCCGAGAGTAACCCACAAAGACACATTTGACAGCTCTAGGTGAGTGTTTGTCAAGTCCAGGAGACAACTGGTGAACAAAAGCAACGATACCAAAGACACGAGGGGTAAAAGAAATTAATTCCTTATATGAAAAAATAACAGAAAGAGGGATTTTCTCACCAAGAACCGAGGACGGCATACGATTCACAAGGTAACATGCTGTAAGAACTACATCTCCCCAAAAAGAAATAGGCGCACAACTCTGGATAGGCAAGTTTCAAGTAATATCAAGAAGATGACGATGTTTCCTCTCTGCAACTCCATTCTGTTGAGATGTGTAAGCACGTGTGGTTTGATGAATAATACCTCTAGACGAGAAATCTGAGAGAGAGCGAGTGGAAAATTCCAATGCATTGTCTTTACGAATATATTTGACATGAGAGGAAAAAACATTTTGCACTTCAATTATAAGATTTCTAATAACATCCCCTCCTTCAGATTTGTTCTTTAAGAGACACACGAGAGAAGTCATCAACAACTACAAGATAAAACTTGCGTCCCTGATGATCAGGAAACGACTCGGACCCTAAATATCAAACATGAAATGATTCAAACGGAGAGCTACTACTCTGACACTGACGACTAGGGAAGCTAGCTTGATGGTGCTTTCCTAACTGACAGGCTTCACACCTAAAGGAAGAACTTGGAGAAAATTGAGGCAAGAGATAACACATTTTCCGAAGCGGGAGGTGACCAAAGCCTAGATGCCAAGTGTACGGAGAAACTTATCCGGCTCAATAGGAGGAGACGCCAGCATATGAATTCTGGACCAGACAATAGAGATCATCTTGCTCAGAGCCACAACCAATCACCCTACCCGTTAGTATGTCCTGAAATATAAGAGAAGATGGGTCAAATATAGCGCGACAATGCAGATCTTTTGTAATCTAACTGATGGATAGTAGGTTCATCGAAAAGTCAGGGACATGTAGAACATTCTGTAAGTGCATGGAAGGTGACAAGGTAATCTCCCCCTGTCCAATGATGGGGTAATGAGTCCCATCGGCTATTACCACTGACCGTCCTGGTGGAATCTCTCTGTATGACCCGAGTCTATCTTTGTCGTAGAAAAGATGATGTGATGCACCGGAGTCCATAGTCCGATCTGATATATTTAGATTATGACATGATGTAAAAGCAGAAGCACTACCTGAGGTGCTAGCAGAAGCAAAAGTACTGGCAGATGCTGAAGTAGCAATATCTGAAGAATCTCTAGGAGAATCTGTAGATGCATGAGGCATAATATTGCGCAATCTCACCACAAGCTCCTCGAACCTGTGATCTGAAGTGGATGCCGACGGGGATGCAACATGCTTGGCTACTCGCACCGATGCTGGAAACCCATGCTTAGAATATCATGTATCCTCAGAGTGACTTGTGCGATGAAAAAAAGTGCATGGCTGGCGAAAACGACCACCTCGACCACGAGGTCCACGACCACGGATTGAAGACTGACCACCTCTCCCTCGCGACGTAGCCATCGTCGAAGGTGGTGGAGTAGAAGTGCTGGAAAAGACAAAGATGCGGCTAAGCCTCCGGTAGACTTCCTCCATAAGAGGAATGGTAGCATCGACAAATATCTGTGATCGGGCAATATCATATTCAGGATCAAGAGCCGCAAGCAGTACCCCCACCATGGTAGTATTCCCAAAAGTCTTTTGTTGTTGGGGTAGCTGTGAGAGGTATAATACTGTAGAGTTTCTCAAATATCCCTCGTAGAGATGTATACAATGAATGTAGTGGCTGTCCATTCTGCTTCATGGTGAATATGTCATGCTAGAGCTGTAACAACTTCGTCTCATTTCGCACCTGTGAATAAGTGGCCGCCAGTATGTCCCACATCGCCTTATCAGTGGGCTGATGGAGAACATCGTTTGCAATCTCTATCGACAACATGCCTGAGAGCCAGACCTTTGTATATGAATCATCAACATCCCAGGAGGCATAGATCCCAGTCTTTGCTGCTGGTTCTTTCTTAGTAAGAATGTGCTTCTTACCGTTCGACTTCATGAGGCTCATGAACTGCATGACCCAGAGCTCATAATTCATCCTATCCATCTTGACTATTGGCGTGAGACCTTTGAACACGCCTATGGAGGGCATATCGACTTTGTTTTCTGACATGTCAGCAGAAACGAAGAACTAGAATCCGCAGACCAAAAGAGAAGTGCCTACATAAACTGTATAGGATTTGAGTAAATGTGTAGACTTTACACACTCAAATCCATGGAGAGAGAGGCCGATGGAAGAGTAGGCACCGACGTTGGAGAGGGCCCGGCGGTGGAGGGGCCCGGCAGCGTGGAGGTGCGGCGGTGGAGGAGGGGGGACCCGGCGGTAGAGGGGCCTGACGACGTGGAGGCGGGCGGTGGAGGGGGACCCGACGGCGCAATGGGAGAAGGAGGGGAGGTGGGAGGATAGGGCGGTACCGAGGAGGGAGGGGAAGGAGGCGGCAACGTTGAGGAGGGAGGGGAAGGAGGCGGCGACATCAAGAAGGAGGGGCGGTGGGAGGGGGAAGGGTTAGGGTTTTGGCTCTGATACCATGTTGGTGGAAAAGAGTTACGTGTTTATTCCATAACACCCTAGGCTCTCTTGTATAGAGAGGACCCATGGGTAAATTACATAAGAGGTTATCAAAAAAATAAAAATAGAATAAACGATACACCGACTATATACGTATCTCTACAAAAACAAGGAGAATCTTGGGTGAAATTTTAGTACAATATCTAGTATTTCTAAAATTTTGGTGGACTTGTATATGAGTTCACACCTCAAGCTCTTGTAGCAATAGTAGAGAGGAGGAATGGATGACCATGTTAGGGACGGATCCGATTAAGTACCACATGACTAGAACCATGATCGAACAAGAAAGCATGCACAATCACACAAAACGATGATTTTTAGTGGTTTCACAATGTGCCTACTCCCCTTACTCACACCGGGCTCTCTCTACAATTACTTGAATTATGTTGGATACAATATCTGGTGCTACAAGACTCCTTTTATACTACAACAAAAGAATACCAATTGTATTCAGCAATCCCCACCATCAACACTCTGTCAAATAGGATTCAAGAGGTGGATTGAGTATCTCAACAATCCAACTCAACGACTCTCGACCAATCAGGATGCAGGAGGTTGATCATACACCTCAACAATCCAGCCGAACAATTCTCAACCAATCAGAAGGCAGGATGGAGATCGACCACATCATCAATGCTCTCCACTAGTATTCAGTCAATCAGTCTTCACAAGATAAATCTCAACAATCTCCCACTTAAAGGTTGATTTGTGGTACACACCACATCTTCAATAGTATCGGTGTGATCTTTCCCTTGTCTTGTATGTTTGAAGATCAATAAAAGCTGAACATGTCTCATCTTCTCCACCGTTACAGATTCTGTGAACATATCAACAAGATTTTCTAATGTGTAGATCTTCTTCAATTTAAATTGTCAATTTTCTAGCTACGTCCGAATGAAGTGGCACTTCACATCAATGTGCTTAGCCCTCAAGTGGAAGACGGAGTTCTTTGCAAGATGAATTGCACTTTGACTGTCACTGAATAATTGATAATCTTCACATTCTTTATTCAATTCTTTCATTAGACCCTTCATCCATATCATTTCTTTGCTGGATTCACTGGAAGGCTCTAGATCGAGTATTGAACTACTGAAGGGAAAGATTTTCCTTAACTTGCATTATGATAGACATCCACCTGTACTAGAAGGATAGAGTGATGCAAGCTGAATATGAAAAATAGAGAAGTTTGGGAGTAATGGTGTTATTGGGTATGTCTTTACCTTGGAGGCATTGCAGTCTCTTGGAGGTCTGTGAAGCAGACCATTCTAGTTCGATCTAACTTTGAGGTTGAGCTTTGTGTTTTGGATACCACTGGAATTGAGGTTGAATGGTTAAGGGAACTTCTTTCTGAAATTCTCATAGTATGTCAACCCGTTCTTGTGATCTCAACACATTGTGACAACATGACCACAATTGTCAAGATCAAGAGTTCAAAATTCAATTAAAAAACAATGAAACATATACAAATCAGACTTAACGCGTTAAGGGATTTGGTGTCTCAAGGAGTGTTGGTTGTGGATTTTGTTGGATCCAAAGACAACAAGACAGATCCGTTGACTAAGGGACTTGATAGATCTTTAGTCCTAAAGTCTAGGTTTTGGATGTGATTGATCCCATCAGGAGTTCCTCTGCAGTAGAAACCTAACCTATCTGAATAGAGATAACATTTAATGCGGTAATAACAAGTTGTTTGGAGAACTGGTTGGCACTCTTGTTGTAATGCATATGCATGAGTACCTTATCCCTGAAAGCCCGAGTGTCGTTTAAGATGCAAGTTTAGGAAGAGCATAGGCTCTGAAAGTATTAGCAGCGCATCCTTGGATGTTAGCACCCCAAGCTGCAAGTTTAGTGTGTTAGCAGCACATCATTGGATACGCCACCTGAGTGAGTATTATTGTGGGCTGCAGTTAAATGAAGATGATCTTTCTTGAATACACAAGATAACAATACATTGCCTTTAAGAGCACCAACCCTAAAGATTGCACCAAGAACAACAGTTTGTTGTTTCTACCACATACTTTAACATTAAGGTCTGAAGTTCAAAATGTAGTCCACTTCGTTTATGTTAAGGTGAAAATAGTAAACTAAGGCAGCGGTTCAATCTGGAAGGTACCTTTACTGAAAACAAAGTGTGACAACCGAAAGATGTCTTTTGAATCTCCTTTTTCAAATTGATGAAGTCGTAGAGGATTGTTGTATTTAAACAAATTTAATTAGACATTAGATTATCAATTTGGTTTCAATTGGAAAACCAAATGACGTTGGGGGGAAGTTGGGAATTCCCAAATTTGAAACAAGGGGAGTCTTGGGTGGAATTTTAGTACCGCATCTAGTAGTTCTAAAATTTTGGTGGACTTATATATGAGTTAACACCCCAAACTCTTGTAGCAATAGTAGAGAAGAGGAAAGGAGGACTACACGTACATGTACTTCGCTTCGCTCCGTCTTTGGCTTTGGCTCGAGAGAGTCATTTCATATCTCGAATCTCGATAATTTTGCTACGGGTTTCATTTTACGAGGCGAATAAATTAATACTTTGGATTAATTGTGATTCAACTGCTACGAGAATTTGACTTGATTCAACGGAATAGACTTAGTTGTTTTTTTAGAATCTGAATAAGCATCCGTTAAGGGCATTTTCGAAAGATTAAAAGTCACATGCTAGGTCTACTTATGCCTATCCCCAGATACTCATTTTCTTCTCACGCAAGAAAACTCTCTCTCTCTTGCTCTCTGTTTTCCACCGCGATTGCGACCAGTTTCTTTCTTTTTTCAAACGTGGTTCTCTGACATGCTTTCGAGGACGATCTCGTCAGTGTCCACGGACGACAATCGTGTGCCGTCTTATACTGGGAGCGAATCTCCAGTACCTTATGCACCGGTATTGTGGGAGCGGTATCCTCTCTAAGGATTGTACATTACATGAATGCTTTAATGATCTCCAACCTAACCTATTTATTGTTTTGTTTCCTGCAATTTGTTTATTGCTTTACCTTTCCTAGATCTCGTTCTGATATTCGATTGTATAATAAATCGGTTCCTTTTTGCATATTGTAATTATGATATGAATCGGAAATGCATGATTATATTCATGTTAATCTACGATGCATTATTAATGATCCATTTTCATCTGAAAAATTGCTATTTATTGCATGTTTATTGCATGCACTATTGATCCTATTAACAACAGTTAGTCACCATCAAGATCCTCTGACCATAAGAGACTCCCATTCCCCTTCCCCATCAAGTGTAGAGCGAACAAAAATGATAATCCTTGCAATGTTACTATTTAACCTAGTTAATAGAAGGTACATTAGTCTCAAAGATCAAAAACAATTCCTCGATCGATTCTGTGTAAATTGTTCAACATTGTTCAATGACAAAACATACTCGTACCTTGCATTGACTGCAATATTAAACATGTGCTGAAGTAAGATTTTTGCATCTTTCACAGAACGAAGGATATTCCATCTTCCAAATCCAGTTGCCTGATCACGCTCCTCTGCCTCTGATAGTTGGGATGCCATTGCCACAAGAGTATTGGATGCAACATTAACCATGTTCTCCAATGAGGTTATTCTTGCTAATCTTGCATTTGGTGACATAGCTAATAATCTGAAAATAAGAATATAAGAAAGAGATCTCTTAATTATAATAAAGGTTTAGCTAATACTCTGACGGTAAGAATAGAAGAAAGAAATCTCTTAATTATGAATTTATGGTAGAAGCTTAACGTCATAAGATGCTAAGTTTTGATATGTTAGACAGCTAAAATTCAGGCTAAGCTTTGGTCATTACTGGTGGTTTTTTTGTCTGTATGATGTCACATTTGAGAAATAAAATGTTCAAATAATCTCCGAAAATCATTTGAACAAGCGGTATGATTATATTAATTAACTAGGCTTGGTTGTCCGGAGTATACATGCCTAACTTATTGACATTTATAGACAGCTAAGTCTGGCAGACTTAGATTTTAATGGAACTGTAAGTAGCTTTTTGAATTCAATGGTGCTTCGATGAAAAATCAAAATTATCCAATAGCCTTTCAGAAGTTAATGAAAGAAAACAAGAGCTGATTACTATAAATTCAATTCATTCTTTATGTTAGAGTATTTGGTTGTACGCCCATTGAGTTGTAACAGGGTAAATGGATCCTGGAGAAGATCCATTTACCCCATCCAGTGTTTAGTCCCACACCGCCTAGTGGTGGGACTTAGAGGCTCTGGAGAGGCTATATAACGAGCCCCAGACCTGTACTCATTGAGAAAAGCAATGCATAGCATGCCCCTTTGAGGGCTTCTCCCGTGGTTTCATCCCGCTCCTCACAGAGTAGGGTTCCACATTAAATCCCGCGTTCTTCATTGTTGTTTATCTTTTTCCATGTTCGCTTCCACATCGTTATTTTCTTAACATGGTATCAGAGAGGGTCGATTCTCGAGGATTTTATTTTCAATATGTTCATTATGTTTATTCGAGATTCGAATATCAGATGCGGACCTTGAGTTATTCTTCATCGATTACGGTTCAAAATCATGCAAGTTCTTGTTCTAGGGTTTAAATGGAACCCTAGATCTGATTTCATGAGGGTGCAACACATCTCCACGCACCCATACAGGAGTAGATCTATTCCAATGCAGAGGCTCCAGATTGTGCTCCCGATTCCAAGCGTGCGATAGTCACCGCACAACCCTACGCATCTGAAGATCCTCCCATCGGCGATCATTAACCATGCAGCAAAGCCCTCGGCCTCGCAAACCCCAGGCGCAGGAGCCCTTCATCTCCAGGCATGCTCCACGTGGCGGTGCAACTTTGCCGCATCTCAAGTCCCGACCCAGGCGACGATGCCCTCCAGCAATCCCCAGGCGCCTTTCTCGATCGTGTGCGCAGGCGCGCACAGCTCTCCTCCCTGATGCGAACGTCCTCCAGATCTCCAACGCCCAGAGGGCTGGGCTGAGGTCCCATAGATGCCACTCCCTACCGCCCCTGTCGGCGGCGCCATCTCGAGCAGGCCACGCCGCATCGCGCGGCCTCTCCCATTCGCCCTTCAGGCCCCCCCAGGCGACCCATCTGGTTCTGGCATCTCGTTGCGGCGCAGGCGGTGCCACACCTTCAAGTCGAAGCGCACATAGGCGATGCCCCTTGTTCCTCTCCCACAGCCGCTGGCGACGCGGCTCCCCCCAATGTAGTTTTTCCTAGCGGCGGCGCAGGAAGACAAGGGGTCCCAATCGTGGGGACCCTAGAGACATGCGCCATTTAAAGAAATTTTTGGAGAGGGGCAGTCGTGAATGTATAAAAAAGGAGAAACGAAAAGAGGTCTGTTGGGCTGTTGATGTTTTTTGAGCCCTAAGTGGGTCGATTGGTTTTTCTTTGTAAAAAAAGGGAAAAAAAAGAAAAGAGAGCGCGTGCATTAAAAAAAGAAGTGGCAGCACACAATTGAAAAAAAAATCAAAAAAAAATAATGCAAAAGTCGTAAAAAAAATTGGAACGGCTCACAGAAAAATGTTACGGCTTATAAAAAAAATTGAAAAGCCAAAAATTTCATGTTTTCCCCATTATGTTGTCTTCTCCCAACTTTGTCGATTTGTCTGTTTTCCGACAAGTATGAGAGAAAGGGGGAGTATATATGTAGAGTCACATGTCTTGATTCAGATATTCCAGATTCAGATGCAAAATCCTCAGACCAGCCAGATGTTGTTCAGACTCTATAGTTTTCAGAAATTCTTCATGCGCAAATCCAGACTTGACGTTCAGATTCCGAGTCCCGATTTGATGCGCAAATTCAGACTTGACAAATTGGACAGAGTCCGAGTTCGAGGCACTCCATGATGAGAGGCTCATTTTCGAGATCTCCAGAGAGACTCATTTTCAGACACGTACAGGGATGCGGTCTTTTTCAAATGAGCACATGTTGCCATCAATTTGTTCGTGGTCCCCATCATTATTCTTGTTTTGTAGGCCAGAGTTTTCATGTGAGCCATAGAGACTCGAGAGTAGAGGACCATTTCCTAAGCCATGTTGGCAAGGGTTTTCATGTGGTATCATAGGTACACCAAAGCAGTGCACCATTCTCTGAGCCAGATGGGAGAGACCCAGTTCTCCGAAGAGGAGACTATTTTCAGACTCCATTCTCCAGCAATCGTGGACTCCGACGAGGATTGCACATCCACGGCCTTTTCAGATCGGCCCTTTTCAGAGATAGAGCAGTTGTCCACATTATTGTGGCGGGCCAGAGTACTCCGACGAGGAGACTCATTTCAGTTGCAGTGACTCTGATAGGTGCAGTTAAGAGCACATGCTCTCCTACGAGGAGATTCAGAAGACTCACACTCCAGCCCGTTCGTCCTCCTCATCTGCACAGCATGAGAAGCAACGTCCTCGACTGCAGCAATGTGCGCGTTGAGTTGATATGGCCCGTAGTGTCCTGTACCGTTGAGTTGAGTTTCTTTCTGTTTGTCCAAGCTGAGTATTGCATACTCTAGCTTGAGGGGGAGTGTTAGAGTATTTGGTTGCGCGTCCATTGAATTGTAACGAGATAAATGGATCCTGGAGAAGATCCATTTACCTCATCCCATCCAGTGTTTAGTCCCACACCGCCTAGTGGTGGGACTTGGAGGCTCTGGAGAGGCTATATAAGGAGCCCCAAACCTCCTGTACTCATTGAGAAAAGCAATGCATAGCATGCCCCTTTGAGGGCTTCTCCCGTGGTTTCATCCCGCTCCTCACGGAGTAGGGTTTCACGTTAAATCCCGCGTTCTTCATTGTTGTTTATCTTTTTCCATGTTCGCTTCCTCATCATTATTTTCTTAACACTTTAGCAGCATTTTTTATGGTATCTGTGCAATTAAATCTTCATTTTTAGATAGAATTTGCGTTTGTACTTTTTATTTTGGTGTTTGTCTAAAAGACTGAAAAGTTGTCTGACTGTTTTTTTCTGTAGTATACAATATTTGCATGTTAGATTTTATAATTAGAGTTTCTCTCTTTAGCGGAATGCATCTCCACATTCATCCATTTGCCAATATTTTAGATGCTAATTGGACCGAATTTGGAATTTTATACAGCTGTTTCTGAAAGTACTTCGTCTTCCCTCTCTTCTTTTCATCCTCTTACATCATCTTCAACCTGCCCCCTTCACCCACTTCCCATTTTTTCTTCTGTTAACTAATTCCTTCAGACCTAACCAGTTCGTGCTCCAGGCTGTGAATGCAAATGTTAAAGGGGAAAGATAAAGAGAAGCTAAAATCAAGGTTATACTGAAGGTGCTTGCAAATTGAATTGAGGTAGAAATATTATTAGAAGAAAAGTCATTGATGAATATCTAAAATGCTATATCATCTATTTGTATGTTGATGTAAATGAATAGGACTCTTAGACTACAAAGTAAGATCCACAAATAGATTTCACGGAACATCGTATGTCACGAATTTCAGATTCATTGCAATGCGCTTACATCTGGTTGAAAATCAGCCAGAACCAGTCTTAATTTCACTACTCACATACATTCACATTCAGGCTATCATTTCATATGTGAAACTTCATCTGATTGACCTCAAACTTGAATACTGCATTTTGCATCATCTAACATATATAGACGCTCTCTGATAATCATGTCGAAAACGATAATGCAAAAGCGCATCAAAGATAAAAAAATAAAGAATATGGAAAGAATATCGGGATTTAACATGAAACCCTACTCCGTGAGGAGTGGGATGAAATCACGGGAGAAGACCTCTAAGGGCCGGGTATTCTGATTGTTTTCTCTCTTTATCAACTATTACAATAGGTGTGGGGCTTTTTATATAGCCCCACACTAAGACCGAGTCCCACTCACAGTAGATGTGGGACTAAAGCAATGGATGTGATAAATAGAATGAGGAGGGATCCAATTACCCATCTACACAATGAATGCATACTCTGACACTCCCCCTCAAGCTGGAGCATGCAATACTTAGCTTGGACAAATAGAAAGAAATCACTCACTCACATTACAAGATACTACAGACAATATCAAATCAACGCAAACTCTGCTGGCTGTCTGCTAAGGACATTGCTTCTCATGCCATACTGGCAAGGAGGAACTGAATGATTGGAGTGTATCATGTCTCCTTGTCGGAGAACATGTACTATGTACTACATCTGTCAGAGTCACTAAAATTGAAACGAGTCTCTACACAGAGAACTCTGTCCCGCAATTGCTCATTCTCTCTGAAGGGCCAAACCGAAGAAAGCAATGGAAACATCCTAGTCGAAGTCCACAGTCGCTGGAGAATGGAGTCTGAAAGTCTCCTTGTCGGAGAACTGGGTCTCTCCCATATTGACTCAGAGAATGTGATCACTACTCTAGAGTCTCTATGAAATACATGAAAACCCCAACCCATATTGCCTTAGAGATGTGATCTCTACTTTAGAGTTTCTATGGATCACATGAAAACTCTTATTCCAAATCAAAGATGGGGACCTCTCATATAATATGATCACATACATGTGCGCATCAAACTGTAGATTCTGAAACAATATGAATATAGAGTCTGAATCTCAACTAAAGAGTCTAAAATCTGGCCTGGAATCTGATTTGAATATGACCTATAGAACTCTACAAAATACCCCCTTTCTCTCATACTAGTCAAGATAGATGACTCGAATATGGGTAAAAAACCAATCTCAAATTATTTTGTTCTCATTATTTTTTCGCGTACAACGTTTCTTTTTTGTTATACGGACCTCCTTTTTTAAAAGCCGACAGTCCACTTGGACCCAATATACCTCTCATTTCTTCCTGGTTGTGGCCCACAATTGGTGCCAATAATCTTTCCATGTCCTTTTTTTATAATAGTGGCCTCAAATAAACCTCTCCCTATTTTTTATTTAATGGTTGACCCCTCTTTACTCATTTTTAAATATATTCAGCAAATGGGGCCCACACCAATATAAGAGAGGGGTTATCAGCCCCTTTCTTTATGCTGAATAGGATTTCATCGCTTGGAACCTCTGGAGAGATGCGCCACCGATATTTGATGAGCACCTGGAGATCTCTAGGGGGAAGCTCTAAGTCCATCACACGATACTGATGCTGCTCCTGGAGCCTGTAGGAGGAGATGACACAAGGAAAATCGGGCATTACCTCCTAGAGGTGAGAAGGTGATTTGGATCAGTACAACCTTCTTCGGAGTAGGGACCTGATCGGAGTAGGTAAGATCGATCGCCATCGTGAGGGCATGGAGCTACCGCCGCCTAGGATCTCATGTAGTGTGTGGTTCGCTGGAGATGGCCTTATGGAGTAGATGGCTTCACCGTACCAATGTTTTACTTGAAGAATTGCCGCCTAAGTGGAGGCTCGTTGTCGCCGGGAAATGAGAGCGAGGATGCGCATTGTACAACACCACCTAGAGCCTGGAATATCAAATCTCCAGCCCTCAAATAACCTAGAGCCCCAAATCAATATTATTTTCAGCTACTACATGAATCTCCATGCCATCAGGAATGGCATAATGCCTAATGCCTTTGTTGGAGTATTCGTTGTATTCATCATCTATGAGGGAGATGGGTAAATGGATACTGGAGAGATCCATTTACCCCATCCAGAGTTTAGTACCGCATCTACCACCTGTGGGATGTAGAGACTCGGTGGGTGCTATATATAGAGCCCCACACCCCTGTAGTCCATTGAGAAAAGGGATTTTATCACTTGTGCCCCTCCGAGATATCGCAATATCAGTCATGCCCCTATCTTTTTGGTAATATCAGTTGTGCCCCTCACTTCTTTCTCCGTTACCATTTGTGCCTTTCCGTCAGATTGACCGTCAATGAGTTGACTTAACCATGGTTTTTTCAAACCTTGGTGAAGTTAAGAGGGGTATTATTGTCCAGACTCCTCTTCTTCCTCCTCTTCCCCCATCTTCTTCTTCCCCCTCCAACCTCCTCCTCCTCCCTCTCCGCCCGGAACTCCTCCCCCGCCCCCCCTTCGAGCTCCGCCCCAGCCTCCCCACGCCAGGACCCCCCTTCCTCGCCCCTCCCTCCGCCCCTAGCGCGCATGGTCGGCGTTCGTCGCCGTCGTCTCCACTACCGGGCGGTGGCCCCTTCTCTGTCATCTGCTGCGCTCAGGCGGCAGTTCTGCAATCGGCTCGTGCCCGATCCCGACTAGATACCTCGCGTCGCTGCTGCGCGCCACTCCTGACTCGCGCAGCCCCGCCGGTGTCCTCAGCCTGTCGACCACCCAGAGCGAGGCCGCAGCACCGCCTTCCCTCCTTCCCAACGGCGTCGGTGCGGCGCGACCTCTGCTGCTTCTCCGCCCAGATCTCCGCCCTCGCAGTGCAAGTAGTTACCGCCGTTCCACCGCCCTCACATGACCCACTTCCACCGACCCACGCCGCCGTTGCAGAGTGCCTCCGCCACTAAAGCTCGCATCTCCGCGACGGTTCGCCACCGCCTCCAGATCTCAGTGTCGTCTCGTGTCCTACCGGACCTGCGTGGGGAGTGAGAAGGAAGGTCGGCGGCAGTATGGGGGGCGGATGGGAGGTGCGGGGGGCGAGGGGGGAGGTGCGGAGGGCGAGGGAAACCGAGGGAGGGGGTGCGGGTGGCGGAGGGCAACCGGGGGAGGGGGTGCAGGGGACGGAGGGGAGACCTGGGGCGGGGGCATCGGGCCGGGTCGGCGGGGCAAGGGGGTCGGGGGTCGCTGGGCCGGGTCGGCGGGGCAAGGGGGGGCGCGAGGCAAGGGGGCCTGGGGTTGCAGCAGGGGGGAGGTGGCATGGGTAGGGGGATGAGGAAGATGAAGAGGAGGGGGAGGAGGAAGATGAACAGTGATTGGACTTTTCCATTCATTTGTTTTCATTTAATTCCTGATGTGTCCCTAAAGTTAACGTCTGTTTACGTTTGGGATGGACGGAAACTAACTCGAGGGGTACAAGTGATATATTTGCAAGAAGTGAGGGGCACAACTGATATTACCAAAAAGATAGGGGCATAACTGATATTGCGATATCTCGGAGGGGCACAAGTGATAAAATCCCTTGAGAAAAAGCAATGAAGCACATGGCCCTTTGAGGCCTTCTCCCGTGATTTCATCGCGCTCCTTAGGGAGTAGGGTTCCACGTTAAATCTTTGTGTTCTTCAAGTTAGTTATCTTTATTTCTGAATCCGCTTTCACTTCCTATTTTTCTAATATGGTATCAGAGCGGGTCGATTCTCGAGAATTTCAAGTTCTTAATTCTATTTAAGATTCGATTTTTTTCTTGGGGTTGTATTCATGAGAATTATTGTTCATAATATGAGAGATGTGCTCTTGAAATTTCTGCATTTGAAGATTTTTTTTATTGTGCAAACTAGGGTTCCTGTTCTGGAACCCTAATCTTGGTTCTCCAAATTCTGGGCACGCAGGTGCATCTCTGCCTCCATCCTCAGGAGTACGATCCCCAGGGGCGAGCGCCTCTCATCTTCCACGTGCTTGATCCAGGCCTCCAGATCCCTCTGCCTCCAGATCTCCCCAGCCTGTGGTTTGCACCCTCACAACATCGAGGATAGCACGCGTGAACAGAACTCCTCCGTATCTCCTTATTCATGCTTGGCGACGCCACCAGCCATCGTGCACCCCCAGTTCGCTTCTCGCTCCATGCAATCCTTCACGCGCGGCGAACACCTCACTCCCATGCGGAGCTGCGATTTGGCTCAAGAGGGAAGATGCGAACCCCTCGCACAAGCGAACACCTCATCTCCTCAACCGACCCCTCCTGGTGGCGCGATCTATGCGCAAGATCCCTTCAGCCGCACATGTGGCCTCCTTATCATCTCCAAGGCGGAGGCAGCGGCTACCCCCAGGCATCTCCAGTAGCCATCCTGGCGGCGGCACTCGACCTCCAGTCCTGCAGGCAGAGCTCCATCAAGCAAATATCCAACCTCCACGAGTCATCTCAATGGTGGAGCTCCAATCCCCTGGCGCAAGGCAGCTCCTCCCATCCCGCCTCGCCTCCTCGCTCTTCCCCGCAGTGGCGTCGTTCTCTTGTTCCAAGGGCGGCGGCTGGTTCATTTTTTGACGAGTTCCCGCAAGTGGGAACCCTAAGGGCCTGTTTGGTTGCAGGGTTGGGCAGGGTTGGCCCAACCCTGGTTACTATTCACAAGGGTACTTCCTCCTCACAGATTACTATTCACCCATCCCAACCCAGCCCAACCCAACCCTGCCCAACCCTGCAACTAAACAGGCCCTAAAGGGGAGTGGGAGTGCACCTTTTATTCAAGGGGGCGGCATTTATAAAAAAATGATGCTATTGTAAAAGCCCGGGAGGGCTTCGGCTATCTAAAAAAAATATGAGTTGTTTATATTGACCTAGTTGGGCCCTATATTCTGAAAAAAATACAGGGAGGGGCTGAATGAATAAGCCTAAGTGGGCTGGAAAAAAATGTGTTTCGATAAAAAAGGCATGTACAAAATGAAAAGTCGTACACATATTTGCAAAAAAAAAAGCGAAAGAAGAAAAGAACGAAAAAAGGATGTAATGGTTTAGAAAAATGTTAAAAAAATGTTTTAAAAAAAAGGTGCAATGGCTAAAAAAATTGAAGTTGAAAATAGCTGAGAAAAAATGAATGAGAAGAAAAGCTGGATTTTTTTATTATTGTCGGCTTATTTGGTTATTCCCCATCATTGTTGTCTTCTCCCAACTTGGTCGACGTCCATATTTTCCGACAAGTATGGGAGAAAGGGGGAGTATGGTGTAGAGTCACAAGTATTGTTCCAGATTCAGAGGTCAGATTAAGATATTCTCCAGACTAGCCGATTTCAGACTCTACTTATATTTTGTCAGATTCAACGTCAAATTCCGAGTTAGTTTCAGACATGCACATGGACGCGGTCTTCTTTTTAGATGTGCACATGTTTGCCATCTTTTGTAGCGGTCCCCATCTCTTTTTTGTTGTTTTATCCAGAGTTTTCATTTGGGCCATAGGGACTCCAGAGTAAAGGACCATTCCCTATGCCATGTTGGTAAGGTTTTTGATATGGTATCATAGGTACTCCAGAGTAGTGTACCATTTACCATTCTCTATGCTAGATGGAAGAGACCCAGTTCTCCGACGAGAAGACTTTTCAGACTTCATTCTCCAGCGACTGTGGACTCCGACGAGGACTGCACTTCCACGGTCTTTTCAGTTCGGCCCTTTTCAGAGATGGTGCAGTTGTCCACATGTTGTGGTGGGCCAAAGTACTCCAACGAGGAGACTCATTACAGTTGCAATGAATCTGACAGGCGTAGTTAAGAGCACATACTCTCCGACGAGGAGATTCAGTTGACTCACACTCCAACCCGTTCGTCCTCCTCACCTGCACGGCATGAGAAGCAACGTCCTTGACAACACCAGTTGTGCGCGTTGAGTTGATATTGTTCGTAGTGTCCTGTAGCGTTGAGTCGAGTTTCTTTCTGTTTGTTCAAGCCAAGCATTGCATGCTCCATCTTGAGTAGGAGTGTTGGAGTATTCGTTGTATGCGTCATCTATGAGGGAGATGGGTAAATGGATCCTGGGGAAATTCATTTACTCCATCCAGACTTTAGTACCACATCTACCACATGTGGGATGTGGAGACTCTGTGGGTGCTATATATAGAGCCCTACACCCCTATAGTCCATTGGTAAAACGCAATGAAGCATATGACCCTTTGAGGCCTTCTCCCGGGGTTTAATCCCGCTCCTTAAGGAGTAGGGTTCCACGTTAAATCTTTGTGTTCTTCAAGTTCTTTATCTTTATTTCTCATTCCAATTCCACTTCCTATTTTTCTAACAGTCTTGCATCGCCTAGGGTTTTAGGAACTTGATTGAACCTTGATGATGATCTTCATGCATGTAGAAAACGATCAGAACTTGTTGGAGATTTCAATGTTGACGAAGAAGCATATCTGAAGAAAAATGTGATGAACAAAGGAAAACTTGTTGGAGATGCTTGTCGTTGAGAAAAAATAGGGTTTCAGAAGAAACCCTTAAATTTTTAGACCGCTTTGAATGTGCAGAATTCGGGGTTTCAGAATAGTGCATCCGATCATATTTCCAAAACTTGAATAAACGAATAATCAGAACGAACTTCTTTCATAATCGAATTGTGCCTAGAATCAATTTAGTACTTACAGTTTCTGAGGAAACCCTAGAACATGGTGATGATTGGGGAATAACTAGGATTTTAGAAAACCCTAGATATATCCTCGAATATGAACATGATCATCAAACAATTAATAAAGACAATATTCAAGAATATAATCAAAATAATCTCCAAGAATAACCAAGAGGCGAATATGCTTTGTTAATCGAATCGCAAATGAACATAAAATCAAAGAACATAGTAAAATTCTTGAGAATCAAACCCGTTTTGATACCATGTAGAAATACGTTCTGATAATCATGTAGAAAATGATAATGAGTAAGCATATCATAGATAAATAATAACGAACATGGAAAGAACACCGAGATTGAACGTGTAACCCTACTCCATGAGAAGCAAGATGAAACCACGGGAGAAGGCCTTTAAGGGCCAGGTATTCTATATTGCTTTCTCTCTTTCTCAACTTTTACGAACTTACAATAGGTGTAGAGCTTCTTATATAGTCCCACCTGTAAAACCAAATCCCACTCATAGTAGATGGGGGACTAAAGTAGAGGATGTGGTAAGTGGACCCTGGAGGGATCCAATTACCCATCTATACAATTGACGCATACTCCAACACAACTCCTTGCCAAACTCTGAGAAACTCAAACCCTAGTTTGGTATGTCGTAACTTAGAAGATGCATCTAAATCTGATTAAACTGCCAAAAAGTCCCAGAATTATTTTGGTTTGAATTGGATTGATCCAAAATAAAATCCTAATTTAGGCTAAGTCAAAAACTCCAAGAATCCTAGATTACCAAACATAAATAAAAAACCCTAAAGAAAACAAAATTTCAATGCAAGCAGGTCAAAGCTGCCCAAATAATGTCTGCTATAAGCACCAGACTACAGGGAGCTCAAACAAAGCAGGGGTCCAATTGGGCCTGACTAATGACCCATCCAACAGCTCTTTTTTCTTGGCCTAAAGGCTATGCATATATAGGACTTTACAATTCAACCTTGATTGATATGGAACCATTTGATTGTGCACGAAATTCATTAAAATATGCAAACTTTCAAGGTTAATTTTATCCTCATTTCTCCTATATTTTACACAAACATCGTATCAATAGAAATATGGTAAAAACCTCTATCAATTGGTTTAACTTGGGGCAGCTCTCTTAATTCAACACATGTGGGGAAGTTACCTCCCAAAAGCTAGCGTGAAAATAGAGCTTCAAACCTGTATTGGTTTAACTATAGCCATCTTATAGCTTTGATTCAATGGTCCTAAAGTGCATCGCTTCGTGGTATCACTATGTTGCTCGATCTCAATTAAGTAGTTTCCATTGTTCACTCAAACTTCAAGTCAATCCATTCATCCATCTTCGATTCAACACTTGAGCCATCTTATAGCTTTGACCCAGCAATTCTAATTCCTTGCGTCATGGAATATCATACATCGCTAGATCTCAATTAAGTAGTTTCCATCTGTTCACTCAAACTTCAAGTCAATCCATTCATCCATCTTTTATTCAACACTCGAATCCAAACCGCTCGCATTTGGGGTATTCTTCCCCACTTGAGTTTGTTGATTTGCAGTCAATGGCCATTATGACCTTTCCACTTCCCCTAATTACTCCCCATCAAACAACTAATCGTTAGTTCCCATAACAAGGAACACTAGCGCAGTTCATTCCATCTCTCTATCCAACCATGGTAACTTATCAGGAAAGAAAGTCTCGTACGACAGCTACGTCATCTTGGTCGCTGCCTTTTTTATTAGGACTGCTAAACCCTCCAACCTATGCAATTGTTTCTTAGGAACGTTGGTTGTCCTAGACTTGGAGCTAGGAGTTAAGCAGTTGCAAAACTCTAAGGCATTATAAGAACGCATATATTTGACATTGGTAGAAAAATACTCTTTATCCCATTAATGAAAGATTCGATAACAGATTCAGCCTCAGACTTATTCTTAAAAAGAGAAATCCAAGAAAGTATAGAAAATCATCTACAACGACCTTGTCCAGCCTCAAGGCCACGACCACGGCCAAAGTCATGACTGCGTCCTCCTTGGTAGTTAGGTCGTCCTCTAGCAAAATGTGCACTAGTCTCCGTAGATAGCTGAGGAGAGGGAGAATCAAGTTCCTGTAGTCGACCATATATCATCTCTAGAGTAGGTAGTGCATCAGTAGTTAGAAATTGGTCCTTCACAGTCTTGTATCGCGGATGTAATCCTAACAAGAAACGATACACTTGCCATTCTGCACGCTCACCTATCTTCTTATCACAACAAGCAGGCTGAAAGATAAGAAGTTCCTCAAACAGGCCTGTGATGAGCATGTAGTAATCGATCAAGGATGTATCTCCCTAACTTGCAGACCAAATCCGTGCGTAGATATCTGAGAGCCTAGACTTAGTTGTCTTTTGAGAGTAGGTGTTCTCAAGGCTCTCCCACTGTCCCACATAGCCTTTGCCGTATCCTTGTAAAGAAGATTTGATGCAATATTTGGATCAACGATGTTCGTCATCCAAGTAATCACTTGGCAGTTGTCCACGTACCAGGTATCGTAGTCTTTGTCCGTCTCCTTGGGCGGATCTTTTGTGAGAACATGATAGACCTTGGTTCTATTTCATCTCTTCAACAAGTTTAGTAATGAGCATAACGACCCTATTGTTCCGATGGAGAGAAGAACCTATGATTAGCTTTTCGAGAAATTTCCAAACGGTTCTTTCACTGACCACCAATAAACACCTTGAAGGATCTTGACCATAATACATAGTTCTTAGAGCCTTTTAGCTTTATAAAGGTACCATGTACCATCACAGAAGAAGTCAGGTACATGGGCTTGGGCTCTGTAGATGCCATGATGGTCGAGTAGGTCAAGAAAAAGTCACCTAGTTAGTTCTTGTAGTCTTATTCAAGCATCACGGAGACCTAGCAGTGCATCGATTAGGTAATCGGCATCAAGTGATGATACCTTAGGTGATCGACAAAGGAGAGAGAGGTAGTTGATGCGGGGAGCAGCGCGAGGCGTCTGGGACGGCATTGACGAGCACCTAGGGCAGCGCATGAAGCATGGGATGGCATCTGCCAACGCTGGAAGGCACCTGGGGTGCGAGCGGAGGCGCAGGGCACCTGGGATGGCACGGGCGAGCGTCTGTGGCGGCGCTAGGCTTCCTGGAGCAACAAGCGGTGTCGTGGGTTGCGCTGCAGGCACTTGGAGTCATCGCAGGTAGGCGGTGGCTGCTTAGGGAGGACTTGGGGCTAGCATTAGCAGAGGGATTTAGGTCAGAACACCAGTCTAGTATCGCTGCTCTGATACCATGTGGAAAAAAATGAAAGAATAGAAAGGCTTGCTTTATTCTAGAGTTCTAGGGGTCCTTATATAGGACAAAACCCTAGAGAGTTCAAAGGAGAAAATATATAAATGTCTCATAGAATATTCTGCCATATAAGATATTCTCTTAACATATACTTCTACCACATAGCATATTCTCTTAACATATACTCCTGCTACATAGAATATTCTCTTAACATATACTCCTGCCATATAGAATATTCTTTTAACATATATACTCCTAACAGATCTAATATACCAAAGGCTTCTAAGCATCCTTCAAATTAGGTCTATCTATCCTCCTCTGATTATACTCGCCACTTCAAATCTAAATCTATGGATTCCACGTATGACTACTAGATGTTTGCTTGTCTAGCCACCAATACATGTATTATGTTAGTGATGTGTTTATATTTATCCTATTTTCATTGTAACCCCTCTAGACAATATTTATGTATTTTTCCACTTATGAGCTCTCTAGGGTTCGTCCTATACAAGGACCTATAGACCTCCTCAATAAAACATCTCATTGTGTTCTCTCTTCATTTTCCACATGGTATCATAGCAATATTACTAGACCGATGTTTTGACCTAGATTCCATTGCCACCACCATCCTCTCGTCACACATCTGCAAAGAAGCCCTTGTGAATGACTCTTCCAGCAACTAAAACCCCGCGCAAGGGGACTTGGCTTCCTCCAGGAGGTCTTGCGCCTCCGCTAGGAGGACTTGCTCCTACACAAGGCACCAACGATGCTCCAGCACCTCTGTTAGAAGGTCTTATGTCTTCCCAAGGCACGGGCAATGCCCTAGAAACTTTCTCGAGGAGGTTCTGCTCCTCCGCCAGGAGCCTTCATGTATCGCCTAAGCACTAATGTTGCCCCAGCTGCTCGGCCAGGAGCCCTTACTCATTGGCAAGGCACCAACGGTGCTCCAACACATCCGCCAGGAGGTTTCGACCCTCCACCAAGGGGTTGTGTGCCTCTCCAAGGAAACCATGTTGACCTATAACCTCCGTCAGGGGGTCCTTGACATCCTCCTGGGCTACAATGGCCCATGCTGAGGAAATCTATGGGATTCCAACCATGATTTGCTGCTTGTGAAGCCCAAGGAATACTTGAAAAGGTGACCTAGGTCACCCTCATGCTTGATTAAGACAACAAATATCTTCTAGGTCAGCTTTCATGACCTACATGATCACCATGACATCCATCGAGACCAAGCCCGTGTAACCGACTTCTTTTGTGATGGTACAAGACACCTCTATCAAATTAAAAGGCATAGAGAACTATGTGATGTGGTCTCGATCCTTCAAGGTATTCATTGGGGGTCAATGCAAGAATTATTTTCTTACCAAGGATCTGCTCAAGGAGACAGACAAGGACTATGACACCTGGTATGTTGACAATTGCCAGGTTATCATTTGGATGACCAACAACGTAGATCCAAATATTGTGGTAAATCTCCTCAATAAGAATAATACACAGATTTGGGAGAATCTTGAGCATACATACTCTCAGAAGACAATCAAGTCTCGAGACTCTGCTATGTTCTTACCAAGGATCTGCCCAAGGAGACAGACAAGGACAATAACACCTGGTATGATGATAATTGCCATATTATCATTTGGATGACCAATAACGTCGATCGAAATATTGTGGTAAATCTCCTCGACAAGGATACTACAAAGGCGATGTGGGAGAATCTTGAGCATGCATACTCTTAGAAGACTACCAAGTTTCGAGACTCTGATATATACATGTGGATCTGGTCCACAACTCGGGGAGATTTGAGTCTTTTCCAGTACTACAGGATGCTCACTAGACTGTTTGAGGAGCTTCTCATTTTCCAGCCAGCATATTGTGATTAACAAGTCGGAGAGCGTGTTGAATGGCAGGTCTATCGATTTCTTTCTAGACTGCATCCATGATACAAGCCTGTGAAGGACCAGTTTCTGACGGCTGATACATTGCCCATCATTGAGACCATCTTTGAACATCTGTAGGAACTTGAGACACATGTTAAGCATCCTCCCACCATGTCATCTGCGGAGACTACAACCCACTATGCATTGTCAGGGAACAGAGGACGATCTTGTCCAAGGGGGGCGCCTGGTGCTCTTGAGGGCGGTGTTATCCGCCATGCCGGTGTACTTCTCCTCCACGCGGCTCATGCCTGCGGGGATCAGGAGGAGGTTGGAGGGCTTGATGAGAAGGTTCTTATGGGGCAGAAATGAGCAGGGCGCAAGGATACACCTGGTTAGCTGGGAGGAGGTCACTTTGCGGAAGGACGGCGATCTCGGTATCTGTCGGCTGGGCGAGCTAAACGAGGTGCTTTTGATGAAGTGGGTGGCTAGAGTCTGGGGTGCAGGTGAGGACCTTCGTTGCACTCTACTTAGGCGTATCTACGGGGTCGATGTTGCGGCTCCTGAGGCGACGGCGGCGGTTGGTTTACGCGAGCGGAGAACCTCTCCCTTCTGGAGGGTCGTCCTCTCGCTCTCCCAGAGCTTCCTGATGCTTTTCAGGCCGGTGTTGGGTAATGGGTTGCGGTTCGCTTTCTGGAGTGATGACTGGACGGACGGGAGAGCGATATCCTTGCGCTTCCCTCGTCTCTTTGCTTTGGCGGCTGACAAGGAGGTTAGGTTGCGTCCTGCTGGGTGGACGACAACTGGATGCCAACTTTTCAATCGGGACTCTCTGACCAGCGCATGGAGGAATTCTTACAGTTACTGGACGCGCTTCGGGATGTCCCAGGGCCCTCCTGGGGGCGGGACCACTGGGTGTGGCGTGAGGGCTCTTTCTCCGTCGGGGAGGCTTACTCGACTATTTGCAGACCGCCCCCCTCTCTTTCGGTGGAGTTGGCGGCGGACTGCTCTTTATTCTGGAGGTTGGGGTCTTCCGACGAAGGTTGCTTTCTTCTTCTGGCTGTTCAGGAGGAAGAGGCTCTTGACCCGTGACCGTTATGCTAGGTTGGTCGTGGCGGAGTCCAACAGGTGTGCTGTGCGAGAAGGGGATCGAGACGCTGGAGCATCTCTTCTTTGCTTGTCCGATGGTGCTTTGTCTTTGGGCCGATCCGAGCCTGGGCTGGGTTGACACGGCAGGTATCGATGGTTTCTGCAGGGCCCTAGGCGTTGCCAGGCATCGACCGGGGCTTGAGCTGTTGTGGCCTCTAGCGCTGGTCTGGTCTATTTGGTTGTCTAGGAATGAGTGGTTGTTTTCTGGCCAGAGGTTTTATGTGGAGAACGTTTGTACTCGTACCTTGGGCGTGTTGCGCTCTTGGCCTATCTAGAGCGCCCCTTCTTTCTCTTTTTTTGTACTCTTTCTGCTATTTTTTACTAATATAATTATGGGGTGAACTCCTAAGAGTGTCTCCCCCTTTTCTAGTTTCAAAAAAAAGGGAACAAAGGACAACATAGTTACCAGGGAAGACGAAGTCATGACTTTGGTTGTGGTTGCGGTTGTGGGTCAAGATGTGGCCGTGACTTTGTTCATGGATGTGGTCCTACCACAGCATGTTATACAACATGCATAAACAAGGGACGTTGGAATTATCCATCTAAACATTGTTGTGTAAAGTTGGCATACATCCTAATGCCAACAGTGCTTACGAGACAACTTTATTTGAGGCATCCTATGATACCATTGAGGACATGTTTGATCAGCACTCTGGTGGAGCACATGCACCCTTTACGGATTCTAAATATGCCTGTCTGAGGCAACTACTACATAAATCCATCCCCTCTGCCAGTGACGGTACTACTTCTGCTTCCACTGCGAGTCTGGCTACTACTTCAAGTACAATAGCCAACTATAACTCTACCTCCAGCCATGCTTGGATGATTGAATCAGGAGCCTCTACACATCTTGATGGGAGAAAATAGTATGCTTACCTTCTCACAGCCGTCTTCCTCTGTGAAGACTATTTGGGTTGCTAATCGGGTATGTTAAGATATTAGTTATCTTTCATGTCTTTTATGTATGATTTATTTCCTTTATCTTCTTTATGTAATTTGCCTAAAAGATTACTCTCCTATATAAGAGAATCCTCGGACTTCATGAATAAACAATTTCATTCTTTGCTCTCCACATGGTATTGGAACGACGATCCTAGATCGGAGTTCGAATACCCACTCGTGTCCTAGCCCTCACCCTCCAACCTCCACGCATGTGCAGCTTCTCCAATGTCGTTGTAGGGCTGCCACTGCCAGGACCCCCCACAGGGTTGCAACAGCGCCGCCAGGACTCCCCAGCACCGTTGCAGCAAGCTATTGGGGCTTCCTGAGTCGCCTCAGGGCCACCGCAACAGCCTCTTGGGCCCCTCTCAGTCCCTCTAGGCATTGTACAGTCCCTAGCGGCCTCTCGCATCTTTCCACAGAATCTTCCTTCCCGTGCTAATCTTGCCAACTTGGGAAGTATTACCGTTCTTTTCCATCTCATCAGAGTCAGATGTTTGAGCTCCTTCACTTAGATATTTGGGGTCCAAGTCATGTCCCTGATCACTACGGACATCGTTTATCTGGTTGCGATAGACTATTCTAGACTTTCTTGGGTTTTCTTGTTAAAGAATAAGTCTGAGACTGGATCTGTGACTAAATCATTTATTAATGAGATAACGAATATTTTTCTGCTACTATCAAGTATTTGCATTCTGATAATGCCTTAGAGTTTCACACTTTACAGCTATCCGAGTTTCGCAGGTCTCTTGGCATTGTACACCAGACCTCGTGTGCCTATACATCTCAACAAAATAGTGTTGCCAAGCACAAACATCGCCATTTACTTAGTGTGACCAGAACCCTTCTAATTCAGAGTCACACTCCTTGCTCTTATTGGGGTGATGTGGTTCTCACTGCCTGCTACTTAGTGAACTGTATGCCATCTTATTTTTTCGAAGAAAATATTCCTTTCTCGATTGCATTTCCCGAGAAGGATATGTTTTCCCTTATACCCCGTGTTTTTGGATCTGTGGTCTTTGTTCACAATATTTCGCATGATCGTGACAAGCTTTTCCCTAGAGATGTCAAGTGTGTCTTCGTTGGCTTCACTAGTACCAAAAAGGGTATTGTTGCTTTGATCCACTTCGGCGAATATAATTTGTCAGTACTGATGTTATATTCTTTGAAACTATTATGTATTTCTCTCCTACAGGTGACAGATTGGCCCCATCTGACTCTGATGAGGAGGTCTACATGCCTCCACCTCCTGCAGCTCTATCACCTCATGCACCTGCTCTACCACCTCCATCACCTCCTTCACCACCACCACCTCATGTACCTACACCTGCTTTTGTGGCTGCCTGTGGACAACGACCTAACTTGACTCAGTTTTTGCCACGTGTGTTTACACACAGGTCTCGCTCTGTTCCCTTGCTCATAGGTGTTCCCCATCATCCAGCATGCCTCATGCATGTAATGAGCCCATTGTTTCTACTGATGGCACTACCGAGTTGTCTATGCAGAAGGATTCCTTACAGGATGAGCGGGTGGGTACCCTCTCAAGAGGGGAACTTACAGGTTTAGGAGATGGTAGATGACCTCGATGTGCCAATTGCTCAGCAAAAGCAAAGACGTACTTGTACTTTATATCCTCTTGCAGCCTAAGTTTCTTTGAGTGGACTTTCATAGGATTTAGGAGATTTACTATGGCACTATCAGCCATGGAGATACCACGGGCGTATCAGGAGACCATCCAGGACAGCATCTTGTTATGGCACTATCAGCCATGGAGATAGCTGGGGTACAGTTGCGCGGTAGTTGAAGCCTTGTTTCAGCTCCAATTGACGCATCTGTTGTTGGGTGTAAGTGGGTGTTTACGGTGAAGCACCGACCAGATGGCAGCGTATATCGCTATAAGATGAGACTTGTCGCACGTAGGTTCATCCAGATATATGGGTTGGACTATCAGGATATATTCTCTCCCGTAACCTAGCATTCTACTCTACGTATACTTTTATCAGTTGCAGTAATACGGGATTGTCCCATCTCTTAGCTTGATGTGAAGAATTCATTTCTCTATATGACCTATAGGAGGAGGTTTACATGCAGCAACCACATGACTTAGCTATTGAGGGGGAGTTTCAAAAGGTTTACAGGCTTCACAAGGCCATCTATGGCTTAAGCGGAGTCCAAGAACATGATTCCAAAAGTTCTTAGATTTGATAGAGTAACAACATTTTGTTAAATCGATTGTTGACCATTCACTGTTTGTTTAGAGCATGGAAGGACATATCGATATCGATATCGTTTCGATATCGTGTCGATATCGATATATCGCTATATCTAGGAATCTTTCTGAAGAAAATGCCTGAAATCGGATATATCGATATATCGATTTCGATATCGGTCCCATGTCGATATCGATATATCGACGATATATCGCCGATATATCGGGATACGGCCTTCCATGGTTTAGAAGACTAAGAGAACTACAATTGCCATACTTGTTTATATTGATGATATTATTGTAACAGGGGATGACGAGTAAGGTACCCATGCTGCTAAGGATTTTCTGGATCAATAGTTTGTGACCAAGGACGTTGGTAGCCTACGTTAGTTCCTTGGACTGGAGTTTTCCAGGAACCAATAAGGTCTTGTGATGACCCAGAGGAAGTACATTATAGAGCTTCTCTATGAGACATGCATGGCAGATTGCAGGTCTGCCACTGCTCCTACATACGCGAGCATGAAGTACTATGATGATGACACTGAGAAGGAGGACAATAGGAGGTACATGGAGATTTTTGGGAAGATTGTTTATGTGACTATAACCAGGCGAGATCTATCCTTTACAGTGAAAAGAATGAGTCAAATAATGAAGCATCCTAGACAAGCACATATGGATGCAATCCATATGATTCTGAGGTATATGGAGACCTCACATGGCATTGAGCTTCTATTTAGCAGAGGTACATCCCTTGTAGTTATAGCATGTGCATATGCAGATTATGCGGGGTGTCCCAAGGACATGAATTCTAGTTCCGGCTTTACAGTGTTTATATGAATTTCCTTGGTGTCATGGAAGAGCAAGAAGCAGATTGTGGTTACCAGATCTAGTACAGAATCAGAATATAGGGCCATGGCACAAGCTAATACAGAGATGTTATGGGCCATATCTGTTCTTACTGACCTAACTGTTGAGATGCATCTTCCCATACACCTCCAATGTGACAACCATGTTGTTCTCTTCATTGCAAACAACCCAGCCTTCCATGAGAAGACCAAGCACATCGAGGTGGATTGTCATTACACTCATGACATGATACAGAAGGATCTCATCTCCATTACTCATGTCAGCTCTGAAGATCAAACAACAGGTGTACTTATCAAGGCCTTAGCCCGAGGGCCTCATCAGAGATGCTTCTCCAAGCAAAGCATAATAAATATCTACGCTTCATCTTGAGTGGGAGTGTTAAGTAGTTATCTTTCATATATTTGATGTATTATTTGTTTCCTTAGTCTTCTTTATATAATTTGCCTAACATGTTACTCTCCTATATAAGAGAACCCTCAGGATTCATGAATAATAGTTTCATTATTTTCTCTCCACAACCCATTCACCCCTTACTATTGTTTACACTTTAGAGTTTTCCTTCAAACTCCGACTAACTAGAGTTCATTGTGCCCCTACTTTCCTAGTCAGTCCATTATATGTTCCCGAAGCTATGTACTGAGCTTAAATGTAGGGTTATTCTTAACGAGTTCTGTCGTTATTTTTAGGACATATGGACGAGGCAGATTTTTGATGGAGACCATGAGAAGAATGGTCTCTATTACCTCAACATTTCATCTGATTCTAGTTTTGCTGGCACGGCATCTAACTTCGGCGATCCCCTTCTCGGGTACCTTTGCCTTGGCCACCTTCTGCCAAGACCATCTCCATGATGTCCCTGAACTCTCTGCACTCAAGCTATTTGAGTGCAAGGCGTGTCAGTTCAGGAAACATCATTGAGTGTCTTTTTCTTTACATATTGAGCCTCGTCATGAAGTATCGTTTCGTCTAGTTCATTGCAACATATGGGGCCCTATATGGTCTGTACTTTAAGTGTAGATAAGTATTGTGTTGTTTTTGTTGATGATTATAACCGATGCTCTTAGGTCTATTTGTTAAAGGAACATTCAAAGATTAATAATATTGTCGAAATTTTCTTTCAGTATATCAAAAATATTATATCCAGCAGTGATCAAATATTTTGTAACCGCCTTATTGGTTATGCCCGCTATACCCGAGATGAGAGTCAGGTCCGGATCCTTATCTGGTTCTTCCATAGTACCCGGGTTGATAACCGGGTTCGGGTCCGAAGCAACTGACCCGACAAGCTTACCAGCTTCAGCAGGCGGTACAGGCGCCACGTAGCGCAAGGACCCCCCTTAAAGTCATGAATCTGCGAGGGGAGCTGAGGAGCCGCGGGAGTCCCAAAAGGCAGGGGTATAGATAGACCCCCCTTCTCGAAAGTAGCAGAAACACCAAAGAATGGGAGTTGAAGAGACGCCCAAACGAATCGCGACGCATCGATTCCCGAGCGTCGGTCCAGCTCCCTTGGTCGCGACTCGGCGAAGCCCCTCCCCATGCTGCCTCCCGATTTCCCCTCCGGCCGCCCTCCACCTTGGACTGCTCGAGCCCAGTATCGAACGCTATGTCCCACCGCAGTGATCTTTATGGGAAAGCTCATCCTGCCCACACGAGCCCTCCTCCAGCCAAGAAGCTCCAAAGGCATCCCATTCACCTTCAAGATAGGATCGGGCGGCTCCCCTGGCCGGGAGCCCAACGACTCCAAGGCCTCAATCACCATCTCGCCTCCCAACATTGTGCGCAGGTTACGCAGGTTGCGCAGGGTCAGGGGTACCCCACCGATGCGAATTCGCTGCATGGTCACAGGCTGTCGCGTTCCATCCAAGATCGCCAGTCTGCGCCATCGCAGCCCCGTCCATCCCTCCTTGGACCACCTCAAGAGTTCTCTGGACTCTGTATCTGTAAGCCCTCTCACCAGCGCCCGCATCGCGGAAAGCGAGACCAAGTCTCCCCTGAATGTCACAGATATCATGCCTATGTCTGATGCTCCAATGAATGGGGCCTTCCCAGGCCCTCCTCCTTCTCCCAACAGCAAGCACGAGCTCCCCCCTCCAGCGCCCTTGGCAACCCTGGAGTGTGATGGGCTACAGTTGGCTCTATGCGAGAGACCTCTGCACTGGACGCAGCAAATGGCATCTCGACACTACCGAACCCAATGAGAGAGCGAGTCGCGTCTGAAACAGCCTCTCCCGAAAGGATTAATGAATGCCCGATTCGCACCAGCAATCCGACGACGACGACGCTCCCTTCGGCTGGGCACAGTTACCCAGCCGTCTTCTCCTCCCTTCTCTCCGCTCTCCATCAAATTTTCCAAGAGAGACTGGGATGTTACAAATGGCATTAGAGCAGATTCCCTCTAATAGTGAAAAGAGTTGTCCACGAGGTGGAGCCATCCCTTCCATGGAGTTAGGAGGAAAGGACTACTCAACATGTGAAGCTACCATTGTTACTGGGAGTCTTGAAATAGGTCATGAGCCATTGCGCAATGAGGACGTTGCGAATATTTGTAGGGGTGATTGTTGCACCCCAAACATAATACGATATTTAGTAATCACATAGCATGGTAGTAGCTTATAAACAGTATGAGCTACTACTATATAACTTGGACTTAAGCATTTTGGGTTGTGGTCATGGCCTTCAGTTGGAACCAAGCCAAACAAGTTGTTTGGGCTAGTAGTCTAATCACAACGTGTGGTAGTAGCTTATAAGTAGTAGGGGCTACTACTAGTCAACCTGGGCTTATATATTTTGGGTTGTGATCAAGGGCTCCAGTTGGGTCTAAGTCCAATAGGTTGTCTAGGCCAATAATCCCCGATAACAGACCGAACCTGAGGGCCCGAAACGTTACATATAGTATCAAAGCAGATTCCCTCTAATAGTGGAAAGGATTGTCCAAGAGGTGGAGCCACCCCTACGATAAAGTTAGGAGGAAAGGGCTATCCAAGAGGTGAAACCACCACTATTACTGGAAATAGTTCATGGGCCATTATGCAACGAGGACGTTACGAATATAAGTGGTGGTATTTGTAGCATCTCAATAACATAGTAACACATCTAGTAATCAAAAAGTGTGGTGGTAGCTTATAAGTAGTAGGGGCTACTACTAGTCAACCTAGGCTTAAACATTTTAGGTTGTGGTAATTGCTCCAGTTGGGCCCAAGCCGAATAGGTTGTCTGGGTCTGTAATCCCTGATAACGGATCGAGCGTATGGCTCGGGACATTACAATATTGGTTGGATTAATATAAATCATAAATATCAATGGTTTATTTATAATTGTCACAAATAATTTGCAAATTATTTGGTGATATTTAGCTGATACATAATTCTATGAATAAAGATTTAATGTAATGAGATTACATTAAAAAAGATTGGAGAGAGAAAATCTCTCTCCAACTCTCAAGATAGACATCCACCCTCCAAATCATGCTCTGGAGGTAAACTCCAGTCCAAGGAAGTAGCGTAGACTGCCAAGGTCCTTGACAATCCCGTATGACTGCAATAAAGAGAACCCAAAGTGTGGAGTGTCAAGCTACTAGAGAGAAGGCGTCTTGATAGTCTACCGCATAAGCCTGAGTGAACCCACGAGCCATAAGTCGTGGCTTGTAGCGATCAATGTTGTCTTATGCTCGACGCTTCACGGTGAACACCCACTTGCATCCTATAAGGGACACATCTGCATGAATTGTAACAATGATCAACATGTCATGAGACTGTAAAGCAGTCATCTCCGCCCCCATGGCTACCGCCATTGGCTCACCTTGAGAGCCTCCCAATATGTATGTGAGATTTCAATGGAAAATAATCCGACAACAAAATTCTTGAAATCTGGTGAAAGTCGCTACAAAGACACATGACCTGCGAGGAGGCATCGTGCACATGAACATTTGCTTTTCCTCAAGGCAATAGATCACCCCAAATCACTCTCCTGTGGTGGTTCTGGCTCATCATGTATATATGCATGCTCATCCTATGATTGACCATGTACGTCATACACACCACTAATATTATCAGTAGAAACTAAATTTTCATAATTTACCTGAGGTGCGTTGGATGTTGGCGATGGCATTGGAGCATGGAAGATATGTTGAGGTACATGTATAAGTGGTGGTGGAAGAACAACCGCATCCTCAGACTCAGAGGGACTCAATATGTCACATGTAGGAGAGTAGTATATAATGGACTCGAAGAAGGTAACATCGACACTAACATAGTATTGTCCTTTTTACAGGATCAAAACACTAATAACCCTTTGGAAGCAAGAGTATCCAACGAACATATATTTGACAGCTCGAGAAGAGAGCTTGTCACAATCAAGACATAAGAGATGGACAAATGTCATGTAACCAAATACCCATGGCATAAGAGAGAAAAGGTTATTCGTTGGAAAAGCAAGGGAGAAGGGTACATTTTAACCCAACTGTAGACGACATTTGATTTATAAGGAAACATAATGTCATCACAGCATCACCCCATAATAAATGAGGAGCCCGACTATGTATTAGGAGAGTCCTAGTGATATACAGAAAATGACGGTATTTGCATTCAACAACACCGTTCTATTGATAAGTATAGGTATAGGAAGTCTGATGGATAATGCCACATGAGCTGGAAAAAGAGACAGTTGTGTAGTGCTGAACTCAGGTGCATTATTAGAACAAATGTATTTTATAGAGGGAGATACATATTCTTTACTAGCCCCAGACTTATTCTTTAACAAAAATATCCAAGACAGTCTTGAAAATAAACACAAACCAAATACTACATGTGTCCCTAATGATCAGGTACACGACTTGAACCTCACATATCAAGATGGAATAATTCAAAAAGAGTCTGACTACTACGATCTTGACAACTTGAAAAGCAGAACCAATAATGCTTTCCATTTTGACATGGTTCACACTAGAAACTGGACTTGGTAGACATGCCAGGGATGAGACGACAAATCTTTGGCAACGGTAGATGACTGAATCTAAGATGCCACGTGTAGGTAGAAATCAACTCTACATAAAGAGAGGTGGCACCGGCATAAGGAGAATGGGTCAATGTGTACAACCCTCCATATTCACGGTCACATCCAATCACCTTGCTCGTGAATATATCCAGAAAAACAAGGGAAGTATGGTCAAATATAGCATGACAATATAAATATTTTGTAATCTGACTAATAGTAAATTCATGGAGAAGGTGGGTGAATGAAGAACTCTTTGTAGACATGTGGAGGGAGTCAAATGAACCTCCCCCTTGTCCAGTAATAGGGGAATGTGTCCCATCAACAATCACCACCAATTTACCTGGTTGTGTTGCACTATAAGTACCAAATTGCAAGCGATCACCGCATATATGATGTGACGTTCCAAAATCTATTATCCCATTTGAAGGATCTGTTATATTGTGACAAGTAAATGCATGCGTAATACATGAAGTACTAGTAGAGCCAATATCGGATGTATCGATACTAGAAGATCCGGTGAATGGTGGCATGATCTCTCTCATGCGAGCAACGAAGTCATTATAACGATGATCGGTGAGATCAGGAGCAGTTTAAACATGCTCAACAGCACAAGCCGGTGGTGGAAAGCCATGCCTGGAGTAGCACGTATCCTCTAAGTGGCATGATCGATGACAGTATGAACATGGATAACGTAGGCGTGGATCACCTCTGCCACGTGTGCATCGTCCTCTAAACGTAGGCGTGGACCGTCTCTATCTCTTACCACACGTCATATCTCTCTCTCAACCTTTTATGGTCGTCCACCTAGGGTTTGTTGAGAGAGTGATTGTCACCGCAATGTCGTCGTGTTGCCGGATTAATCGCTTCTGGAACTTTGCCTTCTTCGACAACTAGTACTCTTGAAGAAGACGTCAGATTTTGTGAGACAAAATCAAGAGATTCTTTGCTTGGATCGTCTCCTTGGATTGTAGCACGTGTCTCATCCATGCACCCACAAGTGTTCTCTCATTAGATCGGACTTAAGACAGGAAGCCTCTTCCTTTAGAGGCTTTGAAATCATAGTCACGCTTCAAGAGGTAAACCTTATACTCGTGTGATCATGATAAAACGGCATGGGAATTGTTCCAATACCATGTGGTTTCATCAAAAAAATGTAAATTCCGTTACACCATCGACTAGTATGACTAGTCGACCAAGATCAGATACGATTCGATTTCCACGCTTTTGAGATGCGTGAGTCCATTTTTTACTCAATTCAGTAAGATGGTTAAGCAATGAGGAGTTGTTCCCAATATTTGTTACCAAGATACTTCAAAGAAATGTGAAGAGACTTGGTCATGACTCCGGATTATATATGGTCCAAAAAGAGATGATTTAGGGACATGCTAGTACATGATTAAACACTTTGATAATATTATTAGTACCCCTCATAAATATTGAACCAATGCATTGGCTATTGTTGTATGGGACACCTGTAGGTATGCCTTGGTGATGTGGTACTAATACTTCCAGCTAAGGCAAATACCCTTCAATTGATATGTGGCTACACAAAGTAGTGCCAGATTTACTGTGAAATTATCAAATAAAAAGTTGGTGTATCGAGAAAAAAAAGTTAATGTGGTATGGACACAAAGAATCTCTTCACGTGCTTTATTTTAAAGTTGTAAAACTTTAAAAAAAATAGAAGTAAATCTATCTGAAGGTGGAGAATCTATGGAGCCAACCTTATTGAAAAAAGGAAAAGACGGTGGTGCTATTTTGTGGTGGACTTTCATTATCTTTCACTTTATTGAATGGTGTTAATAGAAGAACATATGGAATTGAATAAAGCATCTCGACGAGAGAATGACGACTGCCAAAAAAATTATGGTGTATGCGTACTAAGGATACATACGAGAGGTTACTATAGCATCGATAAAAATTACAATAAGGACATTATGGCCCCTATAATATTCTAGGATAGTCAGAAAGTTTAGCAAATATTATATTTTGCCAGGCACTAGTGCTATATACTTGCAAGAATGCCTAAGATTGTCCAAGTGTCAACGTATTCCAAATTGGACCAATTATGAGAGCCTTTGCAAGCACAATGCAACTATATATGCATGCATCTGCATGTCGATACATACACGTGCTCAAGGTACCGACATCATATGCATAGCCCTGCATCAAATTAAATCACTAGCATGAAGAAAGAACAACATTTAATTGTTAACCTTGAGTAACCATTACTTCCTCCAGGGAGATGTAAACCATTTGAAAATGCTTCTTCATTTTGCTTCAAAATTTCAGCCTCTTCAGCTAATGCAGCTCTCCTGAATTAAAAATTGCTCCCAAATGAATAATTGAATTATTCTATTTTTGAAATTTTGAATTTGCGATATTGAATATATATGCTTACAAACGACTTTGCTTCTCATATTCAGCACGAACCTCGTGTACATTCACCATTACTTCAAGTTCATGATCCAACCATTTCTGCATGGACTTCTCATTGTGCTAAGTTCCACCCAAGGTCAATTACCATTCAGTCAGTTAATTGAAAATTTTAACAGGACTAACTAAGTTTCGAGTACATATTCTAGAACTTACCAGGCCACCATGTGAATTGCCATTCGAACTAACTATAAAAACAAAAATAAATCCACACTTTGGAATGAGAACATGACAACTAAGACAAACATAAAAAGAATACAAAACTTTGCAAGTTCAGGTAGCAAACCAGAAGTTTCATGAGAAGAAGCCTTGCGAGCTTCTAGTAATTCTTTTAATCGTTTCGTAGCCATAGCAGCCTCTTCTGTCTTCCTTTGAAGAACCTAAAAATATCTACTCAATCAAAGGCCCTATCTGCCTTCTAGCATGCGGCACAATCTGAAAAGGTGTTGTTTTATCTATATCGAACAAACCAGATGTTTCAAACATGAGTCATAAAAAATTGTTGCCTTTTTTTAGTAATTAGTGTTTGCATCTCCGAGTCAAACATCTTAAAGGTTTATATGATCTGATATGCTCTGATCTGTCGGAGAAATCAACATTCCAAACAAATGTGATGGGTGGAAAGGTTACTTTGGCAAGTGTGATTAAGATCACTGTAGCCAAGGGGACTAAGAATCAGAAAGTTCTCTACCATCACCAATCAAGGGTTTGGAACATCTGAATCATTAATCTATTTGGAGTCAAATGTGGATGCTAGATTAGCTACAATAAGGGTGTGTTTGGTTCGTGGGTTATCTGGGGGAGGATAACCCGTTTTTGTATTTGTGTGGTTGGTGTGGGTTAAGGGTTGGGAGGGTTTGTGTGATGTGATTGTATTGAAATTTGAAAAAGTTAGTAGTAATTATGATATGATTGTATTGAAAAAGTGGGTAGTTGTTGTGATGTGATTGTATTGAAATTTGAAATAATGAGTAGAAGTTGAATATTTTATGATTTTTAGATGATATGATGGTATAATATATTTTTTTTGATGAAAAGATGGTGGGCCCTACAAGTGGGTTAGGAATATGGGTTTTGGGGGGTAACCCACCCAAAGTGGGGGTAACCCCCCAAACGAACACACCCTAACCGTAGCACATGCAAAACCTAGAAAGGAAGAGGTTAGATCAGCTGTATGTGAAGAAGTTTTATCAACTCCGAGTGCTTGGTACATGGGTAAATGGATCTTGGGTGAGATCCATTTACCCGTCTGTGACCTTTGTATATATCTCTCTCTCTACCACTGTATTTTTAAGTGTGAAAAATAGAAAGAAGAAAAACCCTCGCGTTGAAGAGTGTAGGGTGTTGCCCATGGTTCTCTCCCCTCAAGCTTGAATTACTATTCAGCCCCCTTCCCCCCACAAACCCAACAAAAATAATCCAGAGTGAATCCCATGCAGCAGGAATATTCATACATGAAAGATAGATCTACATAAGTGTGAAGAAAATTTGAGAATGAATGGAATGTCATATTCAATGGGTATAGGGTTTCTTCTTATATAGCGTGAAACATTAGAGATGTGAAAAGAGAAAAAATACATAGATGAACCGAAGGAATTACAAGACTCAATAACTATAAAGAGAAATAACCCATTAACTCTAATAATCCCCCCTCAAGTTGGAGCATATCTATCAATCATGCTTAACATGAAAATCTTCTACGATAGACGTTTCTTCAGTAGCGTCTATGTGAATATATCTGCAAGTTGAAGATCTGTGGAGATATGAGTAGTAATTTTCCCTCCCCTACTGCATCTCGAATGAAGTGACAGTCAACTTCAATGTGCTAAGTTCGCTCATGAAAAATTGGATTGCTGGTGATGTAGGTAGTAGACTTATTGTCACTATATAAAGGGACATGAGTAGTAATATGAAGTCCAAGCTCCTGTAGAAAAGAGACAGACAAGCTCGGTAATCTAACAAGTGGCTTAGGCCATCGCCCTGTACTATGCCTTTGCACTTATCTAGAAACCACTATCTGCTTCTTGCTATGCCATGTAACAAGGTTGTAACTAACAAACATAGCATAGCTTGTAATAGATCGCCAGTCCTTAGGTGAATTGACATAATCTACATCAGCATAAGTGGTGATATTAACATGGCCATTGATCCCGTAGAAAAGGCCTCTCCGTGGAGATTCCTTCAAATATCAAAGGATCAGAAGAACATCCTGCCAATGACTATAGAGAGGTATCTCCATGTGTTAGCTCTCTCTTCTCACGGCATACCATGTATTTGGCCTAGTGACAGTAAGGTAAAGCAATTTTCCTACTAGGCTTCTATATCTTGTAGAGTCCTCAAACTCAGGATCAATGGATGTAGAATGTTTTCGCAATTCTACAAGGATGCCAAATGGTTCGTATCCAAGTAGTCCAACCTCTCTAAGAATATCTAAGAAATATTCCCGTTGTGTTATATGTAATCTCTTTGTAGTGTGTATCACATTAATGCCAAGAAAGTAGCGGAGTTGACCAACGTCCTTCATGATAAATGCATTTCGGCTGGTCTCTGAAATGCCAAACTTTATCATCACAAGTAACTACCATATCATCAACATAAAAGACCAGTATAATTGTATCAGTGGACCGTCATGTGACAAAAAAATAGTCAGATGTCATCCTATGGAAATCAAGAGAGTTGATCTCAGTAGTAAGCATATCAAACCAAGCTTGTGGACTCTGCTTTAGGCCATAAATGGCCTTACAAAGTCGGTACACATGCTCCCCCTGGATTGAGTAAGCAGGTGATTGTGTTATATATATATAGAGAGAGAGAGAGAGACACACACACACACATACACATCCACGAGGTCGCCATAGAGAAAAGCATTTTTCACATCTAGCTGAAAGATAGATCGATTCTTATTGGCAGCAATAAAGAAAATAGTGTGGACAGATCACATCCTAGCCACTAGAGAAAAAGTTCTAAAATAATCCACACCATAAGTCTAAGTAAAGCCATTTGCTACTATAGAGATATTTAAATATTTCCATATTCTCTATGTACTTTTTTCTTTATTTTGTTTCTCAGTATCCATCTTATGTAATTTACCCATAGGTCTCTCCTCTATATAATAGGGCCTAGGGTTCTCAGAAATTAACAACGCACTCATTTCTTCCAACATAGTATCAGAGCGGTAGTCCCAGACCGGAGGTCGTATACCCTAACCCTAATCCACACCTGCCAGTCCTCCTTTCCGCCGGTGCCACCAGCTCACCAGCCCCCCACCCGCGCACCTTCTCGACACTGCCAGCCCGCAATCCCCCCCCCCCCCTCGTGCACCTCCTCAATGCCGCCTGCCCTTCTCGGGCCTCTCCACCATTGCTGTCAGGCCGACAACCCCCACTTCCGTCGTTCTCTCTTCGTTCACCACAGTTGATGGATTGTACTACATAAGTTTACATATGCAATCGAATCCTCACATGTCAATGTAGACATCTATCTATCGGTCTCCAAAACCCCTGTGATCTTTGTTAAGAAATAAACATGCGGAAGCGAACATGGAAAATGATAAAGAAAATAGGAACAGCGGGATTTAACTTGGAACCCTACTCCGTGAGGAGCGGGATGAAACCACGGGAGAAGCCCTCAAAGGGGCATATGCCTCTATTGCTTTTTTCAATGGATACAGGAGGTCTGGGGCTCCTTATATAGCTTCTCCAAAGCCTCCAAGTCCCACCACTAGACGATGTGGGACTAAACACATGGATGGGGTAAATGGATCTTCTCCAGGATCCATTTACCCTGCTACAACTCATGACGCATAAAACCAAGTACTCCAACACTCCCCCTCAAGCTGGAGCATGCAATGCTCAGTACGGACAAACAGAAAGAAACTCAACTCAACGCTACAGGACACTACAGACAATATCAACCCAACACGCACATTGTTGCAGTCGAGGACGTTGTTTCTCATGCCGTGCAGGTGAGGAGGACGAACAGGCTAGAGTGTGAGTCTGCAGAATCTCCTCGTCGGAGAGCATGTGCTCTGAACTGCGCCTGTCAGAGTCACTGCAACTGGAAATGAGTCTCCTTGTCGGAGTACTCTGGCCCGGTACAATAATGTGGACAACTGCTCCATCTCTGAAAAAGGGTCGAACTGAAAAGGTTGTGGATGTGCAATCCCTGTCGGAGTCCACGGTCGCTGGAGAATGGAGTCTGAATAAGTCTCCTCTTCGGAGAACTGGGTCTCTCCCATCTGGCTCAGAGAATGGTACACTACTCTGGTGTCCCTATGATACCACATGAAAACCCTTGCCAACATGGCATAGGGAATGGTCCTCTACTCTGTAGTCCCTATGGCTCACATGAAAACTCTGGTCTACAAAACAAGAAAGGATGGGGATCTCTGCAAAAGATGGCAAACAAGTGCTCATCTGAAATAAGACTGCATCCTTGTGCATGTCTGAAAATGAGTCTCTCTCTGGAGAACTCGAAAAAAGGTCCTCTCATCATGGAGTGTCTCGAACTTGGACTCTGACCAATCTGTCGAGTCTGAATCTGCACATCAAACCGAGACTTGGAATCTGAACGTCGAGTCTGAAATTGCGCATGGACAACCTTCGTCTGAAAAATTTGTAGTCTGAAAATCTGACTTGGTCTCTAATATGGAGTCTGGAAAATTTGGATCTGACTCGGACTTGACTCTACACAATACTCCCCCTTTCTCCCATACTTATCGGAAAATAAACATCAACAAATTGGGAGAAGATAAGATAGATGGGGAAAACATGAAACTTGCGGCTTTTCATTTTTTTGAAGTCGTTCTATTTTTTACGGCTTTTGCAATATTTTTTACTTACGTACGATTTTTTTCGTACACTCCTTTTTAAAAAAAACAATTTTTTCGTTTTTTTTAAATGGTCCACATGGGCCTGATAATCATGCCCCCCCAGGAAAAAAATTCGGCCCTTTCTTTTAAAAAAAAGCAGATCCCTGGGCCCGAAACTAAATAACACATTTTTCTTTCATTTTTTATAACTTGTGGTCACGAACCCTTTATCCTCTTCAACCTGTCGCCCCCGTTGGGGGGTTTGCTACTCGACCCCGCCTCCTGGGGCCTGGACTTGGTTGTTGCAGCGACCTGGAGGTCGACGATGAAGACTCGCCTAGCTGTGAGGATGCTTCCTGGCGACCTGGGCGCAGGGGGCTTGGGGTGCGGGGCTATCGTCCAAAGCCGTTAGTGCTCGTCGCTTATGGGGAGCAGTCATCGGGGGTGTGCCGCCGTTGCGGAGAAGATGGTGCTGCCTGGCTGGTTCCGCCTAGAAGGGCGGCTTCGAGAGGAATCGCACCGCCGCGCAGGAAGGCTGCCCCGGGCCCCTTTCGCTGTCGCAGGGGTGATGGTGCTCGTGCGCGCCGTGCATATGAAGAACTGCTTCTCGTTGGTGTTGGCGATGGGCAGGGGGTCTCGCACCTGCGCAAGAGCTTGCTCAGTCGTGCGATGCGCGCGAAACTGGAAAGAACAGAGGGGATTCGAGCGCCTGCCGCCTGCATGGGCCGGGAATGATCACTGGATGACCTCTGTTGCGGCTAGAGCTTGCGCACAGGAGATTTGTGCATTCAATCTTCACAGGATCAGGGCTGGAGCCGGGCGGCTTGGCAATAGGGCGGATCGAAGAGAAGCCAGATGCTTGTAGAGAAGCCAGAAGCAGTGGCTTCTGCTTTGGTCATAGGTTTCGAGAAATAAACCCTCCACGATAATCTCGCTGCCAGAACAAAGATTAGGGTTCCTGACGGGAACCCTAGAACTTGGATCTTGAAAAAAACTCGGAATAATTTTCCTCTCAAACAATCTTCAAGAACAACGAATAATATATCGAATCTCGAATTCACAAAATAAATAATATAAAACTCCTCGAGAATAGAACCCTCTCTGATACCATGTTAAGAAATAAACATGCGGATGCGAACATGGAAAATGATAAAGAAAATAGGAACAGCAGGATTTAACGTTGAACCCTACTCCGTGAGGAGCGGGATGAAACCACGGGAGAAGCCCTTAAAGGGGCATATGCTTCTATTGCTTTTCTCAATGGATACAGGAGGTCTGGGGCTCCTTATATAGCTTCTCCAGAGCCTCCAAGTCCCACCACGATGTGGGACTAAACACATGGATGGGGTAAATAGATCTTCTCCAGGATCCATTTACCCTGCTACAACTCATGACGCATACAACCAAGTACTCCAACACTCCCCCTCAAGCTGGAGCATGTAACGCTCAGCTTGGACAAACAGAAAGAAACTCAACTCAACACTACAGGACAGTACGGACAATATCAACCCAACGTGCACATTGCTGCAGTCGAAGACGTTGCTTCTCATGTCGTGCAGGTGAGGAGGACGAACGGGCTGGAGTGTGAGTCTGCTGAATCTCCTCGTCGGAGAGCATGTGCTCTGAACTGCGCCTGTCAGAGTCACTGCAACTGGAAATGAGTCTTCTCGTCGGAGTACTCTGGCCCACCACAATAATGTGGACAACTGCTCCATCTCTGAAAAAGGGCCGAACTGAAAAGGTCGTGGTTGTGCAATCCTCTTCGGAGTCCACGGTCGCTGGAGAATGGAGTCTGAATAAGTCTCCTCTTTGAAGAACTAGGTCTCTCCCATCTGGCTCAGAGAATGGTACACTACTCTGGTGTTCCTATGATACCACATGAAAACCCTTGCCAACATGGCATAGGGAATGGTCCTCTACTCTGGAGTCCCTATGGCTAACATGAAAACTCTGGCCTACAAAACAAGAAAGGATGGGGACCTCTGCAAAAGATGGCAAACAAGTGCTCGTCTGAAATAAGACCGCATCCTTGTGCGTGTCTGAAAATGAGTCTCTCTTTGGAGAACTCGAAAAATTGGCCTCTCATCATTGAGTGTCTCGAACTTGGACTCTGACCAATCTTTCGAGTCTGAATCTGCGCATCAAACTGGGAATCGAAATCTGAATGTCGAGTCTGAAAATGCGCATGGGCAATCTTCGTCTGAAAATTTTGTTGAGTCTGAAAATCTGACTTGGTCTCTAATATGGAGTCTGGAAAATCTGGATCTGACTCGGACCTGTGACTCTACACAATACTCCCCCTTTCTCCCATACTTGTCGGAAAATAAACATCGACAAATTGGGAGAAGATAAGATAGATGGGGAAAACATGAAACTTGCGACTTTTCAAATTTTTTAAAGCCGTTCCATTTTTTACGGCTTTTGCAATTTTTTTACTTGCGTACGTTTTTATTCGTACGCACCTCTTTTAAAAAAATTCAATTTTTTTAAATGGTCCACATGGGCCTGATAATCATGCCCCCCCCCCAGAAAAAAAATTGACCTTTTTTTAAAAAAAAGACAGATCACTGGGCCCGAAACTAAATAACACATTTTTCTTTCTTTTTTTATAACTCGCAGTACCCCTAGGGTTCCCACGAACCCTTTCTCCTCTTCAACCCGCTGCCCCCGTTGGGGGGTTTATTACTCGACCCCACCTCCTGGGGCCTGGACTTGGTTGCTGCAGCGGCCTGGAGGTCGGCGATGAAGACTCTCCTGACTAGGAGGGTGCCGCCTGGCGACCTGGGCGCAGGGGGCTTGGGGTGCGGGGCTATCGTCCAAAGTTGTTAGGGCTCGTCGCTTATGGGGAGCGGTCATCGGGGGTGCGCCGCCGCTGCGGAGAAGATGGTGCCGCCTGGCTGGTTCCGCCTAGAAGGCAGCTTCGAGAGAAATCGCACCGCCTCGCAAGAAGGCTGCCCCGGGCCCCTTTCGCTGTCGCAGGGGTGATGGTGCTCGTGCGCGCCGTGCATATGAAGAACGGCATCTCGTTGGTGTTGGCGATGGGCAGCGGGTCCCGCACCTGCGCAAGAGCTTGCTCAGTCGTGCGATGCGCGCGAAACTTGAAAGGAAAGAGGGGATTCGCGTGCCTGCCACCTGCATGGGCCGGGATTGATCACTGGATGACCTCTGTTGCAGCTAGGGTTTGCGCACAGGAGATTTGTGCATTCAATCTTCACATGATCAGGGCTGGAGCCGAGTGGCTTGCCGACAGGGCGGATCGAAGAGAAGCCAGATGCTTGTTTAGAAGCCAGATGTCATGGCTTCTGCTTTGGATCATAGGTTTCGAGAAAGAAACCCTCCGCGATGATCTCACTACCAGAACAAAGATTAGGGTTCCTGACGGGAACCCTAGAACTTGGATCTTGAAAAAAACTCAGAATAATTTTCCTCTCAAACAATCTTCAAGAACAACGAATAATATATCGAATCTCGAATACACAAAATAAATAATATAAAACTCCTCGAGAATTGAACCCGCTTTGATACCATGTTAAGAAATAAACATGCGGAAGCGAACATGGAAAATGATAAAGAAAATAGGAATAGCGGGATTTAACGTGGAACCCTACTCCGTGAGGAGCGGGATGAAACCACGGGAGAAGCCCTCAAAGGGGCATATGCTTCTATTACTTTTCTCAATGGATACAGGAGGTCTGGAGCTCCTTATATAGCTTCTCCAGAGCCTCCATTTCCCACCACTGGACGATGTGGGACTAAACGCATGGATGGGGTAAATGGATCTTCTCCAGGATCCATTTGCCCTGCTACAACTCATGACGCATACAACCAAGTATTCCAACAATCTTCATCCGACAACATGTCAGAAAATAAAGTCAATGTACCCACTACAGGTGCTTTCATAGGTCTGGTACCAATTGTCAAGAGGACGGGACGAACTATGAACTCTATGTTATGCAGTTCATGAGCCTTGTGAAGTCTAATGGTAAGAAACATATTCTTACCGGCGATGAACCGGTGGAGAAAACAAGTATTCATGCCTCGTGTGAGGCGGACAATACGTATGCCAAAGTCTGGCTATCAAGTACAATGCCGATAGAGATCGCCAATGGCGTGTTGCATCAGCTCACAGTTAAGGCAATGTGGGATATTCTCGCAACATCCTATTCTCAGGAACAGAATGAGACCAAGATCCTTCAACAACAACATGATATCTTCACTATCAAGCGGAACAGACGGCCTCTCCACTCATTGTACACATCCTTGCGTAGGATGTTTGAGAAGATCCACAGGTTCATGCCCCTGACGGCCACTCCTAAGCTGCAGAAGACATACAGGAATGCTACCATGGTTGGTGTATTCCTTGCCGCACTTGATCCTGAATATGACGCCTCTCGCTCTCAAATCCTTGCGGATGCTACTATTCCTCCTATGGAGGAAGCTTTTCGTAGACTTAGCAGGATCACGGCCCTGACCACTACTACTAGCCAGACCTCTTCAGCAATGACAGCCTCTAGGGGCAAAGGCGGCTCATCTAGCATTCATGGAGGTGGACCCTGTGGTAGAGGGCGTCGAATCCGTCAACCATGCACATAGTGTCATCGTTCTGGTCACTCAGAGGATACATGTTATTCTAAGCATGGTTTCCCAGCATCAGCATGGGTAGTGGAACATGTTGAGTCTCATGCACCTTCTACTTTAGATCATCGATTTGGTGATCCCATAGCCAGACTAAGAGATATCATGCCTCATGCCTCATCTCCAAGAGGCCATTCAGATGTGCCAGCTTCCGCTTCTGCTAGTACGTCCGCTACAACCAACACCTCAGGTAGTTTGTATGCTTTTACCTCTTGTCATGGATCTGAGATTACACAATGGATTATGGACTCTGGGGCGACACATCAGTTGTGGAGACAGAGAGCAGCTTACAGCATATAGGCAGGTTCCTCCATGGAGAACCGTGGTGATAACCGATGGGACTCATTCCTTGATCACAGGATAGGGGAAGATTAGTTTGATGCCTTCGACGCATCTGTAGAATGTGTTACATGCTCCTGATTTCTCTATGAATTCGTTATCTATTAGTCATATTACAAAGGATTTGCACTATCGAGCTATTTTTGACTGATCGTCTCTTATTTTTCAATACATTCTTATAGGCCGAGTGATTGGTTGTGACCGTGAGCAGGGTGGTCTTTATCGCTTGGTCAGCACTCCCTATGCAGGCATATCCTATCACTCAACCGGACCAGTCTCTCCCTATACTTGGCGTTTATATTTTGGCCACCTCCATCTCCAGAAGATGTGTCGCATTTTGCCGTAATTTCTCTGAGTTCCTCCTTCCAGTGTGAAGTGTATCAATTAGGAAAGCATCATCGATCAACTTTTCCCATTGGTCAGAGTCGAAGCAATAGCTTTCTTTTTGAGTTAGTTCATGTGGATATTTGGAGTCCAAGTCGTGTTCCTGATCACCAGGGACACAGGTTTTATCTTTTTGCAGTCGATGATTTTTCTCATTTGTCATGGGTGTTTTGATTGAAGAATAAATCTGAAGCAAGGGATGTGATCAAAACTTTTATCAATGAATTGCAGGATGTTTACTTTTATTCTGTGAAATTTGTGAGGATCGATAATGCTTTGGAATTTTGTACTCGTGTGCTATCATATTTCTTTTCCGATGTGGTATAATACATCAAACATTATGTGCTTACACCTCTCAATAGAATGGTGTTGCAGAGAGAAAGCATCGACATTTACTTATTGTCACTCGGACCCTACTCATTCAGAGGCGTTCCTCACATTCATTTTGGAGTGATGATGTTTTTACGACATTTTATCTAGTGAATCACAGGCCCTCGTTTGTCTTGGATGAGAAAATTCTTTTCTCTATCGCCTTCGCTGATAAGGAGTTGTTTTCTCTTACTCCCTATATCTTTGGCTCTGTTACATTTGTTCACCAATTGGCTCCAGGTCTTGACAAGCTCTCTCCTAGGGCTGTCAAGTGTGTGTTTGTTGGGTACTCCAAGACCCATAAGGGATATCAGTGCTATGATCCATTATGTCGGAAATACTATATCAGAGCTGATGTCACATTTTTTGAGTCTTTAATGTATTTCTCTCCTACAGGTGACAGGTTGGCTTCTTCAGAGTCTGATACTGAAATCTACATGCCACCTCCTACGAGTCAGTTGTGTCCCCTACCTATTCCACCACCACTACTTCCCTCTACATAGACGTGTATGACCGTTGTTCCACCATTACCAAAATTCTAAACCCGTCGACCAGTTTCTGCTCATAGTCATCACCCGTCATCCAGCACACCCCAGGTTTGTTCTGATAACATTGTTTTCTAACGATGGGTCTGGAGATATTTCTGTACAGGGATCATTGCAGGAGGAGGTTCCCGAGGATCTGGACATACCCATTGACATTAGGAAGCAAAAGCGTACATGTGTGTCATATCCACTTGCTTCTAGGTGTCTTTTCATCGCCTTACAGGGGATTTTCAGAGATTTACAGTTGCTCTGTCTGCCTAGATATTCCACGGACTTACCAAGAGGCCTTGAACGATAGTCATTGGAGTTTAGCTATGGAGGAAGAGATGGCTACTTTGCAATCCTGTGGTACCTGGACTTTGGTATCTGCTCCTCCTGGAGCATCTATTGGCAGTTGCAAATGGGTGTTTACTGTTAAATATCATGCAGATGGGAGCTTTGATTGTTACAAGGCTAGATTGGAGGTACGTGTTTTTACTCAGATCTATGGTGTAGATTATATGGATACATTCTCTCTTGTTGCTCGTCACTCCACTTTATGTGTTCTTCGGTTGCAGTGATACGTGACTGACCCTTATTTCAGCTAGATGTTAAAAATGCATTCTTGTATGGAGATCTACAAGAGGAGGTATACATGCAGTAGCCTCCGGGGTTTGATGCTAAGGGGGAGTGTTAACAGGTTTGTAGACTCCTGTGGTCCTATATGTGAGTCTAGATGACATGAAGACCCATCTGCAGGAACCAGTCTTGACACCAGAAGGGCATGGCATAAGATCTCACATGCCCTATATGTGAGTGCATCTACCTCCTCATTCATGGCCTTTTTCCAATCATGGTCCTACAATGCACTATAATGATCCTAAGGAATAGAAATAACCATCAAAACATCTGTAAATTGCATGTCATAACTAGATAGACTATCAGTGGAAGTAAAATGTGATTTTGGTCCCCCGCAAAGCCATAAGGAATTCTAATAAAGCATCTGGAGCTGCATAGGTCGAGACATTTGAAGAGGACACATCATCGTGCAAATAAGGAATATGTAGCAGTGCATAGTCAGGATGACTAGTGTGTCTTCTTTTGAAGACAATGGGTAGTGGTGGGAGCTCCAAGGTCATGTCACTAATAGGCTGAGTAAAGTAGCTAATTTGTTCAAAGAAAGTGATGTCAGCAGAAATGTAGTAACAATGACTAGTAGGGTCATAACACATATATTCCTTTTTGGGTGCAAGCGTAGCTAAGGAAAACACACTTGGTAGGACGAGGAGATAATTTATCTACGCAATGAGCCAAAATTCTCAATGGGAGTGGAAAGGATGTCTCATTTCGTTATAAAAGAGAGAAAGGAGTTACCCCTTTTAGGAAAAAGGGTGGGACCCTATTGATGAGATAAGTGGCAGCGAGGATGGCATCCCCGCAATAGTTCTTGGGCACATTCATGTGAGTAAGCAATGTACGAATAATGTCTAGAATATGGCGAAGTTTCATTTCTGTTGCCCCATTTTGTTGAGAGGTATATGGACATGATGTCTGATGAAGGGTTCCCTGAGAAGCAAAGAAAGACACCAAGTCATGTTGGGAAACTCAAGAGCATTTTCAATTTATATAGTTTGAATACAAGTAGAGAAAAATGTTCTAATTAACTGAAAGACGGTCTTGACAACCTACAAAGAAAACAAAGTATATGCGATCAGCATAAGTACGAATAGGACAAGATTCCAAATATCACAATGAACTAAAGAAGACGGCGATGATTGATGTGGCTTAATCGTAGGAGGAAAGTAAGTGTGATGATATTTGTTGAACTGGCACGCTTCGCACTTAACTGGTTTCAGTGAGAACAACTCACGAAACATTTAAGAAAGAGCACTACAAGAGGGGTGACAAAGCTGCAAATGCCATAGGAACGGGTCAGTAGAGATGGTGACCACACCGAAAATTGAGTCAGCAGGGATATCAAGGTAGTAAAGACCATTCTTCACACCCCCACCAAAAAATCTACATAGTCCAGATGTCCTGAAAATAGCAATAGAATTCATCAAAAATGACATGATAGTTCAATTCAACACATGGCTTATGAAGTGACAATAAGCTCAGAGGAAAATCAAGTGTGCAGTAAACGCCGGAGAGCCTGAGCTCGGAGGATAACTCCATAGTCCCAACAGTGGTAACAGGAGAACGAGCATCGTTGGCTAGCCAAACTGACATTACAGTGGAAGAGGGTTGAGAAAAGGTTATAAGACTGCCTTCTCCAATCAAGTGGGTAGATGCACCCTAGTAAATGATCCATGCTGGTGTTGAGACTGAAATAGAGTTGGATATAGTATCTCACATATTAGCTAGATGCATAGTACAAGTAGCCTCACTAGGAGTAGACTTCTACAAAAGCTTCATTAAGCAGATGACAGAAGTCCTTAACAGTTGACGAACACCTTGAAGGCTCAAGATCGGAGCACATAATCATCTGTGCCCTTGAGTTTGATAGAAGTCCCATGTACCACAGAGATAAAAGATGTGTATATTGGTTTCGCCTCAGTAGAATTTTATGCCATCAAGGTTAAATACAGGGTTCAAGACATAGTTGTAGGAACTCAAACAATCATGAAGATGCAACATGTTGTTCTTGTTTTTATTGACCTAGGATTCGCACACAAGGATCCTCGGGCACCACGAAAGATGTGCAGTGGTGTTGCAAGTCATGTGTGTGGGTTTGATGTGTATAATACTCAAACCTCGCTTAAGTCTCATGCAAACTCTGTAAATGCATATCATATGCAGATAGAAAATGCATATCAAACTCAGATTTATAGCGCCATTATAGACGTACTACTATAGCACTACAATAGACACATTATTTGTAGCGTTATGGTAGATGCATTGCTATAGCGATATGGTAGACATGTTACCGTAGCGATACGGTAGATGTGTTATTGTAGCACTATGTAGACGTTTTACTTACCGTGAGTAGCCCATGCTTTGCTTTGGCTGTAGGAGCATAGCCCTTGAAGAAGGGTTACAATTGGGCAGAAAGTTGCATGCGTGAAAGAGGCCCTAGTTGGAGGCTAGAAGAAGGCGGGTTCACGCCCTCGCTTGGCCGAAAGAAGAGGATGTAGGTGGCAGCGAGAAGTTGGGTACAATCCACGGTCTAAGACCGTTGCTTTGATACAATTAAGAAATAAACATGCAGAAGCGTAACATGGAAAAAATGATAAAGAACATAAGAAGAACGCGGGATTTAACGTGGAAACCTACTCCGTGAGTAGCGGGATAAAACCACGGGAAAAGCCCTCAAAGGGGCATGCTATGCATTGCTTTTTCTCATTGGATACAGGAGGTCTGGGGCTCCTTATATAGCCTCTCCAGAGCCTCCAAGTCCCACCACTAGACGATGTGGGACTAAACACATGGATGGGGTAAATGGATTTTCTCCAGGATCCATTTACCCTGCTACAACTCAATAGGCGCACAATCAAATACTCTAACACTCCCCCTCAAGATGGAGCATGCAATGCTCAGCTTGGACAAACAGAAAGAAACTCAACTCAACGCTACAAGACACTATGGACAATATCAACCCAACGCACACATTGCTGCAGTCGAGGACGTTGCTTCTCATGTCGTGCAGGTGAGAGGACGAATGGGCTGGAGTGTGAGTCTGCTGAATCTCCTCGTCGGAGAGCATGTGCTCTGAACTGCGCCTGTCAGAGTCACTGCAACTGAAAAGAGTCTCCTCGTCGAAGTACCCTGGCCTGCCACAATAATGCGGACAACTGCTCCATCTCTGAAAAGGGTCAAACTGAATAAGAGTTGTGGCTGCGCAATCCTCGTCGGAGTCCGCGGTCGCTGGAGAATGGAGTCTGAAAATAGTCTCCTCGTCAGAGAACTGGGTCTCTCCCATCTGGCTCAGAGAATGGTACACTACTCTGGTGTCCCTATGATACCAGATGAAACCATTGCCAACATGGCATAGGGAATGGTCCTCTACTCTGGAGTCCCTATGGCTCACATGAAAAACTCTGGCCGAAACATAAGAATAATGATGGGGACCACGACAATTGATGGCATACATGTGCTCATCTGGAACTGATCGCATACTTGTGCGTGTCTGAAACTGGAGTCTCTCTCTGGAGAACTCAAAAATGGGCCTCTCATCATGGAGTGCCTCAAACTTGGACTCTGACCAATCTGTCGAGTCTGAATCTGCGCATCAAACTGGGACTCGGAATCTGAACGTCGAGTCTGAATCTTGCGCATGGATAATCTTCATCTGAAACCTGTAGAGTCTGAAAGAACCGGCTGGCCTCTAGAGAATCTGATATCGGACGAAGACCTGTGACTCTACACCATACTCCCCCTTTCTCCCATACTTGTCGGAAAATGAACATCGACAAAGTTGGGAGAAGACAATGACTTGGGGGGAAAAAATCACAAATGCCGGTCTCCTTTTTTTTTGGCTGCGCAAATCATTTTTTTAAGCCGTTTCATTTTTTTCGGCTTTTCTCATTTTTTTGAAAACATTTACGTACGGCTTTTTTCTTCTTCTTGTTTTTTTTCGTATACGCGCCTTTTCTTCTTGAAACAAATGCCTCATTTCATTTTTTTTGAAGGAAACGGTCCACTTGGGGTTCGAAATATGCGCACAACCCCTTCCCCTCCTTTTTCGGCCCATATTCTCCCTTTTAAAAGAAACAAAAAAATCACCCCACTAATTAGGGTTCCTATCGGGGAACCCTTTCACAAAAACAAGCCGCCTCTGTGGTGCAACAGTGGTGGCGGCGATGTTGCTCCTTGTGTAGCTAGGCTCGTTCTTTGCCGCCGAAGTTGGGACGGGGACACGCCTAGGAAGGTCGTTGCGCAACCACCTAGCGAATCGGAGAGGATAACTGCACGGAGGGATCACGTGTAGGAGTCGAGGAGGAGATGAACGCGCCACCAGGGAGAAAGGGCGCATGGCGGTTTGCCTGGGGGACGCATGGGTAGCGGCATAGCTACGGGGCTCGCGCGCTCGATGTGCGCATGGGGTTCGTGCCGCCACGGAGGAGGTGCCTGCGCGAGCGGAAGAGGAGTTGTCGCCCGTGCCACCTGAGCACGAGGGCGCCGCCAGAGGGTGCAGAGGGGACGCCATTGTGGGGAGAGAAGACGCGGCCTGGAGCCGCCCTTTGTGTGTTGTTCGAGGCACCACCGATGATGACGAGGAAGGGTCGCACCTGTTGTGCGGCCTGATGCCGCCGCCAATGAGTGGACTCGTCCCGCGAGTTTTGCTAGCCACTAGAGATGGAAGCGGTGCCTGGATCTTGGATCTTGGTTCTGCGGGAAGAATCGTCAGGAGGAGGACGCCTGCGTGTTAGGGCGGCTGCTTGAAGATGTTCCACCAGGAACCCTAGATCGGCAGAAGAACTTCGCCTAGGGCATCACGCGGCCCTGGATCTAGAGATCATGCAAAGTCGACGAAGATTTTCCAGAACGTCGAGAACAAGGGTTCTAGGAAACCCAAACCCAAAATATGAAACCTAAAATCACATCTCGGATCTCGAATACAAAAATAAAGAACCAAAAAAAATTCCTAGAGAATCGACCCGTTTTGATACCATGTTAAGAAATAAAAATGTGGAAGCGTAACATGGAAAAAATGATAAAGAACATAAGAAGAACGCGGGATTTAACGTGGAACCCTACTACGTGAGGAGCATAATGAAACCACGGGAGAAGCCCTCAAAGGGGCATGCTATGCATTTCTTTTTCTCATTGGATACAGGAGGTCTGGGGCTCCTTATATAGCCTCTCCAGAGCCTCCAAGTCCCACCACTAGACGATGTGGGACTAAACACATGGATGGCGTAAATGGATCTTCTCCAGGATCCATTTACCCTGCTACAACTCAATAGGCGCACAACCAAATACTCTAACAGATACTATGTAGAGAAAAAATGAGAATGAATGGAATGTCGTATTCAATGGGTCCAAGGTTTCTTATATAGTGAGAGACCTAGAGAGGCGAAATAAGAAAATTACATAGATGCCTCAAAAAGTTTATAGGATCCAATAACTATAGAGAAAAATAACCCATTAACTCTAACAATAAGAAAAGACATGACGTATGAGTTACGCTATACGTCAGGAAATTACCAATTTTTGTCTTTGATTCACTACTTCTAGTTTCTGTTTCTCATACTCACTTCTTCTTCCCTCTTTCTTTAACTGCAAAAACAACCAGTCATTCCAAATGGTAAGAGAACAAAATTTAATATCAGGAACCAATTTTATCTTGTTTGACAACAAAAAGATTAAGTATTTCGTTAAAAGGAAATAAAAGATGCTAAAAAATAAGCTAACGCAGATATTTAGAATAACATCTAAAAAGAATTTATTAATAAAATATTCATAAATGTTTCTCTGGTAAGTTGACAGTAAATTCAATTGATAAGGATACACCCAAGTCCAAAACTGAAACAATGTGGAATGAAGTGGAGTTTCACTTCTCGGTTACATTGACGAATTTAGTTCTAAGACGTGCTAAACTCCAGCATCAAATTCAGTACAAAAAACATAAAAATGATGTATTATGCTCACTAAGAATTATGCCTCACAAAATCGTAAAGTTCAAGTAATGAAAAGGATGTACGAAATAGCATATGGATGCTGTTGTTCAGCCAACTAAAAATTACCCATGTCCTTCTGGACATACCTGCAATAGCTCCTTCTCACGAGAGGCTTTCCATTGTCGAAATTGTTCCATCTCTTGTTTTATTTTGTGTTGCAATTGAACCTTCAAAATGGTTGCAGATTTCATACAAGTAACAACAAGTGCAGTCATGAAAGAAGCAGCATAATCTTGGGGGAAAACCACCTTCTGGGCCTTGATTGATTGAATTTCCTGTTGCAGTTTCTCTGCAGCTTCATCACTTTTCTGCTTTTGCTTTAAGAGCATAACCTGATTTTCTTGTTTTCTCTTAAGGTCTATTATCTGTATCGTTGGCATTAAATAAGACAGCATATAATGGAAACTTTTTTCAAAGAAAGGGAGTTAAATGTTGAGTTGAAGAGAAGTTCTTTCCTACCTGTGCTTCAAGGGATTTCAATTGTTCGGAGTGATTATCAGATGTCGGTCCTTCAGATGTGGTAGAAAGGCTTTCCACTTCAGCCAATAAACGGTCTCTTTCATGCTGCATTCTCACCAGCCATTTTTATCCTTAAAACACTATCAAACGTGAAGTCAAATAATTCTCTTCTTGTCATTATTACTGTAACAGACCTGTACAGCCCGTTTCTCGTCTTCTAGTTCCATGAGTTTCTTCCCGAAGTGTTTTTTTAAGAGCCATTACTTCTGAGGCTCTGAACATTTTCATTTCCGACTGCACAAGTTTGGAATACGCAATCTAGCATATGTAAAGTAACTAAAAATATCTGGACAAGGAAACAACTACCAATGAAGAGACCCGAGAAAAGAAGATATTAAATGGTGAAATGAATCAATCAATTTGCAAATATGAGTATTTAACAAGGTTTGACTTAAGGGACCTATGCCCTTCTTTGCTAGTCATGGAAGAGTAGAATTAATCGAGCATATATAGACCAACACCACCATATTTCTTTGTGGGAAGAGAGACTTCGTCAATCATGGGCAGATCCAATCAACTTCTTGAATCTCAAGAGAAATAACAACCTTAATTTAAGCAAAGGATGATTAGATCCACAGCTTCTTGCTGTCTCGTATTTAGAACTAAGAGGTCACAACTACATGGTTCCACATATGCATTAGTGTTAGGTGATTAGAGCTGCCAAAACCCATTTGATCTATTTTGCGCAACCTGCCACATACAGCATAATTGGGTTGTCTGTTCATGGCATGATTAAGATCTTCGTTCCACATTTTTGAAGCACCACTTCATGATGGAACTTTCAACTAAAACAGGATGCAGGATGCAAAATGAGATGCATCTATATGTATCCATTGAATGTGATTCGATTGGGTATATAAAGCTTGGACATGCATTTGTTTACCATGAGGACTACATATTGTATCAAACCCCCCATCCCCCACTCTTAATGATGGGAAATGAGAGGGAAAAAGTAGCCACTAATGACCTGCAAGCAAGCATGCTCCGTCAATTTTCTGCCTGGTTTAGGGGACTTTTCCAAGTAAATTTGTGCATCCTATGGTTGTTTGTCCATTGTTTCTGTCAGCATGATGTCAGAACATGTTCCAATCTATTGGTATCTCAAGGATCTGATTTTGTGGCGTGGAAGAGAGACTCAACAATTATCAAGTAATCCCAGGGTCTCTTTTATATAGAGAATATATTTCGACAATAGAAAAGGAAATTTACATGATATACAAGAAAAACCCCCTCAATAATAATTCGTCTAAATACCCTCCTCAAGTGGAAGCATAAGCATCGATCACTCCCAATTTGGAACCAAGAAATATTTTCTTTGGAAGCAAGGAACCAAGAAAGAAATGCTGCTTCTGGAGAAGTTCCTTCATAAATATGCATGCCAACTATAGCTCAATAGCTACGAAGGGAGTAATAATTTAAAATCATTTTGCAGCAGTATGAATGAAATAATAGTCAACTATAATACGCTTTGTGCACTCAAAGAGTGGTCACCCTTTTATCATCGTCAATGTCTTAAAAATGCAAGGGGAATGAGGCTATTACCAGTGATTAAGGCAAGGCATAAACCTCACTTTGAAGAGTAAATTTTAAACAAACTAGAACTACACAAAATATACTATTCCAAATTATGGAAACAAGACAACTCTAGGAAAAACCATGTCCATATCATTTTAAACATCACATTGAAGCATTATAATTACATATATCATTTTAAACATCATTTCGCCTTCTTTAGAGTCAACATATGACATAATGACTCCTCCGATGGGGGGGAATGAATTGACTTATTATGTGAGCTTATATCCCTCATATATAGGATCCGCGAAGAAGATAGACCGACAAAGGTCCTATGGGTTTAACTATTGGCAATGATGGTGGTGAGATGGACCATAGCATACTGGCAATGGAGATGGAGACCACTCGAGTAATTAACCTGTAGGAAGGAGGGGGCTACATGGTAGTTGATGGCCGGTAGAGGTAGCAGGGTATCCTCGCAGGGAGAGGCCGCTCAGATGGTGTCCTTTCTAGTGACGAACACGAAGCTAATAATGGTGACAGAAGAGGAGAAGCATCATTTGCAGCTCAACAACACGAACACCGAGGTGTTTTGGGCCACATGTAAGATAAAGGTCAGGGTGTGAAGTTTAAGAATCTTATTTGGATGGAAGAATAGGATCAATCTAGGACATCGACTATGATACTAAGTGATAAGAGACAAAGATTTGAATTATTATGTGAGGTCAGACCCCTCATATATAGGAGAAGAGGAGTCCAGTTTTTAGAAAATATTATAGATGTAACCCTAGGTGAAGATCCTAGGGTCTATGAGAAGATTACATAAAATCCCATAAGCTAAAAATAGAAAGAGTTCAATGGGGCTGCCCCTTGGGGGAGCTAACTTGGCTCCCCCCGCGCAATTTCGCCCATTTTTTATTTTTATTTTTTGAAATTTTCTTTTATGAATATTCATCACTATATCCCTATATTATGCTATTCAAATTGTGCGAAACAGAGACTTCTACGGCCTCCATCCAGACGGTCATTTTTTAACGGTAACAGAATTGCTAAAAATAACCCTTTTGGATGGAGGCCGTAGGAGTCTCTGTTTCACGCGAAATTTGAATGACATAATATAGGGATATTGATGAAAACCCACGGAAGAAATTTTCAAAAAAATAAAAAAACGGGTGAAATAACGCGGAGGGAGCCCCCATTTTATCCAAATAGAAAATACATAAATTCTTTCACAACTCCTAACTTCTTTAATGACTATTATATTCCACTCACATTTTCTATATTGATTCTACCCTTAGGATCGTCTCTTGTTGTTGGTAGTCATCTCTATATTTTACTGGATTGAATCTATCATCTTCTCACATCATGGGAAAGTACATTAGTGATATAGTCTTGATGGAGTGTGGTAGGTATGGTTTATTTAAGAAATAAACGGGGTGGGAGGAGGAACAATGTTGAAGAAGGAAGGGATTCAGCAGTCAGACTCTGATGTACTGGTACATGTGTTAGTGTACCACACCTATATCAAAAAACACAAAAAGGTGGTTGTTTGAGATCTGAGTTTTACGATGCACTGGTATAGGCCTTAGTACACCCGTACACCAAGAGATGGACATCCTAGGACCTCCCTGATAGTAAGTTATACCGGTAGACACCCTATGTACCGGTACAAAAAGGATTGAGGGTGGGGATGTCAATTTAGGCGAATCAGTTGTGTACCCGACCTGAACCTGCTCTATTTAATGACTCAAAACCCATCCAATTCATTTTTTCATGGGTTTGGGTTTAAAACTTACTACCCATGCGGGTGCAGATTTGGGGTTGGGATTCCGTCATGGGCACCCAAACCCGAACCCATCGCAAACCCAAATATATATGCATACACGTATACATACATATGAACACACACATCATTTTAAATTCACTTATATAAAAGTTGTTGAAAGATGTCATTGGTGGCTCATGTATTTACTCCCACATCGTGTGATGGTGGGAGTTTGGTGCCTTATGGGGCTATTTAAAGAGCCGCACACTCCATGTATCCATTGAGAAATTGAATGAATCATCAGTCCTTTGAAGTGATTCTCCCGTGGTTCATCATGTTCCTCACAGAGTAGAGTTCCACGTAAAATCAAAGTGTTCTTCATTTTTATGTTTTTGCTTGGATTCGCTTCCGCATTTCATATTTTTAGAAGTCTTATTGTGTTTCTCCTCATTCATTCACTAAATAACATACATATATTTTTAATCCAATAGTTCAAGTTCATGATATTCTTGCACATCTGTTGCATATGTTTGATGTCTCCAAATTAGCTCCACATATTATGTGTTAACCGCTAACTAAATGTCAACGCCATATGCATTCATTCTCATATAATATATGCTCTTAATTGGTTTTGAATTGACTCTATGTTGGATGTGTGTCTAAAGTTTCTTTATAACTAACTTTTGTTTATCTTTTTGTGAAAATATATTGTATGAATAGTTAGTTAAAGTTTAAGATTTGATTTTATATTAGATATGTGTATCCGCTTGAAACAAAAAATTAATAAACGTGTGGGTTTGGGTAATGATTTTATAAATGGGTATGGGTTTGGAAATACCAATACCAACCCCCAAACACCACAAGCTGACATGACTAATTGAATGTCAAGATTTGTGGATACAGTTATACCGGTACATAATCAATATACCAATGCCACAAGACTTGGAAGTAGAAACTCCTTAGGGTGTATGTATTACTACACCATCTATGTAGTCGTACAATAGGACTTAAAGAGTGTCTGTACTGAAATACATATGCGAATATGCACTAGTAATTTAGACGGGTGCATATTTGAGTACACCGATGCTATAAGACAAAAAGAGTGTGATCTAAATGTTGTTCTTGATTTATGTTGATATGTATGTGGCGCATCAGTACTTGGTAGTGATGCTAGTGATCCTAATTGTTGTACTCGTGTGCAAAAAGATTGGAATTTGAGATGTTACAGATGTTATTAATAACCCTACCAGATGTAAAACCCAATGCATTGGTACTGTTGTAGAGGATAGCTGTGGCTATGCCTTAGTAATAGCTTGTTCTACAGTTCTACTATTAGTTTGGTTGGTGACACGAAATGAATAATGGATTAGCCTTCACTAATGTATTCCAGTGTTGAAAAGATCATATTCTCCGAGGGGTGATCGAATAAAAGAATGAACAGTATCGTGTTAATATTTGTAATTATTTAGTTGTATATTTTTTAATTATTGTATACGTAAAAATAATCAAATCTGTTGGGAAAATAGAAGAACTTGTTTATTCCATCAGCCCTAGGCTCTCTTATATAGGAGAGTAGCTATGGGTAAATTACATAAAGAGTACGGCAGAAACTGGAAATAACTTAAGAGTACATAAGTGAATAATATATGTTTACACTCCCCCTCAAGATGGAGCATAGATATCAATCATGCTCAGCTTGGATGCACACTTCTGGAACGGACCTCGTAGTAATGCCTTGGTAAAGATGTCTGCAGTTTGATTCTCTGAACTGACATGGGATGTAACAATGAATCCCTTCTGGATCATATCACGTATAAAGTGACAGTCAACTTCAATGTGCTTGGTTCGTTCATGGAATGCTGGATTGTTTGCAATGAATAAGGCCGCCTGATTGTCACATTCTAAAGCCATAGGAAGTGGAACTTCTATATGTAAATCTATAAGCACAACCTTTACCCACATCATTTCTGTGCTAACCTGGGCCATAGCCCTGTATTCAGATTCAACACTAGACCTTGCTACCACAGTTTACTTCTTGCTCTTCCATGAGATTAGGGAATCTCCAACATATACAGCAAACCCCGACGTAGACTTCCTGTCCTTGGGACACCCGGCATAATCTGCATCTGCACATGCTGAGATAGAGATCGCTTTGCCTTTCTTGAACAGCGAACCCGCACCTGGAGATGACTTGAGGTACCTGAGTATCATATGTATGGCATCCATACGAACCTGGCGTGGTTGCTCTATGAACTGGCTCACTCGACTCACTGCAAAGGCTATATCGGGCCTAGTGATAGTGACATACAGAAGTTTGCCCACCAGTTCTCTTTATCGTCTCCTGTCCACTTCCTCTGTATCATCATCATATAGCTTCATACTAGGGTCCATTGGTGTGGTAGCAGATCGGCAACCAAGCATTCTTGTTTCACTCAACAAGTCAGTAACATACTTTCTCTGAGACATTCTACTCTACGGATTTTGCTGTCAGTTGCGGTTAGAATATGTTGGAGTTGCAGAATCTTTGTCTCATTCTTCGCTTGAGAATATGTAGCGGCTAGAATATCCCACATATCTTTGGTTGTGGGCTGATGGAGAATATCATTGGCAATCTCGATTGCCAGAATTCCAGATAGCCATACTTCAGCATATGCATCATCTGCCTCCCACGAGGCATTGACTCCAGTCTTCTCAGCAGGCTCTTCTTCAGTAAGAATGTGCTTCTTACTGGTTGACTTCATCATACTCATGAACTGCGTTGCCCACAATTCATAGTTCGAACCATCCATCTTCACAATCGGTGCTGGACCTCGAAAAGCACCTATGGATGGGATATCTGCCTTGTTTTCAGACATACTTGTAACCAAAGACTAGAGTAGTAGACTGAGGATAAGATCTACACGGACATAGACAGGTTTAGTTGCAGGTGTAGACTTCAAGCAACCAAACCCATTCCTTTGGAGTTGTGCGCGCTAGACACAAAATCGTGCAGGGCTGATTCACGACTTAGGGACGCACAACAAATAGCGTGTGATAGGGAGCGCAGGAAGCGCGTGAGAGATCACGCGATAGAGCGCACAGGCATGCGCATTGGAGATGCGCGAGATGCGTGAGGTAGCGAGCAGGTGTGCGCACTGGAGAGCGCTAGGGCGCAGTCGTGCATACTGGCGATGTGCGCCTGGGCGCAGATGGTGCGCGCAAGGGGTGGTGCTCAGCGCAGGTGAGGCGCATAGAGCTCGGGGCACACGAGGCGCACGGCCAGTGACGCGGGTGGGGGCCGACGGCGCGCAGAGAGAGAGAGAGACACGCGGGTGGGGCTAGGGTTAGGGTTAGGGTTTCAAGAACTCCGGTCTAGGACCGTTGCTCTGATACCATGTTGGGAAAATAGAAGAACTTGTTTATTCCATCAGCCCTAGGCTCTCTTATATAGGAGAGTAGCCTATGGGTAAATTATATAAAGAGTACGACAGAAACTGGAAATAACGAAAGAGTACATAAGTGAATAATATATGTTTACAAAATCCAGATATTCTTTTATATTCATATTAGGGATTTTTACACCACGAGCCCTAAAAACTTTATAAATTACCTTCACGATAATGTATTTTTCATAATTATCACTTGAACCTGCAAACTTGCTAATTCTTGCACTACGGACCATGTGGTTAACTCTCGGCCTTTTGACCGTTATAACGTACCGGATTTTGTCAAAAATATATCATATCTCCCCATATTGTTTATTAAAATTACAAGAGGTGCCTTTCTTCTTCCTCCTCTCCCCTTCCCTCCATCATTTTTCTTTTCCCTTCTCCAAAGCACACCCCCAAGCCCACCACCAACAATGTCAGCACCCTCCCCACCCCCAACTGCCACCTCATTGCCCCTTCTGTTGTCTCCTACAACAACTTCACCCTCGGTCACTGATGAATCTATGGTTCATCACTGTAAAAGTTAAAAATAAAGCTTTTCCTGTGTAATTAGTTGCATATCTCCATTTATTTTGCATTATTCTCATTCATAAATCTAGAATTAATGTCAGCTTTCGGCATGCATTTTTGCATTAATCAAGAATCCAAATTCACTAGTAAATATCACATGTATATTCATCATATTTCCCATATTTTAATTTATTTTTCATTAGATCAAAAATTGCATAAAATCAACTCTATAGTGTATATATTACTAACACTAATAATTAAAAAATACCAAAAAAATACTAACTTGTAAAATTGGCCAATAAAACCCTAACCTCAATTTGAGACTAAGAACCTTAAAATGTGAATATCACTCTCATACAGTCTCCTATGGACCACTACTTACTTTTAAATTAAGGGATTTTTACACCCATAACCCTAAGTAATTTTGCAATTACATCATAACCCTGCATAATCGCGAATTACATGAGAAACCCTGAGTAATGCTTAGCTCTTACATGACATAAACTTGTGTTATGTTCCATTTTAAATGCTCATTATATTTGACGGTTTCCATTTAAAAAGGCTATACTGTCCATAGTATTCATCCTTATTTGCAAAATATGCCATCCTTCTCTATTCATCATCGGACGGGAGGTTGCAGAAGCTCTCCTTCCCGACATTGATGATTAACCCTCCCCCACATCGAAGCCTGCCCATCTCCCCCCTGCCGAGAGCACCACCTTCTCGTCCCCTGCTTTGAAGACCCACTTGAAACCCCACGCCCCCGCTCCCGTTTGAGGCAACACGCCCCCTCCTCCCGCGCTCCCAACTCCCCCCGACCTCTGCTCCCACCACGGCCCCAACCCATCGTCGTCTGCAGGGAAAGCCCACCCCCCTCCCTGGCCCCGTTGTTGACCTCTGCTCCTGCCACACCCCCTCCCCCCTCCAAACAAAACCAGTTGATCGACCTCTGCAGGCTCCGCCCTCCGCCACAAGCAAAGCCCCCCCAGCGGATCGACCTCTGCAGAAGGCCCCTTTCGCCCCCCCCCCCCCCACCTCCCCCACCACCACCTCTCTCGTCAACTTCCGCCCAGTCCTGTCGTCGTTGCCACCTACTGCTCCTCTGCACCCGCCGTCGCCGCCCTCTATCATCGTCAAGCTCCCAATGTCTCGCTCCAGAGTCACGTTGGGTACGCGTGCTGGCTCAAGAGAAAGATGTGGATACTTTTTTAAAATTTAGGTTATTCTTAGCCGTTAAATTGTCTGTAGGTTAGATCAACTAAATCATCTGGTTGAGTTAATGAAGTAAAGTAACAAAATGTTATGGGTGTAAAACGACATACTTATTCAGGGTCCTGAGCACAATTCGTCATTATGCAAGGTTATGAATGTTATTACGAAATTACTCAGGGATATGGGTGTAAAAATCCCTTAAATTAATGTACATTCAATTACCTTCAAAACAAGATCAAATTCAAAAGAATCAGATTTCATATGTGAAACTTGGGTTTTGAGCACCAATTGTATATTTTACATATTAACCTAACTACCACTTTATTTTATCTTTTTATTTTCTTAATTATTAAGAATACAAAAAATAGATTAAGTTGTAAACATTTATCTCATATTTTCTTTGATTTAATTTTGACTTTTATATTATCTAAAAAAGGCAAAAAATGCAAAAGACAAAAAATCAGTATTTTATGCCTATAAGGTACTCCCAAAAATATTTTTTTTGTACGGATGAATTCTTTTGATTTTCGATCCTTCACGAAAGTTGTAGATCTCGTCGAGACGAGCAACTTTCGTGTTGACCACTTTTTGATTTGACCCTTAAATTATTTTTTTTATTTTCCTTGTCATTTAATTTTCGATTTTTCTGGGAGTGACACATGGTGGCTCCGGGAGCTGCCACGTGTCACCCCATTATAATTTTTGTTTTCTTTTTATTTTTACTTATTTATTTATTTTCTTATTATTTTATTTATTTATTTTCTTTTTCTTATTATTTATTTTATTATTTAGATATTTATTATATTAATTATCTTATTTATTTCTATTTTAATTATAATTATTTTTTATTATTATTTTTATTTTATTTTATTATTATTCTTATTTTTATCCCTGCTACGTTGTCATGGCCATCTTCCCCTTCCTTCCCCTGCGCAGTATGTGCGACCCGCCCCTGCCGCTCGCAGCCCTCGGGCGGCGCAATCGCCCCCTCCCTCGACGGTAACCACCTTCCCTCATCTTTCTCTCTCTCCCCTACCCCAACTGCATGATCGCGTCGCGCGACCCACATCCCGCACCTCCCTCTTCTGCCCTGCCAACTACCCGCACACTCCTCGATCTCCCATCTTTGTCAGATCCGTTTTCCCCTAAACTGCAACCGCCCCAACTTCCCACATCCGCGCGTCGCAAGCCCTTTTGCAACCACATTTAAAGCAATGAACTCCGCTCCTCGTCAATGATCATTTGCCTTTCACAAGAGGCATAGGCCCAGCTCGCTCATCCCCTTTGGTGACAGCTCCGGGCTTTGGAGCTTGAGTCGACGACGACCCGTTACTTCCGACGAGATCCAAAAGGAAGCATTCATTTCTGTTGCAGCTGCTCATGCAATCGTTGAGCTCAAGCCAAGCCGGGTTGTCGAGCGACAACCAGCTGGAGCATTAGCTCTAGCAACCCGGGCACAATTTGTATAGGTGAAATCCCTTCCTCTTCTTCCCTTTTTCTTCCTCCTCTTTCTTCTTCGTCTATTTCCCCTGTTTTTTTCTTCTTCGTTCATCGTACACCTACACCCATTCATCTTCGTTCATCCTCGACCACTACCACCCTCCGTACATAGGAGGAGGAACTCAGGTCCTCCACCACCTGATCTCCATCCCATCCACTGTATCGTCACAGCTTTGCCATTGTCATCATCTATCAGAGCACCCCCCCTCGCTTCGTTCTTCTTTCATTGCAGGTCTCAAGGAGTTTCATCCGACGACTGCAACCTTCATTGCCGACACGTCTTACCGTCGCACCTAGCACCTGAAGCAGCCCCGCCACCACATCGGTCGAGCTCCTCCAAGCTTCCACTCTCCAAGCGAAGTCGACTCCAAAGCTCCAACGCAATCTCCCCCTCTGCTTCGTGTGTTGACCGGGTTCGACGACATTGTCGCATCCCATTTCTCAGTCGCGCAGGAGCATCCTCGTACCACCTCCTCGCCCCAGAGTCGTTGTCGCACCCCGCAGCCGTACCCCCGCGCGACCACCAGGACCACCTCGACCACCGCCACTTCACCTTCAACGTTCGCCTTACCGTGCAGCCACACCTCCAACCGCCCCCCTAGCCTCCAGCTTGCCTCGGCCGCACATCGTTATCCCCATCCTCTCCTCACGTCTAGAACATGTGACGGTGGGGAACATAAATCGCCAGAGCCCCTACGCTTCCCGCATATACTGCTGCCAAATCCCCAGCCAACAAGCAGTAACGTGTGTGACACGTGCTAATTGGTTCGATTGCAAGAACACCCCCCTCCTCCGTAATTGCCAGAAAGTCCAGCCTTCCAGGAGGCACGTGACGTGCATGTGACCTCCTGGAAATTTTGCATAAGCACCCATTAGAGACTAGGTAATTGCATATAAGTCATGTCAACATATATCAATTTTATTTCTGTAAATTGAATTTAGTACCATGTGTTTGGACCTTCATTTGAACCTTTATTTAGCATCATTTCATTAATCTAAAAATTGTCTATTGTAGAACAACTCATGCTCCATCATTGTGGATATTGAATATATTTTTATGAGATGTGTTTTATTTTATACATTATTTTGGTGTAAAATTGTATGACTTACCCATTGCATGCTATAATTCATACTAAATTAATCGTTGTTCGAAAAATTCTCAAAAATTCATAGTAGCTAAATTTTAGTGTGTTCCACATTGTGCCCAAATTTCATGTCATTTGCACATATATCGGTATTGGAATAAAATAAATAGTGATTTCATTAATTGATTTTTAATAGACTGAAAACTCATTTTTTCTAGAGTTTAGAATTTACAGTACCCCTTTAATGGTCCAGTGGTAGTGCAGTGTGTCTACCACACAAAAGACCAGGGTTCAAATCCCACTCTTGCAGGGGTTGCGTTAGGTAGACGACGGTCAGAATAGAAAATAGTTGAATCATTCAACATGGATTTGAGAAAGAATCCATGTAGCCGACCCTACTTATAGTGGGAGAAGGCTTAGTACATTTTATAGATCACACATAGAATCATCTAGGATAATTTTATTTCCTGAAAATAATTAGGTTTGGTATTTATTAAAATTAGTTAACTCAAAATCACCTATTCTACATATTTAATTCACAGAAAATTCATTTTGCATCCAAAAGTTCCAAAAAAATACAGTAATAATTTCATAATACTTCACCTTCTGGCCAAGTTTGAAGATTTTTGGACTTGATTCGATCGTAAATTGTATTTTAGTCCCTGAACTTCTAAAATAGCATTTCACTCATTAAGTTTATTTAAATACAAAAAATTGCCTCGTTGGAAACCTAATTCTAGATTGACTATAGATCAACCTAAGGAGACGGTGGCCTCCTTAAGTTCGACCTTGGGCTTACCCAAGTAAAAAAATTGACCGCTCACTTTAATTGGATAATTAATCAATTTAGCAATTTTTTATTTTCGAAATTACATGACTACAACGAACAAATCGACGTTAATTCCATAGATTAATTAGGGCATCCGAGGGTACGTCAGATGGCGCCATTACCGGGTAAGCACGGCTTAGGATAATTTTTAAAAAATCTAGATTTTAGATTTTCCACCCCCCGGGAGTCTAACCCTTGTTTTTTTCTTGTATATATCTCTCTGTTTATTTTTCTGCATTTATTTATTTATTTCATTTTTTATTTTATTTATTGAGTCTATCTCTCTGACCACCATCTTATTTTTTGTGGGAGGGACCCGATGAGACGAAACGACCACTTAGGTGGCCGAGCAACTCATGAGCATTAGAGGCAGGTTTTTATGGGAAATAACCGACTGAAGGATTCACATAAATTTAAGATCGAGTTGAGTCGTGAGAGAGTGTAGAGTCCTTGGGATTTTATTTTTCTGTATTTATTTTATTTTGTAATTATTGCACATTTTCAATGGATTATGATTGGAATCTCACGTTTGTACTCGGACTTGGACATTAATTTGAGGTGTCTCGAGACATGTTTCACTCTCCGGCGAGGATGGGATTCGACTTGAATAGTGAAATTAGAATAGGCACATGATAGTTGAATTTCAAATTTGTATGTGTCATTCGTAGTTTAGGCCACACATCTCAGAAGATTCACTATCTTTTAAGATCCTTAATGAGGCGCACATAAACACGTACTACTTAGCCAAATTAAATACAATGTAAATTCGCAAGCATTTAGTGTAAATTTAAAAATTCAGTTTTGCATAATGCATGGAAAGTGTTGGGAGTCACTGTAAGTATACCTTCTTTTGAGCATGCATCATTGCTTCACGTTTACATTCTGATTTTCGATTCCTCCCTTGTTTTACATCTTAGGATTTAAGAGGAAATTGGAACTGAAACGTAGATGTGCTTTGTTGTGTTCAGTTTAAATTTCAAGTGACAACCTAACTTTAAAATTAGGATCGAATTAAGAAGATTGATTAAACAAAATTGGAATAAAAAAGCCTTATTTTACGAGTGTATAAAAACCCCATTGTATGAATTTACTTGCAAGTAAGAGAGAGACGACACTAGGATAGATCCAAGCCAGGATTTTCATATAGACTACTGGTTCAAAAAAACGATTAGCTACTTCTCAATGAGGATCTACGGGTAGCCGGTAAACAGTCCAGATTTTCTTAACAGAGTGGGTGGTTTAGAGGATATCATGTAAGGCTTCATCCTCAAGTAACGGGTAGTCGTATTTTTACGATCCGTACTTACTCCCATACTGGTTGAAAGTGGGTGCAACTAGTCTTAAGAATCAGGCCAGATTATAGGGAAATATAGGCACCTAACAGCTCGTTAATCTTTCAAAGTTTGCATTTATCATCAACTAAAACTGACAAGATAATTCGATCGAACCTTTACGGCCCTCACACATGGAGTTAGTAAGTTTAGGGGTTTTGCATTGTGTTTGTATTGTGTGAGTATTCTCCGCACATTCAAGTGCACTGTAGAATTAACACCTCATTGAATATCGCGTTCTAATTGTTTTTTTTTTGCCACTGAAGATGACTGAGGGGATATTTATTCGGACTTCACGAATCTCTCGTTGAACCCTCCAAGAAATACGTCTTCAAAGGTCTAGTCACAACTTGGGCCAACCTGGACTCATGACCCTCTTGAGCTCAGGATTACTCATTTCTGAGGACCCTGAGGAAGAAGAATACCCATAGGACCCCATGAGAATGACACTAGCCAGACTAGCTGCATCTAAGCAACAACAAGCCTTACTTCGAGCTCAGATAGGATAGCTCAATGTTGTGGTTGAACCATTAATGAAAGCGACATATAACCCCGGAAAATACAGAATTCGGAATTATTTGAGTTCGGTCGAATCTGAAGTCGATTTTAAGTTGACGTCGCAGTTCCTGAACCTGTTGTCGTATTTCGATGGGAATACTTCTGAGGAGGCATATGCATTCCTAAGGGACTTCGAGCTCGTATGCGCTAACCTTAGACATCCTAATGTTAGACATGATTATATTAGGCTCACAGTCCTTCCATTAGCCTTAGGTGGCAAAGCTGACTATTGGGTGAAGAATCTGGGAATTACAATCCACACATGCCCAGTTCAGGGACCTTTTTCTGAAGAAATTCTACTCCATAAGTACGACGAACATGATGAGGACATGCATCACTATCTTTTCCAGCTACCACATGAAGCCTTTCGTGATGCATGGGAGAGTTATAAGGCATCCTACAAAAATGTCCTTATCATGGTCTAGATGACAACATCTTGGTTCAGTCATTCTTCACCGGTCTCAACCCTGAGATACAGGGTTTAGTGAGCATTGCCTGCGGAGGCAGCTGCACTTCACACGGAACGGATACCATCTGGAGGGTATTCGAGCAAATAGATGAGACTAGCCGCTCGCAGACCACCAGCAAGGCATACACACAGTCCCCTAGTTCACTTTCATCTAGAGGGGGAAAGTCAGTTGTAGTCGATCTCTCTTAGGACGTGATCCCTAGCATGGGACTCCTTGCGGACAAGCTTACAGTAGTCGAGAGGATTAACAAGAGGATGGATGAGTTAGACCAGAGCGTCTCCAAAATTTCCAGACAAATGGAGGAGTTGAGTGAGAAGGTATCTAAGATAAAGATACTTGTTGTGATTGTACCCTCTGCTCCCTTATACCGAGTTCAACATGTTCTGGAGCAACTGGTGTAAGGGCAACTCCAGCCATATGAGCAAGATCAGTCCTACACCCATTCGTCCCAGCAGCAGCCCCCATCCATAAAGACAGTTCAGGAGGAGCCTCCATCAATTAGGGAGGCGAATGGAGTATGGTATACTCAGGACCCTGCTAGCAGGGAAGTACGAGAGATCGACAGACTTACCAGTGTCCCCCGACCTTTCACAACACCACATTCACCTCCGCACCACCTCCTTCATAGTAGAGTCCTGGATTTCAACCACCCAGCAACAGCGGTAGCAGTACCAACAATATGGCCGACAGGGCAACTACCAGGCTGGCCAGCAGGGCCCGTACTTTCAGCAGATGTCCCAGCACCAGCACCAGTAGAGGCAGTATTTGGGCCAGCAGGGCCAGTCTTCCCGATCTTCTCAGTCTTTTCCACTTTTTCCTTCGTCTGGTCCCACAGATTCACAATTCCAGGAGATACTCGACACACTTCCTTCTTATCAGAATGAAATTCATGACTTACGGGTGGATGCCAACCGCCTGTCCAGATGGAGAGACGAGCAATCTGCACCCTTTATCTTGATCCCATCCCAAGTTCAGGATAATAATCTTAAAAGCCTGGACCGTTCTAGTTCTCAACAGCACATTGGTCAGGTATACTATTCAGCTTCTCTTAAATCTATACATGAGATTCTTTTGTGTGACGAGTCTAACCATATATCACTTAAGAGCAGAAGGATCGTGATCGTACATGACCGGGCGAGGGACACAAGGAGGAACCTCTCTGGAGCTCTACTTGAGGAGTCTTCAGAGGGCGAGGAGGAGAGGCATCACATTCAGGGGCCCTATCAGCAACATTCGAGGATCTTTTCTCAAGGAACCGAGAAGAGGAGAGTACGAATGCAGCATCAGCAACATGGAGATATCTTGGATTCTATGGAGCACCTTACACCTCCGGTTGTGGCAAATACCACTACAGCTTCTTTTCCACAACCTGTAGTAGATGATTTTGATTGATCTCATGTTGTATCAAAAAGATCCATGTATGAAGAACTATGATTCCTTTAATTCTAAGAATGATCTTTCAGTTCATGATTCAGATTCTTCATTTTTTGTTTCCTTCCTCCCATCCCTTTCTCTCGTGCTCTTACGAGAGGAAACGTGTCAAAAAGATTCAGAAGGATGATCACGATATGGTACGATTTTGCAAAGAGAATATCACACACAAGGTGTCATTTGATGAGTACGTAACTAACCATCCTACATCCTAGAAATACCTTAAGATGAGATGCACACCAACTAGCGTTAGCAGAAATAAACCGGACAAATATGTGAAGACTCATGTCTTCTAAGTAGTTACAACCTATTATCTCAAGAGTCAGCAATTACCAAGGAAAAAGAGAGACATGCGTGCTCACTATGTGGAGAGTTGTATCGACGACATTGCATTTGCATACACTATCCTAGATAATGGTTCTTCAATCAACTTACTTCCCTTAGCATTATATCAGAAATTTGAGTTAGGGCCACTTCACAAATCCAGAGCTTTACTCCAATTTGCAGATCATTTCATGAAAAATCCTAAGGGAGAAGTGAAGAATGTCGTTATCTCGATTGAGGGGCAGGACTATAAGCTGACTTCACGGTCTTAGACGTGGAGACCCCCAACCATATGAGAGAATCTCATATTATTCTTGAACGGTCCTTCCTTAGGACCACAGGTACAGCTTTCGACTATGGTACGGAAATGATGAAGTTCTGTTCTCCGAACAGAGAGGTGAACCTTGAGATGAAGCAGACAAAATGGCAGCTGATGGGATAAAAATATGAGTTGTGTATTAGATGAGACATAAGGGCTCTCTTATATAGGAGAAAAGCCATGGGTTAATTATAAGAGTGATACTCAAAGAAAACATAAAATGTAAAACCGTACAGAGAGATACATTTATCTCAACACTCCCCCTTAAGCTAGAGCATATATATCAATCATGATCAGCTTGGAACAACACCTCTGAAATGAACCTCGTTGAAGATGTATGTCGTCTGATCTCCTGTGGAAACATGAGAGATGGATATAAGGCCTTTCTGGATCATGTATCTAGTGTAATGACAATCCACCTCGATATGCTTTGTCCGCTCATGAAAGACAGGGTTATTAGCAATAAATAAAGCCGCTTGATTATCACATAAGAGCTGCATAGGAAGAGAAACCTCAATAGTAAGATCGTTCAATACCTATCTAACCCACATCATCTATGCACTTCCTTGTGCCATGGCACTTTACTCAGATTTTGCACTTGATCTGGCCACCACTGCCTGCTTCTTGCTTTTCCATCAAACAAGCGAGCTGTCGACAAAAATAGCAAATCCATAAGTAGGCTTTTTGCCTCTAGGAAAACCTGCATAATCTGCATCAGCACATGTTGTCACCTCAAGAGATGTATCCTACTGAATATAAGGCCCGAACCAGGTGAGGTCTTCAAATATCTCAAGATCATATGGACGGCATCCATATGCGCCTTCCTGGGTTGCTCCATGAAGTAACTGACTTTGCTTACTACAAAGGCAATATCCAGCCTGGTGATGGTGGCGTATAAGAGCTTCCCAACAAGCTATCTATATCTTCTTCTGTCAACTTCCTCAATGTCCTCATCATACAATCTCATACTTGCATCCACGGTAGTAGTGGTAGATTTGCACCCTGTCATACTTGTCTCAGAAAGAAGATCCATAACAAACTTCCTTTGAGTCATCACAAGACCACGTTGGTTCCTGGCGAACTCCAACTCAAGGAAATACCGAAGGGTCCTTAGTCACAAACTGTTGACCTAGGAATTCCTTGGTAGCATGAATGCCCTGCTCATCATCTCCTGTAATGACAATATCGTCCACATAAACAAGAATAGCTACAGTACCTCTCTGTGTCCTCTGAACAAATAGTGAGTGATCCGCAGTAGACCGCACAAACCCATGTCGCTCTATCAACTCCGATAGCATTTGGTACCAAGCTCTCGGACTCTGCTTTAGGCCATAAATCACCTTATGGAGTCTGCACACCTTCTGGGACTCCCCCTCAGTAGAAAACCCTAGTGGTTGTTACATATAAACTTCCTCATGTAGATCTCCATATAGAAATGCATTCTTCACATCAAGCTGGTAAAGAGGCCAGCCTCCTGAAACAGCAACAGATAGAAGAATGTGAAGTGTCGAGTGTCTTGCTACTGGAGAGAAGGTATCCTAATAGTTAACCCCATAGGTTTAGGTGAACCCCCGTGCACAAGCCTTACCTTATAGCGGTCCATATTGCCATCTGCCCTCTACTTAACCATAAATATCAATTTGCAGCTCACAACTGAGGCACCTGGCGGAGCGGAGACAATGCTTCATGTACCACATGATTGTAGAGTTGTCATCTCCTCCTCCATTGCAAGTTGCCACCTACTGTCCTGAAGCGCCTCCTGATACATACGTGGGATAGTAACAGGCTAACAGCAGATAGTCCAACCATAAACTTCTTGTACTCCTCTGAAAGATGATCGAAGGAAACATGCACAACAAGAGGGTACGTGGTACATTGGCGACGAGACTTTCTTAGGGCAATAGGTATCTCCAGGTCATCGGCCTCTTTGTCCTTTGGAGTCAGTTCTTCCTGTGTATCATTCAAAGCTCCAGTTCCATCAGTAGAATATTATGTTCATGAGATACCTGATGCATGGTGGATGATGTGGACGACGCATAAGTAGAGGGGCGTGTAGAAGAACTGCGAGTATAGACATGGGGTAAAAATGTGGACTTGGTGGTAAGAGGTGGAAGTGGTGGTGGAGGAGACGAAGGCGGTGGAGGAGGAGTAGCAGTATGGGTTTCATCTGGTGGAGTAGATGGAGGTGGAGGTATAACAACATCCACTCCAGTAGTAGTATTTGACAACCTGTCACATGTAGGAGAGAAATACATGACAAACTCAAAGAAAGTAACATTTGCGCTCACATAATATTTCCGTTCAACAGGATCAAAACATCTATACCCTTTTTGGGTACGAGAATAACCAACAAAGACATATTTGACAGCACTAGGAGAGAGCTTGTCACGACCAGGAGTGAACTTAAAAAAAGGCAAAAGATCCAAAAACTCTAGGAGTGAATGAGAAAAGTTCCTTCTCGGGAAATGCAATCTTCCCTTCCCCCCAAGAATAGTTGACGGCATGCGATTTACCAAGTAGCAAGCCGTGAGAACAGCGTCCCCCCAGAAAGAATGTTGATTACGACTCTGAATCAATAATGTCCTTGTAACATCAAGAAGGTGACGATGTTTTCGTTCAGCCACCCCGTTCTACTGAGAGATGTAATTGCAAGAGGTTTGATGAACTATCTCGAGGGACCTGAGAAATTCATACAAGTGTAACGTGAAAAACTCCAAAGCATTATCTGTTCGTATAAACTTTACGTTAGCCGAGAAAAGATTTTTAACTTCAATAAGAAATGTTTTGATGATAGCGCCAGCTTCAGACTTGTGTTTTAACAAGAACATCCAAGAAAGTCTAGAAAAATCATCCACATCAACCATAAGAAAACGATGTCCCTGATGATCAGGGACACGACTTGGACTCCAAATATCAAAATGGAACAACTCAAAGGACTGACTACTGTGACGACGCGGACGACTCGGAAAAGAGAGTGATAGTGCTTTCCAAGTTGACAGACTTCACAATCCAGAGTAGTACGAGGAGATATTTACGGTGGCACTTGACACATCTTCTGTAGTGGAAGGTGGCCGAATCGAAGATGCCATATGAAAGGAGAAACAGATCCAGAAGGTAGAGTAGCGATGCCAGCACATGGTGGGACGGCAAGCTTGTACAAACCTCTCTGCTCACGACCATGACCAATCACCTTGCCAGTTAGTATGTCCTGAAACACAAAAGAAGAGGGATCAAATATGGCATGACAATGTAAATCTTTTGTAAGTTGACTAATGGACAAGAGACTCATCTGGAAATCTGGAACATAAAAGGCATTCTGAAGATGTATAGAAGGGGCTAGAACAATCTCCCCTGACCAACAATGTGCAGACGAACTCCATTAACAATAACCACAGACCTGCCTGGTGAGATAGATCGGTATGTACTAAACTGCGTCTGATCTCCACATACATGATGTGATGCTCCATAATCCATAATCCAGTCAGTTAAATATGAACTGTTGTTACTTGTAAACGCATAATGAATACCTGAGGAGCTAGATGAGGCTCTGGTCGTGGTTGCAGCATTAGTTGTACTAGGAGTTGGAGTTGTAGTAGTGGTCATCATGTCTCTCAGTCTAGAGACAATATCATCGAACCGTGGATCCATAGTAGGCATACTAGAATGCTCAGTCTGCTCAGCAACACGTGCAGACGCTAGATATCCATGCTTCTGAAAGCATGTATCCTCAGAGTGGCACGGGCGATGGCAATGGGAACAAGGACCATGTTGTCGGTCGCCTCCTCGACCTCAAGGTCCACAACCCCGAAATTGAGACGACCCCCCTCTGCCACGAGTAGCAGCCATAGTAGAAGGAGTCTATTGAACCGTAGTAGTGTTTGTGGTATGATCCTGCTCAAGCGCTTGTAAACCTCTTCCATTGACGATATCGTCTCACCAGTGAGTGTTGAGTACGAGAGACATCATATTCTGAGTCAAGAGAAGACAAGAAGACTCATGTCATGGTGGCATTCCGATATGCCTGTTGTTGGTCTGTAATGGTGGTAATAGGCATGAAGCTGTATAATCGCTCAAACATGCCTCTTAGATGAGAAAAGAGTGCGTGGAGCGGTCGACCATTCTGTTTGGTGGAGAAAATGTCGAACTGCAGCTGAAAAATCTTGCTCTCATTCTTGGCTTGACCGTATATGTCGGCCAATATGTCCCATAAGGCCTTTCCAATTGGTTGGTTAACAATATCATTAGCGATCTCCGTGGTTAACGTCTTGGAGAGCCAGATCCGTGCATAGGCACCATCTTGTTTCCATGATGCATTTGCCCCAGTCTTGTCTGTCGGCTCCGAATCACTCAGAATATGCTCCTCATTACGGTACTGCATAAGGGTACGAAATTGCATGGATTATAACTCATAGTCGGTCCAGTCCATCATCACGATAGGTGTCGGACCTTTGAAGGCACCGGAAGAGAATACATCACCCTTGTTTTCTGACATTGTACCATGTAGCCACGACGCGGAATAGCTGAGGATTATACCACAATAAGAAAAGATCGTCTACACAATCATAGGTGGGATTAGTTGTATATGTAGACCTATACAATCGTCCCTTGTCCTTTGTGTGATTTCAAGCGTCACATAGAACGTGGTAAATCAGATGAGAGGTGCGAAAGGTGCCTGTGGAGTTGATGGCAATGCCTGGAGATCTTCGAGCATCGCGCAAGGCGCCTGGCGGTGCAGAGGCAGTGCCTGGAGGCGCTAGGGCTGCACGAAAGATACCTGGAGTGGATAGGGCGGCGTCTGGCGGTGCGGTTTCAGCGCCTGGCGGTGCTTTGCGTCACGAGGAAGGCACCTGGCGGCAGGATGGCAACGCTTGGCGGCGCTCGGAGGCACGCCTAGCGGCACAGGGGGCATACAGGAGGCACGCCTGATGGCGCAGGGAGCACGGGAGGGCGCTGGCGGCGCTCGAATCGACGCGGGAAGACACTGGTGGCGCGGGGAGCCACATAGAGGAGTAGGGTTAGGGTTTTGGTGGGATATGGGAACTTCCGGTCTATGACCATTGCTCCGATACCATGATGGAATAAAAAAATGAGTTGTGTATTAGAGACTCAAAAACTCTCTTATATAGAAGAAAAGTCATAGGTTAATTACAAGAGTGATACTCAAAAAAACATAAAAATAAAATCGTACAGAGAGATACATTTATCTCAACAACAGCGACCCGATTCAAAGAGTAGTATAGAGTACTCATCTTTAGAGGCAGATTGCAATATGATCAGCACTATTGGGATTTGGAGACATTCCTCAAAACAGAGTGAGACCCTTTCATTTGGAGACATTCCTTCAAAACAGAGTGGACTCATCTTTAGTGCATGATGCAGTTTGCTAGGTGTTGCCTGATCTTGTAAGAGATGCATCTACCTATTCCCATTATGACGTAGAGATCCATCAGGATTTGTCAGTTCCATCCCCTTCAGAACAATCATGGGACATAAATGATGATCGGACGCGACTTTGGCCAAATTACCACATTTTTTGGCGATCCGATTCCCGATACTTCTGAGTTGGTGGTGAGTACTACATAGCTTAGCCTACCTCCATGGAGCGCAAAACCAGATTCAGATTCAGTTTAACCTGATCTGCTTGGCGATACCACATTGCCAGAACTGAAGTCACTTCTTCCTACACTGAAGTATGTCTTTCTTGCAGGACCCAAAGAGAGATATCATGTTCTCATTAGCTCATACTTGACTTTAGAATAGATATCTAGGTTTTTAGAGGTTTTACAGAGGAACCGCAAAGTAATATGCTGGACAGTGTCGGATCTCGTGAGGACCAACCCCCTCTCTGCTCACACCAAATTTTTACTAAGGATAATGTGAGACCTTCATGTGAGTTCCAGAGGAGACTAAACCCTAATCTATGGGAAGTAGTGGCGAATGAGATAGAGAAATGGTGCAGGACATGGTTTATATGTGTTATTTTTTACTTCAAGTGGGTGGCCCCGCTTCATGTTGTTCTAAAGAAGTCGGGAATTCAGATGGTCACCAACGAGGAGGGGTTAGAGATTGCGACACGATTACCCACATCGTGGCGTGTCTGTGTCGACTACAAGCGCTTGAATGTTGTAATCAAGAAAGACCACTTTCACATGCCATTCATTGATCATATCTTGGAGAGAATCGCGGGTAAAGCGTTTTTCTGTTTTTTACGGGTACTCAGGCTATAACCAGGTAGTCATATCCCTTGAGGACCAAGAAAAGACCACATTCACATGTCCATTCGGCACTCACACGTTCAGGCGCATGCCATTCCGGCTCTGCAATGCCTCGAGTACTTTTCAGCAGTGCATGATCGTCGTATTTGCCGAGATGGTGGGAGACTTCTTGGAAGTGTTCATGGATGACTTCTCGGTGCATGGTGATTCCTTTGATACATGTTTAGCGCACTTGGACCGAGTCCTCAGACGGTTTAGAGATGTGGATATGGTACTCTCTTGAGAAAAGAGTCACTTTATGGTGACGGAGGGTATTGTGTTGGGAGATGACATCTCCAAAAGGGGAATGGAGGTTGACCCTACCAAGGTGAAGATGATCAAGAAACTCGATCCACCTACCAACGTAAAGTCAGTGGTCATTCCTAGGGCATATTGGATTTTATAGGAGATTCATTCAGCATTTTTTGAAGATCGCCCGTCCACTGATTGAGCTCTTAGGGAAAGATACTGAGTTCGTAGTAGATCACAAGTGTCTGGAAGCCTTTGAGCTCTTGACGATGAAGATTTGTGCCTGCCTATCCTATAAACTCCTGACTAGTCTCTTTCCTTTGATATCATGACTGACGCTTCAGATTTCACTATAAGAGTTGTGTTAGGACAACGACGAGAGGTGATCACATTTGCGATCCACTACACGAGCAAAGTATTACATCCTACACAAAAGAACTACACCGTGACTGAAAAAGAAATGGTCGATGTAGTATGGGCACTCAAGAAGTTCAAGTCGCATGTTTTAGGCTCGAAGATGACAATCTACATTGATCACACAACCAATCGATACTTAATGGAAAAATACGCGAAGACGCATTTTCTTAAGTGGAATTTACTCCTCCAGGAGTTTGACTTGGAGATAAAAGATAAACATGCAGTGAAGAATGTTGTGGTTGATCACCTCTCCTGTATTGAGCTTAAGGATTCTCCTGATTTTGAGCCAGACGAGCCAAATTGTGTCATTAACTCACTCTTGTGGTATGCCAACATGGTGAACTTTCTTATCTCCAAGCAAGTTCCCCAAAGTTGGAGTAGGAGTAGCATTGACCGACTGGATTCGAAGAGATACCACTGAGACGATCAGTTCCCTTTCCTTAAAGGGTTGGATTACGTTTGGAGAAGGTGTATTCCTCAGGAGGAATACCAGAGTATCCTCACGTATTGTCATTCTCTTTAGGCTGGAGGACATCGTTCGGAGAGATAAGATGGGAGGGTTGTTACTCAGAGAGATAAGATACCCATGCAGCATGTGATCATTTGTGATGTTTTTGATACATGGGGTATAGATTTTATGGGTCCCTTTCCCAACAGCCAAGGACACGAGTACATCTTGTTGGCAGTTGATTATCTATCTAAGGGTGTGGAGGTTATCCCAACCCGAACCGCAAACAGCAAGACTGTAAGTTTGTGAGAGATCATATTATTGTCAGGTTCGGGGGTACCAAAAGTTTTAATATCAGATAGGGGTAGCTACTTCGTGAACCGTGTGAGATCTTTAGCCAAGGACTATGGGTTTGAGTATAGAGCCACTAGTCCTTATCACTCACAAACCAATGGCTTGGCAGAGGTTTCGAACAGAGAGGTGAAGAGTATCTTGTAGAAGTCGGTTCGTGTCGATAGGAAGAACTGGTCCCAGCACTTTGACTAAGTTATGTGCACCTATAAGACAGCCTACAAGACACCATTGGGCATTTAACCATTCAGGATGATCTATGGCAAGCCATGCCATTTTCCCCTAGAGCCGATTCACAAATCCGAATGGGCAATTAAGAAAATGAATTGGAGTTGTCACCTAGGGAAGTTGTGTTAAGACTTGAACTTGAACGAGCTCGTGGAAATCCGAACAGGGCATATGACAACAGTTTGATTTACAAGGACAAAGTAAAGAGATGGCATGATCAGCACATTAGGTGCAAAGACTTTGTCCCTGGGCAAAAGTTATGGTTGTTTAATGCCAGGTTGAAGGTGTTCAACGAGAAGCTCAGATCTAAGTGGACGGATCCCTTTATTGTTAAGAAAGTGCACGAAAATGGAAGTGTAGAGATAGCTAATTACACAGATGGTGCACAATCCCTTAAGGTGAATGGACAACTGTTGAAGCATTTCGTAGATTCGAAGGAGCAGCTAGTCCAAGTCGAGCTCATCAACTTCACGCAGAGTGAGCACAGATAAAATACATCATATTACTCTTCATGACGATGTAGCATCAAGATTCATTCACTCTTGTACATTCTCCCTTCTCTGTATATTCTCCAAATCCCATCGGTTCTCACACTCATTCCTGTCCTAGACTTAGGCTGAACAGAGCCTAAGTATGGGAGGACCGAAGCACACCTTGTATATATACTCATACATCTATCCTCTAGACCTCGTCCACCCCATTTCTGCTTGTACACTTAGGCTGACCAGGGCCTAAGTATAGGGGCTCGGGATGACTTTTTTACTTTTTGTTATTTTAACTCTCCTACGCTTAGCACGAGCTATGTCTTTTCTTCGCTTCTCATGCTCTGAGAACATAGCACATGCTATGTATCGGGGGGTGTATATATATTACATATATACTTTACCTATAGCTCATACTTTCGTGTATTTTTGTATATATTATGCAATAATTACAGGGTGGGTAAAATTGTGTAACAAAAGTTTTTTTTTGCAAAATACATGTATACCATGTCACAGTCACTGCAACTGAAAATGAGTCTCTACATGGAGAACTCTGGTCCACCACAACATGTGGACAACTGCTCCATCTCTGAAAAAGTCGAATAAAGACTGTTGTTAATTATCCATACGTAGATCTCTGAAGATGGGTCTCTTTCGTAGGGATCTCATAGTGGGCTCTCTCGTGGGAACCTCAGAAGGATCTCGTATTGGAGTTCAACACTGGAGAATGGAGTCCGAAGAAGTCTCCTCGTTGGAGAACCGGGTCTCTCCCATACTGGCTTAGATAATGGGATCTCTACTCTGTAGTCCCTATGAAATCACATGAAAACACTAGCCCACATGGCATAGAGAATGGGACCTCTACTTTCGAGTCCCTATGGATCACATGAAACCATGGCCGAAACACAAAAGATGGGGAGCACAAACAATGATGGCATACATGTGCTCATCTGAAAATGCCGCATACATGTACGTATCTGAAATTGAAGACTCGGAACATCTAACCGTCAAGTCTGAATATTAATTGTAGACTTTGGAAATTTGATTGGCTTCTAGACTGGAGAATCCGAATCTGTAGCTTGTGACTCTACACAATACTCCCCCTTTCTCTCATACATGTCAGAAAACAATGACATCGACCAAGTTGGGAGAAGACAACAAAGATGGAGAAAACATGAATCAACTAAGCCGACTTCGTTTTCATCATTTTTTGTAGCCATTCATTTTTTTCTTTACGGCTATTTCATCTCTCTCACTTTTTATGTATAATAGGCTCTTTTTTTTAATCTGGCCTCTCTTTTTTTCAAGCACAGTTTTTTTTTAATTATTCGACCCACTTGGGCCCTTACAGCAGCACCCCCCCCCCCACATGTTTGACACACCTTATGGTTCCCCGAAGGGAACCCTCCTTGTAAAAAGAAGTCTCCAGCACGGCGCCACCTGGGAGAATTTTCTCGCCTGGGAGGGCTTCTGCCTGGAGAGCCCTCGTGCGAGGGCTTTGGAGATGCACCCCCGTCTGGAGGCACGCAGGAGTCCTGGAGGATTCGTCGGGGATTCATCACAGCATATATGCATCGTCGAGGTTGAGAAGCTGGTCAAGAGCCAGATCGGTGTGCGCATCGTGAAGCTCAAGGAAGGCAAAGCTCTCCATGAGCCATTGGAGAAGTAACGTGATGATGGGCTGCTTGGAGGCTAGGGTTGCTTGATGGGTTGCTGCCATCGTGATTAGGGATCCCAAGAGATGGAGATCGGCGTTGAACCCTCTTATACTTGAAATTAGGGTTCAAAAAATTGAACCCTAGATCTGAACTGGAGATGGAGATCAGCATTGATGATGACCGTAGAAAATAGAGTTTCAAGGGACCGTAGAATTGAATATCGACCTTGATCACGAACATGATAATACAGAATAATCTTCAAAAAAAAACTCCAATAACCAAAAAATCAAATCTCAAACAAATGTATGGGAAAAAAATTCCTCAAGAATCGAACCCGCTCTGATACCATGTTAGAAAATAAGAAATGCGGAAGCTCGATCAGAGGTAAAGAAATAAAACTTGAAGAACATGGGATTTTTAACGTGAAACCCTACTCCAAAAGAGCGGGATAAAATCACGGGAGAACATCTTAAAGGGTTGGTTTGTTCATTGAACTTTCTCACTGGATACAGAGGGTCAAGGGCTTCTTATATAGCCCTCACTGAGTCTATACATCTCACAACTGAAGTGATCCATTTACTCATCTACAACTCAAGCGACGCATAACTCAAATACTCCAACAAAGTCAAAGAAAGCAATGAAATTGGACAAGCATGAATAATATTAGCTTAAAATGTGTGGAAACAACAATAATTTACCTCTTTTTGTTCCAGACGTTTATTTAATTCATTTAGTTCCTTGCCCATGGTATTCTGCAATATGCTATGTTCCCACTCTTTTGCCAACTCTTCATCGATCTCCTTGGAACAATCAACTGTCAAGATTGGAATTGGAAGATATAAATGGCATCCTATCACTTACAGGCAAAGAACAAAAAGAGGGGAGACGTCTGGAAAAGATCTTCATTAATTGTAAATTTACCATTTATGTTGTCATCAGTTTGGCAATCAAAAAACTCCCCATCATTTAGGTTTTTTGAGAATCCATCCCCTTCGATAAAACAACTACTACTGTCCTGTAGTAGTGCAATAAAGTCAATAATATCAACTACAGAAACAAAATGAAATTGCCACGGTATACATACAAATGAATTGAAACAATAGACATACAAATGAATCTTTATGCCAATGAGGTGAGACACAGGACTTGCTACGGTATACATTCAGTTCCTTGTAGAGATCTCTATTGATAGACTCAAGCCAAGAAATCCTGTCTTTGAGAATCTACAAGAACAGTAGTTTGACGTCCAAGTGGTTTCAGCAAGACATATTTTCACATTTAAAGTGTTAAGCTCAAGAAAAATATTACCTTAACTTCATCAAGAGAACATCCTCCACCTCGAGCAAGAAGTAGCTCAGCTTGCAAATATTCAATCTGCTGGCGCATCCTGAGCATCTCAGTGGATGAGGGATCTCTATTAACCTAAGGAGACAAAAAAATAAACAGATTTAACGCTAAACATGGATCCAATCAAAAGTCCAGATTGAATTTGCAATTCTAATGGAGACGATATATAGTAAAATCTCACAATCGGCTTGTTCTGGATGTTGCGGGCACGATTGGCATATTTGAGAGTGTTAAGAGTTTCCTCAGCATTGATATCTGCTGGACTGACACAAGCTGAAAGACAACATGGTCTCAGAAGCAGAGAGCTTAAAAATCTAAAAAATCATGCCGCATTGGTTTATTAAGCTATAGTAATCCTGGATTTGAACTGCCAGCAAAACATATAAGTGCAGCTACGAAACTAAAAGAAAGACAAAGACAAGGTGCCAAGAATAACCAGCGTGTTGTTTCTCTAGAAACAGTATGACAAAAAAACTGCACTTGTAGAATAATAATTTTTGCCAAAAAAATCAACAACGTTTTCTTCAACACTGGGAAAAGATGTTACCTATCATGAATGTCCTGCTGTTTCCACCAAGTGAATCCTAACACAATTACAATAATTTCTGTTAGAAGACATGATAATATTTTAGCATCTTGCACTGTTAACTCTACTTATTCACCATCTTAGTTATAGAACAGGCTATCTGGGATATTCATGTGCAATGGAAGACGTTTGCTAAGAAAAAGTGCAACGCCATATCTACATATCAAGTTGTGAACTGAACTTCAATTTTAATCTAAAAAAATCAATTGTCTTCTATTATACGTACTATTATACGTACTGTCATGTTATCTAATCAATCGTTGTTTTGTGTCAATAAAAAACAGATTTTGAGAATCGGTTCCTTATAAGTTGATTGGGGAAAAGAGGTGATCTTGAGAGCATCAATGGAGAAAAACATAAGGCTCCTGAGGATGCACTGCATATCCTTTTGGATTGGATTCTCATGCAGCTTTCTTGTATGTCTAGATATACACAAGGAAATGCCCAGGTAGAGAATAGCTTACGCATTCTTTCTAAAATGAGGCTTCGATGCATTTACACAAAAACTCTGTTATATTAGTAGAGGTTAATCTGAGATGGAGGATAAGAAGGTGCACCTGGAGAAGCCTAGTCAATTTGCTGTCACGGTAAGGAACATGGCCACCTTCTTTTCGCTTCTTTTCATCCCCAAGTGCACTGATTACATTACCAAGAGCAAGAAGTCCTCTGTTAATGTGAACCCCTGGATAGATAAGATGGCAATATCAAATCACTTACAGAAATGAGTAATACGGATATAATGTATAGTACCTTCCTTAAATCGTAGACCATCTGAACCAGTTCGTTTAGCCCTCTCTGATCCAGCAAGATCTACCAGATGAAGTTTAGCACATAGGTAGTTTTCAATAACGTCTTCCGGAGGAGTACCATCGATACGACAAACTGAATCAAGTTTCCGTATCTTCTCTAATGTGATGGTGAAGATGGCATGGGAACGGCTATAGCAAAGGGAAAGTGCAATTTATGAAAAAACGGTGTTCTGGAAATATCAACCGAGATAATCATTATACTAAGATCAACAAGTTGACAGGCATGGACCTACTTTTGTAAAAGACGCAAATATTATGAAAATGACTGCAAGACCATCGACATGGTCAACTGCCAAAACAAGGCAGAGCTTCTAACTTAATACATATTACTGGAGTTTGTTGAAGTTTGAGCCATAAGAGATATTTATGTATTTTGCAGTCCTTATAATGTAAACTCTAACTCTAGCCTCTCTTTGTATAAAGAAAGCTGGGGCATCCTTTTTATACATAAGAGTATTCCATTCCACGTCATATCAACATGGTTGGAAAAAATGTTAGCCTTGAGGTGGTTGAGAACCTTAAGGTGTTCCCTCGAGGTGAGCTGGGGCTTTTTGACCTCAAGGTTGATGTAGCACCCCGAACATAGTACCCCATCTAGTAATCACAAAGTGTTGTATAAACTTGTAAGTAGTGTAGACTACTACTAGACAACTTGGGCTTAAGAATTTTGGACGGTGGTCAAGGGCTCCAGTTGGGTTCAAGCCGAACAGGATGTCTAGGCTAGTAATCCCCGATAACGGACCGAAGCAAGGACCCGTGAGGTTACAGATGATGCCTCAGATGACCTAGGCGGTCTTGAGGCAGAGAGGCATTGAGGCAAGATGAGATGTGCACCTCAGCAGCATACTTCCTTTCGTATTTTTTCTTCTTCCACCTAAAAACTTGAAACAATGTACCAATGCCTTGTCCCTTTTAAAATTATTCATTTTAATAGAAACCATAGATGTGGCTCTTTGGGCAAAATCTTTGCTTGAATTCTTGTTGGAGTACTTCGTGTATGTGCCATATTGAGTTGTAGCAGGGTAAATGGATCCTGGAGAAGATCCATTTACCCCATCCAGTATTTAGTCCCACATCGTCCAGTGGTGGGACTTGGAGGCTCTGGAAAGGCTATATAAGGAGCCCCAGACCTCCTGTATCCATTGAGAAAAGCAATAAAAGCATATGTCCCTTTGAGGGCTTCTCCCGTGGTTTCATCCTGCTCCTCACGGAGTAGGGTTCCACGTTAATCCCGCGTTCTTCTTTGATGTTTATTCTTTTTCCATGTTTTCGCTTCCGCTTCCTATTTCTTAACATGGTATCAGAGCAGGTCGAATCTCGAGACGTTTTGTGTTCTTTATTTATTTTATTCGAGATTCGATTTTGATATTGAAGATTGTTCGAGAGGAAAATTGTTCTGAGATTTTTTTTCCAAGATCCAAGTTCTAGGCTTCCGTTCTGGAACCTAATCTCTGTGCGCGTTACAGCAAAATCATTGCGCAGATTCACCATGTTTGAGTTCCGCGCCTCCATCATCATGCTCCAGATTTTGAAGAAGTCTGCGATTCCGTGAGCCCAGGCAGGCTCCAAAGGACGCACAGATGCGCCCTCCTCTTCCGCAATTCCGCGATGGCACCAGGCGGCGCACCCCCACGTGCTTCCATCCTCTCCAAGATCTTCCAAGCCTGGAGAGCCTCCCCCTTGCGCAGCCACAGTATCCTCACGGAGCGGCGCCACCTTTGATCAACTGTCCTCCAGGCGAGCAGAGCCCACGCGGCAACAGCGGCACCCTCCAACGATGCTCCTGGTGGCGCAGAGCTCCTCCCTGGAGCCCTTGTGTTGTGGTGACGGTGGGTTCCCAATCGTGGAACCCTAGTCACGTACAGGAAGGAAAGAGGGCTCGTTGACCCCTTTATTAAAAAAAATTGGCTACAAATTACAGGCCCAAAGTGAGCTTCTTCTGTTATAAAAGCCAAAGGGAGGGAATGAGAGAAAATTAGGTCCAAAAATTGAGCCGAGAGTTTTTTGAGGGGCTTATTTGTTGAAAAAAAAGGAGGAGAGATCTTTATTGTAAAGCCCAAATGGGCTAAGGTTTCTTTGGACCCAAATGGGTCACGTTCGTTTATTAAAAAAAAAGAAAAGGAAAAAAAAGGAAGAAAGAAGGTACGTACAAGAAAGAGTCGTACGCAAGAAAGAAAAACAAAGATTTGCGATAGCCGAAAAAAAAGGAAAAATGTTTGGACGGTTTAAAAGAAGAAGAAGAAAAGCCGCAAGTTCTTTGGATGTTCATGTTTATCCCCATATTTATGTATTATCTTATCTTCTCCCAACGTGGTCAACAATGTCATTACGACCAGTATGGGAGAAAGGGGGAGTATATATAGAGTCACAGGTCTTGTTCTAAGATTCAGATATCAGATTCTCCAGACCGGCTAGTTTGTCAGATGATTCAGATCCGGATTCTTCAGTCCCGATTGCATGGCCAGCCAGATATTGCAGACTCTACAATTTTTTCAGATGAAGATTTTTCATGCGCAATTCTAGACTCGATGTTCAGATTTCGAGTCCACAGTATGATGCGCAGATTCAGACTCGACATTCAGATTAGTCAGAGTCCAAGTTCGAGGCATTCCATGTTTGAGCGGCCCATTTTCGAGTTCTCCAGAGAGATACTCAATCTCAGACGCACACATATATGCGGTCTTTTCATATGAGCACACGTATGCCATCATTGTCAGAGGTCTCCATCCGTTCTTGTTGTTTCGGCCAGAGTTTTCATGTGGTATCATAGGTACACCAGAATAGTGCACCATTCTCTGTGCCAGATGGGAAAGACCCAGTTCTCCGACGAGGAGACTTTTTCAGACTCCATTCTCCAGCGACCGTGGACTCCGACGACGATTGCATAGCCACGGCCTTTTTCAGTTCGACCCTTTTCAGAGATGGAGCAGTTGTCCACATTATTGTGGCAGGCCAGAGTACTCCGACGAGGAGACTCATTTCCAGATGCAGCGACTCTGACAGGCGCAGTTCAGAACGCATTGCTCTCCGACGAGGAGATTCAGCATACTCACACTCTGGCCCGTTCGTCCTCCTCACATGCACGGCATGAGAAGCAACGTCCTTGACAGCAGCAGTTGTGCGCGTTGGGTTGATATTGTCCGTAGTGTCATGTATCGTTGAGTTGTGTTTCTTTCTGTTTGTCCAAGCTGAGCATTACATGCTCCAGCTTGAGGGGGAGTGTTGGAGTACTTCGTGTATGCGCCATATTGAGTTGTAGCAGGGTAAATGGATCCTGGAGAAGATCCATTTACCCCATTCAGTTTTTAGTCCCACATCGTCCAGTGGTAGGACTTAGAGGCTCTGGAGAGGCTATATAAGGAGCCCCAGACCTCCTGTATCCATTGAGAAAAGCAATAGAAGCATATGCCCCTTTGAGGGCTTCTCCGTTGTTTCATTCCGCTCCTCACGGAGTAGGGTTCCATGTTAATCCCGCGTTCTTCTTTGATGTTTCTTCTTTTTCCATGTTTTCGTTTCCGCTTCCTATTTCTTAACAATTCTAAAATGAACTAACAAATGAAGGCGCTTTGTATAAAAAGTAGATCTAATAGAGTTCTTTTGCTTCTTACAAGTATTAAATTTGATATACAATACAATTTTGGAAGAGCTAACGACTGAAAGTAGACTTTAGAGACTCCACTTAACCACAACATTGACCATACAAGCATTTTTTAAGAAATAAAGAAAAGTAGTTAATATTTTTCACATGAGAAATTTAAATGTCATATAAAAAGTTCCCCAAGCACACTGTATCTCGCCCTTTATTTCTCTTCGACATTGAAGAATTATACCAAAAATCATTTAATTGCTTTAAATGTGCTACTGTGTTAGTGAGGTACTTATGTTTCCTTTTGTTCAATGTAACCCCTCTAGGGGTACTTACGAATTTTACCAGTTTTGAGCTCTCTAAGGTTCCGTCCTATATACCTCTTGAATAAATCATCTCAATGTGTTCTTTCATTATTTTCCACATGGTATCGGAGCAACGATCCTAGATCGATATTCTGACCTAATCATGCCGCCATCATCGAGCCCTAGATCATTGCACGAACTCTGCGCAGGGCCTCTACCTGGCGCACAGCACGCCCGCACGCAACTCCAGGCCACAACTACAGTCAGCAAGCATTCTCCAAGTCATCTTTGATCTCCAGGCCTCCTGAAGACCTCCCACGGGCCTTCTCTAGCACTGACTGTGAAACCCCAAAATGCTAAAAATACTAAAACTCAATTGTCGACCTGATTCAATATCCAAATTGGAAAATAAGCACTCTTTCATATAATACTCTTCGAGACCTTTCCAACGAGCTTAAGAACATCATAAACAGATACCATATGAAAAAGTTATGCATGAAAAAAGATGATTTATGGCTTTAGAGCCGCGAACCCGAGCCTAAATAAGGCTAAATGGTTGAACCACTTAGCGATTATATCCAAGCCCAACACTAGAGCTCCGCCGCCGATAACTTTTCTAACCTCCGATCAACGATCTAAAAGTGTCGTTTTGAATAGGACGACGAGGACCGTCGTGTTGTTTGGTCGCATGTCTTTCCCACACTACATGGCGCATACTATTCGTAGCTTTCGTGTCAGTCTGATGTCCGGATCATCTGGGATCGTGCATGCAAACAGATCGTAGCGTCAACTTCCGTCACGATTTCTTAGAGATCCGATGATCCGAAAAATATGAAATGTCAGATTTATCCTAGTTCCATGATCTATACACATATCTACTTTGAAATCGGAGACGAAAAATTGGACACAAAATCGAACCACCCATTGCATTCAACTATAATTTCCAAGAGATCCAGTGATCCGAAAAATATGAAACTTAGATCAAATTTATCCGTGTTCCATGATCTATACACACATGTATTTTTTTAGAAATCGGAGATGAAAAATCAGACATGAAATCGGACCACCTACCGCAATCAACTGCAATTTCCGTGAGTTCGGATTATCCGAAAAATATGAAATTTAGGTTAGATTTATCCTTGTTAGATTCTCTACACATGTAATTTGTTTTGAAATTGGAGACGGAAAATCAAACGCGAAATCAGACCACCCACCGCATTCAATTATGTTTTCCGAGAGTTTCCATAATTGAAAAAATATGAAATGTATGTCATATTTCTCCTTGTTGAATGATCTATCCACGTATCTAATTTATTTTGAAATCTGGAAAAAAAAAGTTCGACACCAAATTGTACAACTTTCGTCGACCATAGAAGTGGTTTGATCGATGTAATGAGTCATTATCTTAACAAATATTAGTCATCTAAATAAATTAATTACCGACAAGGGTTGCGATCAGGAGGGAGGCGGAGGAGGTGGTAAGCGCGATGGACGCTTTGGAGGGGTTTAGGGAGCTTCGGCAGGAGGAGTTGGTTGCGCGGTCGGCCGCTTAGAGGAAGATGACGGAGGAGGACTTGAGGCGGGTCACGGAGTGGCGCCAGAGGTCAAGGGTGTCTTGGTTGAGGGAGGGGGATGCCAACACGGCGTATTTCCATCGAGTGGCCAGCGAAAGGCGGCGTTCGAACTTCCTCCGCTCGATCACGATTAATGGCAGGCGCGAGGTGGGGGACGAGGCTATGGGGAGGGCGATTTTGGAGTGTTTCAAGGACTTCTCGAGAAGGCGCACCCCGAGGAAGTGGAGGTGGGCGGGGATTGGGGCTCAGCCGCTCTCGCCTTCGCTTTGTGAGGATCTGACGAGGAAGGTTTCGCTGGAGGAGGTTAAAGCAGCCGTGTGGGATCTTAACGTGGATGGATCTCCGGGTTCTCGGTGGCTTTCTACAAGGACTTTTGGGAGATGGTGGGCATGGATGTTCTGGAGGTTATAACCGAATTCTGTGTTGGTAAGGCAGGCTTTGATAAGATTAATAGGTCTCTCATTGTTTTGCTTCCGAAGTCCCCCTCGGCCGAGCGTATTGAGGACTTCCTCCCGATTGCTATATCGAATGCTCTTTATTTGATCGTGGCGAAGGTGTTTGCTCTTAGGCTGACCCAGGTGCTTGATGTGGTTATTTCTCCGATGCAGACGGCTTTTGTTCGCGGTAGGCAGATTGCGGACTGTACCACTATGGCAGCGGAAATGGTTGCGAATTGGGCCAGGGAGGGGACTCGTGGGGTGCTATAGAAGGTCGACTTTGCGAAGGCCTACGACTGCCTCGATTGGAGTTTCATTTGGTCGGTTCTGAGGAGGAGGGGCTTCCCGGAGATTTGGATTTCGTGGATGCGCCGCTGCGTTACTATGGCCTCTTTCTCGGTCATGGTTAATGGACGCCTTGAGGGGGGCTCTTTCCAGCCTAGGAGGGGGGTTCGACAGGGCTGCCCTCTTGCACCTCTGCTTTTCTTTGTGGCGGCGGATGTTCTTGCTCGGATGGCTTGTCGGGTGATCGACTGTGGTCTCTCGAAGGGGTTCTCCTGTGACGGGATGGTGGTCCCTTTGCTTCAGTACATCGATGACACCGCCTTTTTCATTGAGGGGGGGCCTGAGGAGGTCTCTGCCATGGCGGCAACTCTTGAGGTGTTCAGTGAGATGTCGGGTCTGTTCAAGAATGTCGCCAAGTCTAAAGTGGTTCTGTTTGGTCTTAATGCAGAGGAAGTGGTCGAATGCGGTTCGATTTTGAGTTCGCAACCTTGCGCCTTGCCTATTGATTACTTAGGGATGCCGCTGGACACGGGCAGGATGCGTTTGAGGGACTGGTCCAAGGTGGTGGAGAAGGTTGAGAAGAGGCTGCCCGGTTGGAGATCTGCCTTGCTATCGAAGGGTGGCCGCTTCGTCCTCCTCAAGGCAGTGCTTTCATCTATCCCGGTTTATTTTTTATCCAACCGTCGGGTATCGGTGGGGATTCGATGTCGACTTGAGAAGCTAATGCGGAGGTTTTTGTGGGGAAAAATGGGGAATCTTCGGGTGGGTTGCACTTGGTGGGGTGGGAAGAGGTGGCGAGGCGCAAGAGCGAGGGGGTCTGGGCATCTGGAGGTTGGACCATGTAAACGAAGCCCTCCTCCTTAAGTGGGTCAGTAGGTTCTAGGGTCCTGGTGAAGATTTCTGTACTGATGTCTTGCGAAAGATCCATGGAGTGGGTGGGACGCTTTCGGTGCCGGGAGCTAGGCTTGCGCCTCAGACGCCTTTCTGGCATGGGGTGCTAGGGGTTTTCTTAAAATTCGTGTCGTTCTTTCCGGTGCTTGGTGACGGTCGTACTTTTAGGTTCTGGAAGGATGGTTGGTCCGGGGAGGAACCTCTTTGTGAGAGGTTTCCTCGATTATTTGCTTTGGCGGTTGATGGAAATGCTTGTGTGGCCTCCTGTTGGTCTGGGGATGGTTGGTTCCCTCTCCTCCGTATCAATTTTTCGGAACAGAGGCTCCTCGACTTTCTCCTTCTTTTGGACTCCATCAGGGGGGCATGTCGGCCTTCGGGCGGGAGGGATCACTGGTCCTGGAGAGGGGGCCCTTTTCGACGGAGAAGGCATATTTGGTGGTTTCCTCTTACCCTCTTTCGGGGCTGGATGTGATGGTGCGGGACTGCGGCTTTGTTTGGGGCTTGAAGCTTCCTGAGAGGGTTGGTGTCTTCCTTTGGTTGTTTCGGAGGCAGAGATTGATGACGAGGGGTCGTTGCGCAAGGATGATTGGCTCTATCCCTGATGGTTGTGTTCTTTGCAACAATGGCGTGGAAACATTGGAGCATCTTTTCTTCGCTTGCCCGGCGGTGATGGGTGTTTGGGAGGTAGCGGCTAAGGCTTGGGTCAGCATCGCGGATCTGGCTTCTTTTTGGGAATCGATGGTGACTAACAAGAGTAGGGACCGTAGGGAGCTCCTGCGTCCCATGGTGAGAGTTTGGGCAATTTGGCTTGGGCGAAATGAAGCTATCTTCGTGGGGCAGTGGTTTTACAAAGAAAATGTATTGTTACAATGTACCCGTTTAGTTGATGATTGGTTGTTGATTTAGTTCCCTATCTGGTATCGTGTTTGATACCTTGTAAAGTTCCTTTTTCTCTTTCTTTTCTTCTGTTAATAAAGCAGGGGCGAGCACCACTGATTGTATCCCCCTAGTTTCTAGACTTCAAAAAAACTATAGTGAAACCTTTTACAATTAAATCCTAAGTGGTTAAACGATGAATCATGGTATATGATTTGAATGCCAATTGGGTGAGGAATGAAATTGGGTAACTAAATGAAAGCCTCGATCGATGTTAAATCTATTTCAATCTAAGTACTTCGAATCCATATGGCATCTGGTTGTACCGCAGTTGGACCCTTGGCAACATCTACTCCTCTACCCAACGCAACACGAGAAACTACACCGTGCGCACCACGGGGATCCCAGGTAGAAGATTAGATGGTTGGGTGATGCGTAGTTCTCGACGTTGCTCTATGGTTAATGTCAGGTTGCCGCGAGACGTCGCCGTCCGAGATGCATGCTTGATAGTCTAGTTTTCGTTTTGTGTCATAGAATTAACACGAGTGGCTAATGAGGGTCGATCACTCGAGTTGATTACTCGTCTTGATTCTATGAGGGGAGTTCCAGGATACGGCTAACGAAGGAAGTTTTCTTACCGATTTTCCCTGTATCCAAAGAAAAACAGAAGGTCGTTGTAGGCCCGACTATAATTTGAGTTAAAAACCATATCTTATAATCCAATATCTCAATTTAGTTGTGTGTACCATTGAGGACTCTTGCCGGCACATAGTAGCTACCAAATGAGTTGTTTCGATCAGTCTCAATGTACTAGTATTAGATTACTTGAAAGAGAATCGGGATGGACACTAAATGAAATGAGATTCTAGAAGACAAGAGAACTATTAAAGAAATGAGAATAATAATCTAGAAGGAAAGTGGGAAGATAAGTAAAGGAATGTGTTGGGAACTTAGTTACAGCGCATCTACTTCATGCATGCCTATAGAGGCCCCCAACTCTAACTGTCTAAGATACGATGTATCTAAGAGTCATAATGCGAGACCCTCGTGATCAAGACCACAGACTATCACCATTACTAATAATTGTGTTAAAAAGCCTTAAATGACAAGATCAACTTAAAAACTAATAGTAATCTAGGGTTAGATCCCATTAGTAGGCTTTACTTCTGAGAGTGACACTTACGTTCGTATGAACTTGTTTTAGTTCATTGGTACATTGCTTGCTACATTTACATGGTTACCTGTTGTTTTACATTTTATTTAAGTATATTTGTATTAAGCAACTTTGCTCATAACACACTTTTTTATGTGATCCAACAGGTTCGTAGGACCTGTCGCAACAGTAAGGTGCGGTTTTGATATTTTGAAGCATTTCAGTTTCAGCTACACTTCCAGGGTACGTACTTGATGGTTCTTTTGTAGTAGTTTTTTACTCATGCTTTTGTATCCTTAAGAAAGCGGTTTTGTACTTACACTTTGATGGACATTTTTAAGTTTTGTACAAATTGAGGACTGTTATAAAATAAGAAGAATGCGGAAGCGATTGATAAACAGAGCATAAGCAAGAAAGATAGAACATGGAACACCGTGATTTTACGTGGAACCCTACTCCATGAGGAGCAGGATGAAACCACGGGAGAAGCCCTCAAAGGGGCATGCTATGCATTGCTTTTCTCAATGAGTACAGGAGGACTGGGGCTCCGTATATAGCCTCTCCAGAGCCTCCAAGTCCCACCACTAGGCGGTGTGGGACTAAACACTGGATGGGGTAAATGGATCTTCTCCAGGATCCATTTACCCTGCTACAACTCAATATGGCGCACTACCAAATACTCTAACACTCCCCCTCAAGCTGGAGCATGCAATGCTTAGCTTGGACAAACAGAAAGAAGCTCAACTCAACGCTACATGACACTACGGACAATATCAACCCAACGCGCACAATGATGCAGTCGAGGATGTTGCTTCTCATGCCGTGCAGGTGAGGAGGACGAACGTGCTGGAGTGTGAGTCTGTTGAATCTCCTCGTCGGAGAGCATGCGCTCTGAGCTGCGCCTGTCAGAGTCGTTGCAATTGAATTGAGTCTCCTCGTCGGAGTACTCTGGCTCACCACAATAATGTGGACAACTGCTCCATCTCTGAAAAGGGCCGAACTGAAAAGGCCATGGATGTGCAATCCTCGTCGAAGTCCATGGTCGCTAGAGAATGGAGTCTGAAATAAGTTTCCTCGTAGGAGAACCGGTCCCATCTGGCTCAGAGAATGGTGTACTGCTCTGGTGTACCTATGATACCACATCAAAACCCTTGCCCACATGGCATAGGGAATGGTCCTCTACCTGGAGTCCCTATGGCTCACATGAAAACTCTGGCCTAACGACAAGAAGAATGATGGGGACCACGAACAAATGATGGCAACATATGCTCATCTGCAAATGACCGCAAACATATGCGTGTCTGAAAACTGAGGACTCGGGATCAATCGTCGAGTCTGACAAAATCTGATCATCTGTAGAGTCTGAAAATTCTGAACTAGTCTGGAGACTGGATAATCGAAATCTGGAGAATCTAAAATAGACCTGTGACTCTACATATACTCCCCCTTTATCCCATACTAGTCGGAAAACATGGTCATCGACCAAGTTGGGAGAAGACAAGATAATGGGGAACATAAAACATGAACATCCATTCATTCTTTTTAAAGCCGTCTCTTTTTTCACTTTTTTTAAGCCGTTTCAATCATTTTTTTCAGCTTTTCCATCATTTTTTTTAAAATTGCGTACGACTTTTCTTGTACGCACATTTTCCTCCCTTTATTTTTTTTTTGCAAAACTTAACTCCCTTCTTTTTTTTCGCATACGATTTTTTTTATGCATCCTCCTTTTTTTAAACAAAAAAAACTCTCAGCACATAGTGGGCTCATAAGAGCAGCCGCCCACTTTTGGGTTCTGCGAAATTTCTCCCCACCGTTTTTTTTATAAATATGTTTGTTAACGCATATTGTTGTTTCTGTATCTTTATGTTATTTTTATTTCCAGTTATATGCTTTGTGTAATTTACCCATAGGCTACTCTCCTATATAAGAGAGCCTAGGGCTTATGGAATAAACAACTTGCTCATTTTTCCCAACATGGTATCAGAGCGACGGTCCTAGACCGAAGTTCTCGAAACCCTAACCCTACCCCACCCGCCGGCCTCTCCTTCTTTCTCTCCCTGATCGACGCCGACCTTCTTCCGCCGCACGTGCGCTGACGCTCCCTTCCTCTGCACGAGCCTCTGCGCACCTCTCCGATCGGCTGTAACATCTGCGTGCCTCCTCTGCGCGTGCGATCTGCGGGCCTCCTTTGCGCAGGCGTCACCCCGTGCCGTAGCGCTATAGAGTTGTAGCATCTCACGCGCAGCCGCATCGACCCAGCGTGCCACCAGTGCACGCTACAGCGCGCTACCAGTGCGTACATCGCACACCAGTGCGCCAGTGACCGTGCGCTCTCCTGGTTGAGTTTGCGCGTGCGCGTGTGCCTCTTGTACGCGTACGCATGCTAAGCCCTAAAGCGCACAACATCATCTTCATGGGTTTAGTTGCTTGAGGTCTACACGTGCAACTAAACCCGTCAATGTCACTGTAGACAAAGTTCATCATTGGTCAATCGCTCCAGTCTTCAGTCTCCAGTATGTCAGAAAACAAATCGGATATCCCATCTATTGGCGCCTTTCGTGGTCCAGCGCCTATAGTAAAGATGGATGGTACAAACTATGAACTGTGGGCAATGCAGTTCATGAGCATGATGAAGTCAACAGGCAAGAAGCACATCCTTATCGAACCAGAGCCTGCTGAGAAGACTGGAGCCAATGCCTCTTGGGAGGTTGATGATGCATATGCCAAGGTTTGGCTATCTGGTACGTTGGCAATCGAAATTGCCAATGACATCCTACATCAACCCACAGCCAAGGATATGAGGGACATTCTGGTGGCTACATACTCGCAGGCAAAGAACGAGACAAAGATTCTGCAACTTCAGCATGATATATTCACAATAAAGCAGAATCCTCGCCCTCTACATTCTCTCTATACATCACTGAGAGGGATGTTCGAGAAACTCTACAGCTTCATGCCCCTTACAGCCACGCCAGAACAGCAGAAGACATACAGGAACGCGACTATGGTGGGCGTGTTCCTGGCTGCACTCGATCCAGAGTATGAGGCGGCACGATCACAGATTTTGGCCGACTCTACTATTCCTCCCATGGAGGAAGCTTTTCATAGATTGAGTCGGATCACAGTTCCTTCAACGGCTGCAAATCAGAATACTTCAGCCATGGCAACCAACAGGGGTCGCGGGCAACTAGATCGTCGAACCGCTGATCCAAAGTAGCAGCAGATAGAGGCTCTATCTGCTCAACAACTCGTGCAGATGCAGGAAATCCATGCTTCGAATAGCATGTGTCTTCATTGTGTCCTACACGATGACAGTATGTACATGTTGGCCTAGTACGGCCACCTCTTCCACGGGGTCCACGTCCACGGCCCTGATGATGAAATCCACGACCCCTGTTGGCTGCCATGGCTGAAGTATTCTGATTTGCAGCCGTGGAAGGAACTGTGATCCGACTCAATCTATGAAAAGCTTCCTCCATGGGAGGAATAGTAGAGTCGGCCAAAATCTGTGATCGTGCCGCCTCATACTCTAGATCGAGTGCAGCCAGGAACACGCCCACCATAGTCGCGTTCCTGTATGTCTTTTGCTGCCTCTGCCTCTGCGTCGACTAGTGCTTCAGGTAGCATACTTGCATTCACTAGTACTAGATCAGACATATTACCATGGATTATGGACTCGGGCGCTACACATCACCTATGTGGCGATCAGAATTTACTTACAGGATACACTCGGATTCCTCCAGGCCGAACAGTGGTAATCGCCAATGGTACACATTCCCCCATCATTGGTCAGGGGGAGATTCGATTGACATCTTCTATGCAGCTCAAGAATGTGCTACATGCACCTGATTTTTCAATGAGTTTATCGTCAATTAGTCAGATTACGAAGGAATTACATTGTCGGGCAATTTTTGATCCATCTTCTCTGATTTTTCAGGATATCCGTACGAGCAACGTAATTGGTCGTGGCTATGAGCAAGGAGGCCTCTATCGCCTGAATCAGACTCCTTTCGCTGGCACCTCATCTATTCTCACCGAACCAGTATCTCCTTTATTGTAGCATCTGCGCCTTGGACATCTACCGCTTCAGAAGTTGCGTCGAGTGTTACCTCATGGTCTTCCTCACACACCTATCCAATGTGAGGTGTGTCAGTTGGGAAAGCATCACAGGTCGACCTTTCCCAGTCGTCCAGGTCGGAGTAGTACCTCCAAGTTCGAGTTATTTCATGTTGATGTCTGGGGTCCGAGTCGTGTACCTGATCATCAGGGACACAGATTTTATATAGTATTTGTGGATGATTTTTCTCGTGTGTCATGGGTGTTTTTGATGAAAAATAAATCTGAAGCCGGAAATATCATTATCCATTTTCTGAATGAAATTCAAAATGTTTTCTCCACATCTGTGAAGTTTGTGAGAAGTGATAATTGTTAGAATACTTCGTTGTTTATTCCATAGAGCCCTCGGTCTCTTATATAGAGAGAGCCCTTGGGTAAATTACATGAGAGGTACATAAAGAAACAGAAATAACACATAACATAAACAACGCACAACTATCTCTACACTCCCCCTCAAGATGGAGCATAGATATCTATCATGCTCAGCTTGGAAGAACATCTCTGAAAGGGTCCTCTGAGCAACGGCTTTGTGAATATATCTGTTGTTTGGTCCTCGGAGCTGACATGAGACGTGGAGATGAAGCCCTTCTGGATCATGTCTCTAGTGTAATGGCAATCCACCTCTATGTGTTTTGTTCTCTCATGGAAGGCTGGATTGTTGGCAATGAACAACGCAGCTTGATTGTCGCATTGCAGGTTCATAGGCAACGGAACTTCAACATTCAGATCTTCCAGGACAGCTTTCACCCACATCATTTCACTGCTTGCCTGAGCCATGGCCCTGTACTCGGATTCAGCACTGGATCTTGCCACAACAGTCTGCTTTTTGCTTTTCCAGGAGACTAAGGAGCTTCCTATGAAGATGGCAAACCCAGAAGTAGACTTCCGATCCCTTGGACATCCTGCATAATCCGCATCCGCACAAGCTGAAATAGCCAAATCCGTGTCTTTCTTGAACAGCAACCCTGTGCCTGGTGAAGACTTCAGATATCTCAATATCATGTACAATGCATCCATATGTACTTGCCTCGGCTGCTCCACAAATTGACTCACCCGGTTTACTGCAAGTGCAATATCCGGTCGAGTTATAGTGATGTATAATAGCTTGCCCACCATTTCTCTGTACCTTCTCTTGTCCACCTCCTCAGTGTCATCATCGTACAACTTCATACTCGGATCCATTGGTGTACTCGAAGGTCTGCATTCCGTCATTCCTGTTTCAGCCAGCAAATCTGTGACATATTTTCTTTGAGTCATCACCATTCCTTGTGCATTTCGTGTGAATTCTATCCCCAGAAAATACCGTATAGTGCCTAGATCCTTTGTGATAAACTGACTGCCCAGCATAGACTTGGTTATCTCAACCCCTTGTGCATCATCTCCAGTAACCAATATGTCATCAACATATACCATAACAACAATGGTACCTCTAGAAGTCTTCCGGACGAACAGTGAGTGATCCGCATTTGATCTCCTGAACCCTTGTTGTTCAATAAGCTGGGAGAGCTTTTGGAACCATGCACGAGGACTCTGCTTAAGGCCATAAATAGCCTTATGAAGTCTACATACCTTCTGAGTCTCCCCCTCAGCAGTAAACCCTGGTGGCTGCTGCATGTAGACTTCCTCTTGTAGATCACCATACAAAAACGCATTCTTAACATCAAGCTGGAATATAGGCCAGCTACGTACCACAGCAACTGATAGAAGAATGCGAAGGGTAGAATGTCGCGCCACAGGTGAAAACGTGTCCAGATAATCTACCCCATATGTCTGTGTAAACCCTCGTGCAACAAGCCTTGCTTTGTATCTGTCAAGACGACCATCTGCATGGTATTTGACAGTAAACACCCACTTGCAACTCACCACAGACGCACCTGGAGGAATAGGGACTAGAGACCAAGTCCCTCGGGACTGTAAGGCACGCATCTCCTCTTCCATTGCCAAACGCCAGCATTCAGTCTTCATAGCATCTTGATATGTCCGTGGTATCTCAACTGATGATACCGCAGCGGCAAACTTCTGGAAATCCCCAGTGAGACGATGAAAGGAAACATGAGAAGCTAGGGGATATGAGACACACTGTCGTCGTTGTTTCCTATGAGCAATAGGCCGGTTCAAGTCATCCAAAACAGTGCTGACCGGTTGATCCTCCTCCTGTTGTACAAGCTCCTGCACATGTGCATTATTTAACCCATCACTAATGTCAGAAAATACCTGAGGCGTGCTGGATGGTTGAGATGTGGCTTGAGCAGGGCCCTTGCGTCTCGTGTAGAACTTAGGAAATGGGACAACTGGGGGTGGTGGTGGTGGTGGCGGGTTTGGTGGTGGTTGTGTTATTGGAGACGCTGGAGTAGAAGACGGACCCAGGCTTGGAGGTGGTGGAACATAGACTTGGGAGTCTGATAATGTGGAGGAGACCAATCTGTCACCTGCAGGAGAGAAGTACATGACAGGTTCGAAGAATGTAACATCTGCACTCACATAGTATTTGTTATGGATAGGATCATAGCAGCGGTACCCCTTCTGTGTCCTAGAGTAGCCCACGAAAACACACTTGATAGCTCTAGGGGATAGCTTATCAAGTCCCGGAGATAACCGGTGAACAAAAGCAACAGTGCCAAAAACCCTAGGAGTCAATGTAAACAAGTCTCTGTCCGGAAAGAGAACAGAGATTGGAGATTATTCCCCAAGGACAGTTGTAGGCATACGATTGACCAAATAACACGCAGTAAGAATAGCGTCACCCCAAAAGCTTAATGGAGCACAACTCTGAATAAGTAAAGTCCGAGCAATGTCAAGGAAATGTCGATGTTTTCGTTCGGCAATTCCATTTTGTTGAGAAGTGTAAGGACATGTGGTTTGGTGGATAATGCCTTTAGATGAAAGAAAACTAGCAAGAGATCGAGTGCAGAACTCCAATGCATTGTCAGTACGCACATATTTAACAGTAGATGAAAAAACATTCAGAACTTCATTAATTAAGTTTTGAATAACATTGCCCGCTTCAGATTTATTCTTGAGAAGAAATGTCCACGACACTCTGGAGAAATCATCAACTACAACTAGATAGAACCTGTGCCCCTGGTGATCAGGGACACGACTTGGACCCCAAATATCTATATGAAATAATTCGAACGGGGAGCTACTGCTCCGACTCTGACGACCGGGGAAGCTAGACCGATGGTGCTTCCCCAACTGACATGCTTCACATCGAAAAGAAGAACTCGGAGATATCTGAGGCAGGAGGTGACGCATCTTCTGCAGAGGTAGATGACCAAACCGAAGATGCCAGGTGTATGGAGAAACAGAGGCATGGGTATGCAAAGAGACACCAGCGTAGGAGCTCCGAACGAGACGATAAAGGCCATTGTGCTCAGAACCACAGCCAATCACCCTGCCCGTCAGTATGTCTTGAAAAATAACAGACGATGGGTCAAAAATAGCACGACAGTGCAAATCACGTGTAATCTGACTAATAGATAAAAGGTTCATCGAGAATTCTGGAGCATGTAGCACGTTCTGTAGATGTAAAGAGGGTAGCAAAGCTGTCTCCCCCTGACCGATGATAGGGGACTGAGTCCCATCCGCAATGAGTACAGAGCGACCTGGCTGAACCGCCCTGTATGACTGCAAAATATCTCTCTCACGGCAGAGATGATGGGTAGCTCCAGAGTCGACAATCCATCCTGTGAGATCATGATTATGAAATGGGGCTGAAGGGCTACCTGAGGCACTGGCAGAGGCCGATGTACTGGCTGACGCCGAAGCCGCTATATCTGCAACATCTGCACCCTCTGATGGAGAAGATTGTGGCATGATATCCCGAAGTCGTGCCACCAACTCCTCGAACCTGTGATCTGAAGTAGACGCAGGTGGACCCTGAACATGATCAGCTACTCGTGCAGATGGAGGAAAACCATGCTTGGAGTAGCATGTATCCTCCGAATGACCAGTGCGGCGACAATAGGAGCACGTGGAGCGTATGCGGCCTCCACGACCACGTCCACCACTTCCTCTACCACGAAACGAGGATGAACTACCACGTCCCCTGGAGACTGCCATTGCTGACGGAGTAGCAGTCGCTATATTGGATGGAACGGGTACACGACTGAGCCGCTTGTATACCTCTTCTATTGGTGGAATCGTGGAATCTGCCAGTATCTGAGCACGTGCTGCCTCGTACTCCGGATCTAGGGCAGCAAGTAATACGCCAACCATAGTGGCGTTGCGGAACGTCTTCTGCTGTTCCGGCGTGGCTGTAAGAGGAATGGTGCTGTAGAGTTTCTCGAACATGCCACGAAGCGACGTGTACAAGGAATGAAGGGGCTTCCCGTTCTGCTTCGTGGTAAAGATATCATGCTGTAGCTGGAGCATCTTCGTCTCATTGCGGACCTGAGAGTACGTCATAGCCAAAATATCCCACATCGCCTTAGCGGTGGGCTGGTGAAGGACGTCATTCGCTATCTCCATAGTGAGCGTACCTGAGAGCCATACCTTGGCGTACGCATCATCAGCCTCCCATGAGGCATAAATCCCTGTCTTCTCCGGCGGTTCATCCTCGGTAAGAATATGTTTCTTACCACACGACTTCATGAGGCTGAGGAACTGCATCGCCCACAGCTCGTAGTTCGTCCCGTCCATCTTGACAATTGGTGCCGAACCTTTGAAGGCACCTATGGCGGCCATATCTAACTTGTGATCTGACATGATGCCGGAGAAGAGCGACTAATGATGACCAAGAATATACTGTCTACCGGAACTTTGTAGAATCCAAGTGCATAGGTAGACGATTATGCACTTGAATCAAACATAAGTCCGAGTCCTAGAAAGAACTCGGCAGCAAGTAGAGGCTGTGGGAGCCTCTACCTTGCCAAAATAGCGACCGAGAGGAGTCGGTCAAGGGCTGGACAGCAAGTGCAGGAGGTCGGCGAGATAGAGGATGCCCTACAGGGGCTGTCGGCGGCGGTGGAGGACCAGCTTCGGCGATGGAGCGCCCAGCAGGGGCTGTCGGCGGCGGTGGGAGGGGGCCCCGATGGGCGTGAGAGACCCCGGCGGCGGCGATGGAGACCCCGCCGGCGTTGGAGAGAGGGGTTGAGGCCGGCGAAACCCTAGAGGGGAAGGGGAGAGAGGGGGGGGGGGGCGGCGGCGGTGGAAACCCTAGGTTAGGGTCATGGCTCTGATACCATGTTAGAATACTTCGTTGTTTATTCCATAGAGCCCTCGGGTCTCTTATATAGAGAGAGAGCCCTTGGGTAAATTACATGAGAGGTACATAAAGAAACAGAAATAACACATAACATAAACAACGCACAACTATCTCTACAATAATGCTTTAGAACTGTGTACTAATGTCCTTGCCAATTATTACTCCTCAAAAGGGATTGTCCACCAAACATCCTGTACTCATACATCTCAACAAAATGGAATTGCTGAAAGGAAACATCGCCACCTTCTTAATGTCACAAGATCACTTCTTATACAGAGTCATGTTCCCTACTCTTACTGGGGTGATGCAGTTCTCACTGCATGTTACCTAATCAATCGTATGTCGTCCTCTGTCTTGGATGAACAGATCCCGTTTTCCCTTATTTATCTTGGGAAGGATCTGTTCTCTCTTACCTCCCGTGTGTTTGGTTCAGTTGCCTTTGTCCATCAGTTGTCTCCTGATACTGACAAGCTCTCTCCTAGGGCTGTCAAATGTGTCTTCGTCGGGTACTCCAGAACACAAAAGGGGTACAAGTGTTTTGATCCTCTGCGTCGGCGGTATATGGTCAGTGCAGATGTTACATTTTTTGAATCTGTGATGTATTTTTCAGACTCCGGTGCTCAGCAGCTTCTTCCACTGCCTAACGATGCCATATACATGACACCACCACCTCCTGCAGAACAACCACCACCACCGTCACCACCACCACCACCACAGATCCCCGTCTCACCACTACCTTTCCATTATACCCGCGGGCATCCTCCCGCTCATAGTCATGGCTCGTCGCCTAGCCCGCCTATGGTATGTACTAAAGATACTTCTATTGATGGATCTAATGATATTTCTGAGCAGGGTATATTGCAGGGGCCAGATGAGGCTACATACGGTTTAGATGTTCCCATTGCTATACGAAAATCGAAGAGGAGTTGTGTGACATATTGTCAGCCTCCGTGTCTCTTGAGAGACTATCTGGGGTTTTCAGGACATTTGTGGTGGCTCTTTCAGTTGTAGATATTCCATGAAATTATCAAGATGCTCTGCAGGACAGTAGGTGGCGGCTAGCAATGGAGGAAGAAATGGCGGCACTTCAGTCCAGAGGAACTTGGAGTCTAGTTCCTATACCTCCAGATGTGACCCCGGTGAGCTGTAAGTGGGTGTTTACAGTGAAGCACAATGCAGATGGTTCTATTGATAGATACAAGGCACGGCTTGTTGCACGTGGCTTTACACAGACATACGGGGTGGATTACCTTGATACATTCTCGCCAGTAGCCCGTCATTCCACTCTCCGGATCTTGTTATCAGTTGCAGTTACTAGAGACTGGCCACTGTATCAGCTGGATGTGAAGAACGCTTTCTTATATGGAGATTTGCAGGAGGAAGTCTACATGCAACAGCCACCTGGTTTTGCTGTTGAGGGGGAGTGTTCCAAGGTTTGCAGATTACATAAGGCCATCTATGGCCTTAAGCAGAGCCGCGGAGCATGGTTTCAGAAGCTCTCAGACCTCTTTGAAAAACAGGGATACAAACGCTCCAATGTTGATCATTCCTTGTTTGTACAGAAGACTGCTAGAGGTATTATTGCAATCATGGTTTATGTAGATGACATCTTGATTAGAGGAGATGATGAGCAGGGCATAAAGCAGGCGAAAGAAAAGCTGGGAACCGAATTTGTCACTAAGGATCTTAGAGTCCTTAGATATTTTCTGGGGCTGGAATTTGCTAGAAATCTGTATGGATTAGTAATGTCGCAGAGGAAATATGTTACAGATCTGTTGAGTGAAACAGGTATGCTAGCGTATCGGCCTGCTACGACACCAATGGACCCTAGCATGAAGCTCTATGATGATGACACAGAGGAGGTGGACAGGAGAAGATACAGAAACAACTATATGCGTTAACAATGTCCAATACCCTAATTAGGGTTTCCCTTGAGGAAACCCCGACCCATGGGATTACTCGCTGCCGTCGCTCCCTTGGGAATTTGCAGATGAAGTGCACGTGAAGGAGATGGGGTCGCCTGGTATGTTGTGCGCGCGATGTTGCCTGGGACTGCGAGCTGGAGATCGATGGCACGTCGTCTGCTGGGGAGATGCTGTCGCGCGAGGGGGGGACACCGTGTGGCCCGCGCAAGTGTGGAGGCTTCGTGCTTGCGGGACTGACTGGAGATGGCCGTCGATGCCATTAGAGATCGCTGCTGCTGAAGAGGATCTGGAACCCGCACCTGGATAGGAGATCGCTCCTGGCTGAGGATGTTTGCGACGATGGCCTGTCGCTGGATTGGGAGGTGCTCCATCTGCCATGGAGCATCGCACGAGGAGAATGAACATCGAGGCGCGTGGAGGCAGGGGGAGGGGGGTGGATGGGACCGCGCGCCAGGGGCGGCGCCGCCTGGTGGGCCGGTCTCGCGCCAGGGAGAGTGTTGCGCCCAGTGCCCGGCGTTCGGTGCGCATGTTGCGCTGCAGATCGCAGCTGCCTTGGGGTTGCGCCTGGGAGGAAGATTCTTGGGGATGTTGAGATCCCCCATCGCATGGGCTCGATTGGGATGAAGGGGGCGGTTTGGGTGATGCGACCTTCATGAATATAAAAAAAATGCCACAGCCTGGAGGTATCGAGCACGGTAACTTCAGACTGGAGGTTCCTGGGACTCGCGGCCTGGGTTGAAGATGCATGCCACGCTAGTAGATCTACATCTTGGATCTGGATTGGGCATCATTTTGAAAAATAGGGTTCCAATAGGAACACTAGAACTGATCCACCGATAGAAATTCAAGAACTCTCGAAAAATCCCAAACAAATTACAGTAAATCAAAATCTCAAATAAAATACAGAACATAATGAAAATCTCCGTGAATCGACCCGCTCTGATGCCATGTTATAAAATATGAAGAATGTAGAAGCGATTGATAAACAGAGCATAAGCAAGAAAGATAGAACATGGAACACCATGATTTTACGTGGAACCCTACTCCGTGAGGAGCGGGATGAAAACACGGGAGAAGCTCTCAAAGGGGCATGCTATGCATTGCCTTTCTCAATGAGTACAGGAGGTCTGGGGCTCCTTATATAGCCTCTCCAGAGCCTCCAAGTCCCACCACTAGGCGGTGTGGGACTAAACACTGGATGGGGTAAATGGATCTTCTCCAGGATCCATTTACCCTGCTACAACTCAATATGGCGCACTACCAAATACTCTAACAAGGACATGGTGCTATTGATATCTTGTTGGTATGTTGTGTTGTGAATAAAATGAATTATGCCCATGCATTTCCTTTTTTACTTGCTTATCCTCCTGTAATAAATACATTTACGAAATTGTGTGTTCTGAATGTGAATGTGGTATTTACAGGATGGTTGTTGAGTATCATGATCCATGGAATGTGACACATGTGGACCTTCTCCAGGTCCTCCTCGCCGCCACCTTGCCACTATCGGAGCCCGTGTGGGATGTCACCTCGCCGCCAGCGATCCAGCACTCCCAGGGTTGCCGCCAAAGGTTACGGGATCCCCCCTACAAACCCGTTACTTGATGTTCACGACCCCGGTCCCACCGAACATCAACATTAGGCCTTCTTGGCCACTCCACTATAGTGGCAAGGCTTCCATAATTATGACTAGCACTGCTAGGTCACTTCTATGCTTGATTAAGACAACACACCCTTTCTAGGTCACTTTTTCTTGACATGCACTATCATCATGACATCCACCGAGGACAAGTCCATGTACCCAACTTCTTTTGTGATGGTACAAGGCAGTTCTATAAAATTTTGAAATATTTTGAGAATTATGTGTTGTGGTCTCGATCGTTCAAAGTGTTCATTGGTGGTCAGCATAAGAACTATGTTCTTATCAAGGATCCGTTCAAAGAGATGGGTAAGGATTACGATACATGATACATTGACAATTGACAGGTTATTACTCGGATGATCAACAGAGTCAATCCAACTATTGTGTCAAATCTCCTCTACAAAGAAACCGTGATGGCAATGTGGGAGAGTCTTGAGCATACCTACTCTCAGAAGACAACAAAGTCCCAGCTCTTAGATATTTACATACAGATTTGGTCTGCTACTCAGGGAGATTCCAGTCTTGTTGAGTATTGTAGGCTTCTCACCAGCATGTTTAAAGAGCTCCTCATTTTTCAGCCAGCTTGTTGTGACAAGAAGATCGGAGAACAAGCTGAATGGCAAGTCTATCGATTTCTGTATGGTCTGCATCCATGATACAATCATGTGAAGGACTAGTATCTGACGGCTGATATACTACCTATCATTGAGACCATCTTTGGTCGCCTGTAGGAACTTGAGTCACCTCCTGAGTATCCCCCCACTATTCCATTTGCGGAGAATACAGCTCTCTATGCATCGTCTGGGAACAGAGGATGACAGAGTTACCAGGTGGGATGAAGCCCTGACTTTGGTCGTGGCCTTGGCCGCGAGTCAGGATGTCGTCGTGATTTTGGTTGTGGACGTGGATGTGAACCAACTACTGCTTGTTATCTAGCGTGCATACATTGTAGATGCTGGAATCATCCATCTGAACGTTGTTGGATGAAGTTTGGCACACAGTCTAATGCAAACAATGCCTATGAGACAGCTTCGTATGAGGCATCATATGATACCATGGAGGTTACACACGATCAACCTTCAAGTAACGTCCAGACCCCTTCTACAGCTTCTAAATATGCATGTCTGATACAGCTACTGAAGAACTCATCCACCAGTGACATTACTACTTCTACTCCTACTGCTAGTTTGGCTACTACCTTAGGTACAATAGCCAACTTAGTCTCAGCCTCCAGCCCAGCTTAGATTATTAATTCAGGAGCTTCCATACATCAGATAGGAGAAGGTAGTTTGTTTTCCTTCTCGCAGCCGTCTTCCTCTCTAAAGACTGTTCCGGTCACTAATGGGGCTCATTCATCCTTTATTGTCGTTGGCACTATGGAGTTTTCCTCCAAACTCTGATTGACTAGAGTTCATTGTGCTCCTACTTTTCCACTCAATCTATTATCTGTTCAGAAACTATGTACCGAACTTAACTACAGGGTTATTTTTAATGAGTTCTGTTGTTATTTTTAGGACATTTGATCAAGGCAGATTTTTAATGGGGTACATGAGAAGAACGACCTCTATTACCTCGACATCCCATTTGATTCTAGTTTCGCTGGCAAGGCATCTATCTCTGAAGATCCTCTTCTCTGGTACCTTCGCCTTCGTCATCCTTCTGCCAAGACTATCTCCATGATATTCCCTAAACTCTCTACGATCAAGCCTTTTGAGTGCGAGGCATGTCAGTTCGGGAAACATCATCGAGCGTCTTTTCATGCTCGTACTGAGCCTCGTCATGAAGTATTGATTGTTTTCCTTTTTTTTTGAGCCACCAAAAAAGGAGGGTGACACTCAGCAATGTTCGCCCCAATATATCAAGAAGGGGAAAAAACAAAAAGAAATATACAAAGAAATAAGCAAAGGCCTTAAGGTAGACGCCACAACCCCCAAAAAAGGCCAAACAGGGGTCTAAACCAAAACCCATTCGTCTATAATCTCGCATAATGTAAAAGAATGTTCTCCTTTTAGAAGTGTTGCCCCGAGAAGAGAGCTTCATTCCTCCCCAACCAAATCGCTCACAGCCTCGTTATGGGACTCAGGATGTCCCTTCTCTCCCTGTTTCTGTTGTTCACCAACGATTCGCAGAAGGCCATCAAATCATTCGTGCACACCCAATCCACATCCGCTTCCTGTCATACCCCTTTGACGTTGGGGAAAACGAAGAAGAGATTATCAATGGTCTCCACCGCAGAATCACATAAAACACATCTATTTGAGATATTGACCAGAAGCCTTGCGCAACGATCCCTCGTCATCAGCCTTTGCCTGCGGAATAACCATTGGAAAAAACCAAGGCGTTCAGGGAGCTTTAGTCCCCAGAAGAACCCACAATCACGCACCAGCATGTCTGACCGTGCAGGCGGGGGTCTAGATATTGCCCCATAAGCTTTCCGAGTCGAGAAAGGGCCACCCCGTCAGGCCCAATGGTCACGACCACCATTAGGTCTACCTGTGTCCCCGATGGCGTCCATAAGGGCAAGAAAGTCTACAAGCCTCTGATCCAAAAAATTCGCAAGGAAAGGCGGGAGCCAACATCCATCCGCCCAGCAAGATGCGACGCTGGCATCCTTATCAGCCGCCAGCGCAAATAAACGAGGGAACCACACACTGAAGATCCCCCTTCCCGTCCAATCATCTTTCCAAAATCTAAAAGACTCACCATTCCCCACAACCGGCACAAACAGCGACAAATTCCCCTCAAAAACCTCCAGCAGCCCCCGCCAAAACGGAGTCTGGGTTCCGACCATACCATCCTGCGCATCAAACGCCCCGCTCGCCCCGTGAATCTCCCGCAAGATGCTGGTATAGAAGTCTTCACCCGGGCCCCAAATCCTGTTCACCCATTTGAGAAGGAATGCATCATTAACGAGCTCCAGCCTCAGCACGCCTAAACCACCTTCTTGCTTGCATCTCGTGACCTCATCCCACCCCACCAAATGCAACCCTCCCCCCGCCTCTCCATTCTTTCCCCACAGAAATCTTCGCATAAACTTTTCAAGACGGTTGCGAATCCCCACCGGCATCCGACGATTCGACAAGAAATAAACCGGGATCGAGGAGAGCATCGCCTTGAGAAGGACAAGCCGTCCCCCCTTCGAGAGCAGGGCCGACCGCCATACAGCCAGACGCTTCTCAACCCTCTCGACGACCACTAACCAGTCCGTGAGCCTGGCCCTCCCCACCACTAACGGCATTCCAAGGTAATCAATAGGCAGCTCACCAGGAGGAGACCCCAATACACAGCCGCATTCAATCGCCTCCCCCTCCGAAAGGCCAAAAGGAATCATCTTGGACTTGTTTACATTCTTATTTAGTCCCGACAACTCGCTAAAGAGATCAAGCGTCGCCACCATTCCCGAGACCTCCGAAAGGCCTCCCTCAATAAAGAACATGGTGTCATTCGCAAACTGGAGCAAGGGCACGCTCATCCCGCCCTTGGAGTATCCCGCCGAAAGCCCGGACTCAATAACACGATCACAAAGACCTTACCAAAGAAGAGCCTTTCTTGGATAGTTTCCAAGTTGGGCATGATCGATGGATATGCTCCAACTTGAGGACAGTGCTAGAGATTATGATAGATTATGTTCTTATATTCTATTATAACCTTACGGAGGTACTTGTGTATTTTGTCCTTTTGAGCTCTATAGGGTTTAGTCCTATATAAAGACCCCTGGACCTCTTAAATAAACAACTTATTATATTGTTTCATCATTTCCCACACACGGGATAAGGCCTCAAAGAGACAAATCTTCTAATGTAAATCACTCAATGAATACAGGGTGTGTGGGGCTTCTTATATAGCTCCACAGGCAGACTGGAGTTCCACTTAAAGATGATGTGTGACTAAATAAGAGACTAGGGTAATTAATTATCCTTTTGCATATTGTAACACTGCCCTCAAGCTGGAGTTGAGAAAGGCAGCTTGTAACAAAAGAAAATATACATAACTCATCTTCACTCGATACATCTGAGAGAGATGGGAATGGACCTACTCAGAGTAATCATTGTTGGGAGAAGACCTCACATAAGACATGTCTGCAACGATCAGCATGTGCTTGTAGTAGAGTCGTCCGATGACAAGGCCGTGCCTGGAGTAGAGTCACCTAGAAGAAGTCCATCGCGGAGAGTAGTCGTACAAGAGAATCTGCGAAAGTAGTCAATGCGTGGTAAAGATAGATGATAATAGCAGTAGTTAGGAGTGTCGGTCTTCATGTCGTGGATAGACAGTAGAAATATGAGACGATCTTAGGTGAAGAATTCCATCTGGAGTAGTTGATGTCGAACATCGGAAGTGGAGTGGTAATCTCTATGCAACTCTCGAGAGTTAGGCCTCTCAATACGTGAACCGTGAGAATGGCCTCTCCCATTTTTCTTATAGGGATCTGGAATCAGTTCTCTTATATAGGGACCCTAGAGAAGGGACTCCTTTTGTTAAGGAGTCCCATGTAGATGATGATGAATGCAATAGAAATCATGTAGATACATCTCAAGAAGAAGAGTATGTTGCCCTACTCTCACCCTCCATTTCTCCCATACTTGTTAGAATCCAGAAATAAAGAAACAAGTTGCGAGAAAACATAAAACATGCACACTCTTTTTCTTATCTTCTTTTTTTCTCCATTTTTCTCCCTTTTTTTCAAGTTGTGTTTTTCATAAGTCGTGTATTTTTCCTCAGCTTTCCCTTTTTGTTTTTGAATCGCCCTCTTCCTCCTTAGTTTCTTTTTTTTCAAATCAATTCTCATTTCTTGTATAAAGAAGCATCAGATGTGGCCCAAATTGCCCAAATATAATGCACTCTCTTTTTCTTGGAAGTTGCGGTCCAATTTGGGCACAACAAGTTCAGCCCCCTTTTTTATAATAAAGTAGTAGCCCCCCCCCCCCCCGACCTTTCTCCCCACACCTTTCTTCAGTGCATGCAGGGTCGTAGGGCTAAATTATTTTGTTAATATAAGAGAAGGGGTACGTTAGGTAGCCGACAACCAACATAAAATACAGCTGGATCTTTTAACATGAATTTGATAAGAATCCATGTAGCCAACCCTACTTAAAGTAAGAGAAGGCATTGCCAAAAGAAGGGGTATTACCCCTCCTTTCTCTTCCAATGAAATCCTTGACTAGGGTTCCCAGAGGAAACTCATGTCGTTGGTATGAGGGTCTCATGCCACTGCGACGGGGGGTCTTGCGATGTTACCATCAACTGAATAAAGCCTTGCGTGAGGAGGTCCATATGGGGTTGTGTCGCCACCATCGAAGAGGGTTTTGAGCTACGATCCGGAGTTACCCTCAGGGGTAATTTTCATCTAACTGGCGAGGAGGCACGACCAGGAGGCTTCTTGATCGGAGTTGCATCGCCTCGAGGTGTTACAGGTGGAGATGAGGACGAGAGATGGGGGAGTTGCACCGCCAAGAGAGCTCGCATCATGAGGTGCATTGTTTAGGTTCCGCCACCAGCATGTGGAAGAAGACCCATTGCTGCTGAACTCAATGGGGGAGATGCTTGGTGAATCCTGGAAGTTGTCGTGCTCCATCATCAATTCGTACATCACCGTGTTGTTGTTCACCAGGTTCCTAGGTACGATCCTTATGCGACCTCACATGTCACCTTGCAAGATGAATGGAGATGATGATGCATGGAGGAGCATGTGGATGCACCACCCGCTGGATGGTTTGGAGATCCCATTGCTAGCGCATGGATATCTCAGGGTTGTGCATTAGGTCCAAGGGATCTTGGGAAGGTGTTTTACTTTCATTGTCGAAACCCTAAATGGGAAGTGATGCCATCTTTCTTTCTCAGAGCAAATCTAGGCTTGCAGAAACCGTGCATTTTTCAGAACTTGTTGACAAAGATCTTCATATTCAGAATGAACAAACCCCTTCTTTTCTCAAACACTGCTTAAATTCATAATAAACAAATTTTGGAGAATATGGACAGAACTTGAATTCTAAAAAAATCGAATGTCTTCAACAAACATAAAATCGATGACATGGAGCTCATGAGGCTAGGGTTTCTTCTTGAACGGAACAAATCGCAGACCATAAAAAATCTTCAAGAACAAATCCTAGAATTGATGGCTCTGACACTGTGTTGAAATAAATAATCAGGAACCATAATAAATAATCAACTCAATAACATAAAAATATGAAATGGAACGCTCATATTTTACGTGGAACCCTACTCCATGAGGAGAGGGATGAAACCACAGGAGAAAGCATCAAAAGGAAGGATTTTCTATTATAAATCTCTATGAATACAGGGGTGTAGGTCTCTTATATAGCACGACAGACAGGTTGAAGTCCCACTTATAGATGATGTGGGACTAAACAAGAGAGAAGGGTAATTTGATTCGGGAGAGTTCCAATTATCCATCTACTACATACTCTAACATTATATTTTTACTTAACCGTAAGACGATTGTAAGTTGTCCAGAACAACATGTTGCATAGGTGGAATTGACCATGTAAACAACTTAGGTTGTAATACAGTTGGGTTGCTCGCGTAAGCAACTCAGATTAGTGGAAGACACGTGTGTGGGTCAAGTTGAAAATCGGAATCCAAAGACTGATCATAATTTTTAGGGTTTCCATGTTAAATATTTGTGCACTTGTAATGATTACTTACCTTATGACTGAAAATGCTACATAAGGATGTGCTTGTTTTTAGAATATTGTGATTACAATGATCCAGGTCATACAGTCAATCAACCTGCATCCATCGACTAGTATCCTGGAACCAACAGAGGGGGAGGGGAGGCATGAGTTTGATACCAAGCAGAAGGTTGTGATAGAATTTGTTGATTTCTATTTTCTACCATAGGGCTCCTTATATAAGACATGGGATCAGGGTTACATATAGAGTTACTACACTAGTCAAAAAACTATTGTGTACCTACGTGAGTAGATCATAACATATATCTCAATAGAGGAGTGATCCTGTGAGAGCAAAAAGTTGTGAGAGCATGAGAAGAGTGATTCTGGACCACTAGATTATGTCTTCCCTCTCCTGGTCTTCTCTCTCCTAATTGAATCTAGTGGTCCAGAATCACTCCTCATGCTCTCATAGCTTTTAGCTCTCACAAGATCACTCCTCTCTCTCAATATATTGTTATTTATTTTCTATGATGTAAATCCTAACCCTTGCCTGTCCTTATATAGAAAATGTGGAGAGAAAATAATGAGTTGCTTATTCATGAGGTCTTAAGGTTCTCTTAATAGAGGAGAAACATGTTGGGCAAATTATATAACATAGAAGAAAAGAAAAGAAAATACATAAAAGCAATAAATGATAACTACTATCGCAACGCTCCCTCTCAACCTAAAGCGTATATATCAATCACGCTCAGCTTGGAACATCATCTCTGGAATGGCCCTCTGGCTAGGGTCTTGGTGAACATAGCTAACGTCTAATATCCTAATCTAACATGAGTGGTGGAGATGAAACCCTTCTAAATAATGTCTCTAAGTGTAGTGACAGTCTACCTCAATATGTGTGGTTCTCTCATGGAAGGTTGGGTTGTTGGCAGTGAAGAAAGTAGCAAAGTTGTCACATTGGAGGTGCATGGAAAGGCGCACCTCAATTGCTAAGTCATTAAGGACAAATCTGAACCGCATCATCTTTGTACTCCCCCGTGTCATGGGTCTGTACTTTGATTCTACACTGGATCTAGTGACCACTATCTGCTTCTTGTTCTTCCATGACACCAAGGAACTTCTTATGAACACTACAAAGCTAGAGGTGGACTTCCAATCCATGGGACATACTGCATAATCTGCATCTGCGCAAGCTGTAATGGCAATGGATGTGCCTCTTCTAAATAGAAGACCAATGCCAAGTGAGGCCTTCAAATACCTTAAAATCATAGGGACTGCATCCATATGTGTCTTCCTACGTTACTCCATGAACTGCCTCACTATGCTAACTGCAAATGATATATATGGCTTGGTGATGGTCACATATAGGAGCTTCCCAATGAACTCCATGTACATCCTCTTATCTACCTCCTCAGTGTCATCATCATACAGCTTCATGCTATGGTCCATAAAATAAAAGTAGTGGAAGGCATGCAATCTTCCATGCCCATCTCAGAGAGAAGATCTGTAACGTACTTCCTCTTGGTCATCATAAGACCTCATTGGTTCCCGGCGAACTCCAGTCCAATGAAGTAATGTAGACAGGCATGGTCCGTCGTTACAAACTGTTGATCAAGAAAATACTTAGCAGCTTGGATGCCCTACACATCATCCCATGTAAAAATGATATCATCAATATAAACAAGTATGGCAATTGTACCTCTTTGAGACCTCTGAACAAATAGTGAATGATCTGCAGTCGATCTCGCAAACCCATGTTTTCTATCAAATCCGAGAGCTTCTGGAATCATGCTCTTGGAATATGCTTAAGACCATAGATCGCCTTATGAAGTCTGCAAATCATCTGATACCCTCCCCCCTCCCCCCCCAGCAGCGAACTCAGACCTCCTCCAGTAGGTCACCATGGAGAAACACATCTTCACATCAAGTTGATAAAAGGACCCATCCAGTGTCACTACAACAGAGAGAAGTATCCGCATTGTAGAATGTCAAGCTACTGATGAAAGTATCCTGATAGTCCACCCCATATGTCTGGGCCACGAGTCATAAGTCTCGCCTTGTAGCAATCAACGTTACCATCTGCCCGGTGGTTCACGGCAAACATCCACTTGCATCCCACAACAGATGCAGTTATAAGAGCTGTAACGATGCTCCATGTGCCACGTGATTGTAATACAGACATCTCCTCCTCCATAGAAAGACGCTACTAACTGTCATGTATCACCTTCTGGTATGTCTATGGTATCTCCACAGTTGACAGTCCCACCGCAAACCTCCTGAATCCTCTGAATGATGGCCCAAGGAAACATGGGATGTAAGAGGATAGGTGACACAAGTACGTCTATGCTTCCGTTGAGAAATAGGCACATCAAGATCACATGATTCCTCCTCAACATGTAAACCATCCTCCCGAGAGGGCACATGCTCATCCTTTATATAATCATGTTGCATGGACAAATCCCTAGTACCATCAGTATAAACAGTGTGCTCGGTACATACCTGGAGAGTGTTGGATGATGGGGAATGCCCATGAGCAAGGGAACTGTGCCAGGCCTGCAAACATAGAAATGTTGTAACAAATGGGCCAATGTACTGGGTTGTAGTGCTGAGATAAGCATAGGAATAGGTGCATGTACTAGATGTGGTGGAGATGGTGGAGGTGATGAAGCTGGTGTAGGCACCGGAGGTGGTGTAGCCATAGGAGGAGGAAGCACACATACCTCCTCCGAGAGTCAGATTGAGTCAACCTATCATCTATAAGAGAGAAATGCATAATAGACTCAAAGAAGGTGATGTAAGCATTAACATGGTAATTCCGTCGAACTTGATCAAAACAATGATACCGCTGCTGGGTATGAGAGTAGCCTACAAAGACATACTTGACAACTTGAGAAGAAAGCTTGTCACAACCAGGCGTCAGATAGTGAACAAAGGCAATAGAACCAAACACACAGGGTGTAAGGATGAACATATCCTTCTCAGGAAACGTAGTCAAGAAAGGAACCTTCTCTCTTATGACTGAAGACGACATGCGGTTCACCAAGTAGCAAGCAATGAGGACCGCATCACCCCGGAAAGAGTGGGGAACACGACTCTGAATCAAAAGTATCTTTGTCACATCAAGTAAATGACAGTATTTGCGTTCGACAACAATGCTCTATTGAGAAGTATAAGCACACGAGGTCTGATGTACGATGTCAAGAGACCTAAAGAGCTCATATATCTCTAACGTGCAGAACTTCAAGGCATTGTTAGAGCGAATAAACTTGATTGTAGCAGATAAAATGTTCTTTATTTCATTAATAAAAGATTTAATAACAGACCCAGCATCATGCTCGTTTTTCAATAGAAATATCCAAGAAAGTCTAGAATAATCATCCATAGCTACAAGATAAAAACGGTGTCCCAGGAAATCAGGAACACGATTGGGACCCCAAATATCAAAATGAATAAGCTCAAATAAATGACTACTTCTACGACTCTAATGATCAGGGAAAGAAGAGTGGTGATGATTCACAAGCTGGCAAGCCTTGCACTGAAAGGAAGAGCATGTCGAAATCTGTAGGAGAACATGACACGACTTCTACAGAGAAGGTAGCCAAAACGAAGATCACAAGTAAGGTGAGACTGATCCAATGGGAACTGTAGAGGCACTAGCACTATGAGACTGGACCAGTCTGTAGAGCCCTCACTGCTCATGGCTACATCCAATCGCCCTGTCTGTGAGTATGTCTTGAAACACAAGAGAAGACGGGTCAAAAATGGTGTGGCAATGCAGATCCTTTGTGAACTGACTAATACAAAGCAAAATCATCTGAAAATCATGTGTGTATATTACAGGCACATAGATGGTGTCAAATGTATCTTCCCCTGTCATATAATGGGTAATTAAACCATGTTCGCAATGACGACCCACTACCATGAGGTATAGATCTGTAAGAACTGAAATGTGATATGTCTCTACACAGATGGTGAGAAGCACCAGAGTCAATAATCATCTCTGTCACATATGTCTGGCTACAAGTGGCAAAAGCATAGGTTGTATTTGAGGGGCTCGAAGAGATCTAGCAACGGCTACAACATTTGGGGAACTTGTAGTGGCCGGCAGCAAGATCCATTATCTCCCTCAGACGGGAGACAATGTCATCAAGATGTGAATCTGTGTGAGGAGTCGAAGTGTCTGAAGGCTCAATCTGCTAGGTCACACGAGCATATGCAGGGTATCCATGCTTTCAATAGCATGTACCCTTAGAATGACTTGGACGACGGCAATAGGTGTAGGGGCCATGTTGACGTCTACCTCCTCTGCCACGAGGATCACGCTCTCTTAACTGTGCAGAACCTTCCATGCTATGAGATGCAGCTATCGATAAGGAGGTCTGTATGGTAGCAGGTGTTGGGACAAGTAGCATGCTAAGGCAATTGTAGGCCTCCTCCATTGGAGGTATGGTTACGCCTGTAAGAAGCTATGTGTTTGATGCCTCGTACTCTAGATCCAGAGCCGCTAATAAAATCCCAACCACTGTGGAGTTCTTGTATTCCATTTCTTGCTCAGTAGATGTGTGGTAACGGACATGAAGCTGTGAAGCTACTCAAACATGCCACGAAGCAAAGAGTAGAATGTAGGTAGAGGATGAGAATTATGCTTGGTCATATAAATATCGAACTGTAGCTGAAGAATCTTGGCATTGTTCTTCGATTGGGGCATACATGACTACCAGAATAACCTACATCAACTTGGCGATGGGCTAGTTCACAATGTCATTGACAATCTTTGTGGTAAGAGTCCCAGAGAGCTAAACACGCGCGTGTGTTCCATCTTACTTCCATGAAGCATTCTCCCCAATCTTATCTGTCGGCTCTGGCTTTGTCAGAATGTGCTCCTTGTTATTGCATTGCATAAGTGTCAAGAACTACATGGACAACACCTCATAGTTGGTCACATCCATCTTCACGTAGGGCCCTTCAAGGCATCAGACGAAGAGAGACGTCATCCTTGTTTTCTAACATGATGAGGAGACAGTAACAGAACTCAACTAGGGTAGTAAACCAATCTAAGCGAGTCTACACAATCATAGAGAGGATTAGTTGTACGTGTAGACTTATATAACCATCCTCGTCAATCCACGATCCGTGCTAGAGCCGAAAAAGGTAATTTATAAGTCAGAAATCACCTTTTTCAGTCAAAACCAGACCGATCAGCATCTCTGGATGGCAACGGAGAGAATAGGAGGGGACCTCCGGGGCCCAACGATTTCCAAGAGGGGTCCTACGATGACCCTCGGTGGCACAGATACCCAAATCAGGGTTGTGCGGTGACTAGGGAGGTTCTATGGTGACCCTCGGTAGCAAAAGGTGGCCCCATTCATGCCCATCGGTGATAAGGTCACTTGTAGGTTGAGCTGCACACTCGGGCTCCAAGGGGGGCATGTGAGGGCCCTTTGTGGGCTGCGAAGGCCCACCGCACGCAAGGAGTGCAGCGGCGACGGTGAGAGCCCCTGCTGGTGGGCTGCAACGGCGGCGTCGTGGAGAAAGGGCCCCAACAGTGCGCACGCGGTGAGGAGAGGATGGTGGGTGGGGTTTAGGGCACGAGGTATGAAAACTCCGATCATATGTAGAGAGAGAAAATACGTTTCTTATTCATGAATCATGAGGCCCTAGTAATCTCTTATATAGAGGAGAAACATGTTGGGCAAATTACATAACGTAGATGGAAAGAAAAGAAAATACATAAAAGTAATAAACACTAACTAATATCTCAATAGAGAAGAATATTACTTTATATTCATATATGAATATTCTATTCCCACAACAATTTACCTGCATTTTTTAAGGGTTTTTATCACTTGTGCCCCTCTGAGATATCGCAATATCAATTATGCCCCTATCTTTTTGGTAATATCAGTTGTGCCCCTCACTTCTTTCGTCGTTATCACTTGTGCCCTTCCGTCAGATTGATCGTCAATGAGTTGACTTAACCATACTTTCTTCAAACCTTGGTGCAGTTAAGAGGGGTATTATTGTCCATACGTCTTTATCTTCTTCCTCATCCATTTGTTCTTCTTCCTTTCTCCTCATAATTTCTCTCTCTTAATGACACATTCATGCATCCATCAAATCTCTAAAATTTTTGCATTTTCACGGATATATCACTCATTACAGATCAAACGGTGAATTTTATTGAATTTTTTGATGATTTTTTATGAATCAATTAGTCAAAAATTTATCTTAATTTAACAAAAACTGAAATCTCTCCAGTTTCAAGAGGAGGAGGCGTGGGGGCGACCTGGGCGCGGGGGATGGCGGGGGCAAGGGAGGCACGGGGGTGACCTGGGCGCGGGGGCAGGGGAGACGATGGGGGCAGGGGCGGAGGGGCTGCGGGGGCCGGAGAGGGGAGCTGCGGGAGGCAAGGGGGGCGGGGGGAGAGGGTGTGGGGGCGGAGGGGGGAGCTGAGGGGGCCGGATGGGAGGTACGGGAGGCGGAGGGCAACCGGAGGAGGGGTGCGGGGGGCGGAGGGGAGACCTGGGGCCGGGCGTCGGGGCGGGTCGGCGGGGCAGGGAAGGCGCGGGGTTGCGGGGGCCTGGGGGCGCAGCAGGGGCAGGGGCTGGAGGAGGAGGTTGGGGCAGGGGGATGAGGAAGATGAAGAGGAGGGGGAGGAGGAAGATGAACAGTGGTTGGACTTTTTGATTCATTTGTTTTCATTTAATTCCTGACGTGTCCCTAAAGATAACGTCCGTTTGCGTTTGGGATGGACGGAAACTAACCCGAGGGGTACAAGTGATAGATTTGCAAGAAGTGAGTGGCACAACTAATATTACCAGAAAGATAGGGGCATAACTGATATTGCGATATCTCGGAGGGGCACAAGTGATAAAAATCCTTTTGTTAATATGAAAGGGTAGGACACCTTTAGATGTTGCCCACCCACGAAACTCATTTTATTGCTCAGTAACCAGTTACATAGGTGAAATCCAAATATTACAAATGTAATGAGCATGCACAATAACACTCTCCGCAGAACATTTCGCTCTCTTGATTCCATAGATGCAACAGAGTTCCAAAGGATAATTTGATGAAATCAACCATATTAACTTCTAAGCACGAATTCTCGAGATAGAAAGAGAACCAACCTTGACCGGTTGTTCATGTTTGTGCTTCCAGTAGCACGGTTGATTGACCCTTGTTCAAGGCAAGTAGCCATTTCCTTTTTAGACTGAACATCTCTTTCAGTGGATCCTGTTAGCGTAATCACACCATTAGAAGTCTCACGAATTTGAACTGGTGGTTTTAACGGTACCACTACTTTTCCAGGATGACCATTTGCAGCTTCCACTTTTCCGGAACATGCTGGATCAAGCAAATCTCTAACTTCTTCTTTTAGAATCTTCACGTCAGAAAACAGATAAACGAACTCAGGTGCATAAACAATGGAAAGTGTAAAATGAAACATGCATTTGCCAGTACCAGAAAAACCATGCATACGACTCAACCAGGCACTTTTCCCGCAATATTGTTGGAAACTTATATTGCACTTACCAAGAATTTTAATTGCATCAAAGCACTTGGCAAAGTGAGAGAAAGAGAGAAAATCAGCAGCAGCAGATACACCAAAACAATTCGCTACTAAATAGGAAAATATAATGGAAAGTCAGATGTGTGCCCTTTAAGCTTACCTCGATGAAGGAAACACGCAATTGAAAGTTGAATTTGTCTTTCGTTTTGTCAATCACGTTGAATAATGCATCCATAACCTGGTGAATAATCCCAATCTGAGAACCATCTTTTCCTCCTGTTCCCATGGTGTACGTTTTACCAGAACCTGTCTGTAACAAATATAAATACTCAAATTATATATGCATAAGAAAAAATTTGCTTTGTCAACAAGAAAATGCGAGTCCACTTAGGTAAAACAAACACCTGGCCGTATGCAAGAACTGTGGCATTGTATCCTTGAAATAAGCCATCAACAAGTGGAGCAACGCACTCTTTGAAGATGGCAGAAGAAGGAGAACCAACACTACCATATACACGATCAAAAGTAAAGGAATGTGTTCCAATTTTCAACTGTATAACAGCAACAATAGGTTAGTACACAATAAGATAAAGCATATTACATCCAAGTGGATTGTGATCATATAACCAAGTTGTTCCCAAAACCAAGCACATACTGCAAGTTAGGATCATACTTTCTTTTGAGTTGTACCGAGGGTGGCGTGTATATCTATTACAATATTTTTTGGCACATATACCTATTACAATATTTTTTCAAATCTGAAATAAATACTATTCGAATAATGATAGAGATCATGATCTGAAATGGGGAAGGTCATTTAGATATAGGGAAATCACCAAAATTACGTAGACTACATCTTACATTCACCTACCAAAAAAGAATGTTGGTCTCACAAAATACTGATAGCATAGATTAATACAGATCTTTTTTCTTAGACTCGACATCAAAATGCCCACTAAAAGCAAATTTAGAATAACTTCTTTCAGTTGTGATGAAGTAATTATTTCTTAAAGAGTTTATCATGCACTGTCCATATTAGCCAACAGCACACGGACTAAACTATCTTCCCAAGAAGGCATCCTCATTTCAGTAACACAGACAACAAGGAAAAACACTGAGGTGGGAAGAAGCCATGACTTAAATGATCTCTTATAGGCCTATAGCGATAAATAGAATAATTTAGTTAAGTACATATCCACATCTAAAAAGACAAAAATCTATTACAACCCAACTAGTTAGAGATAAAGAAATGGACATTTAGATAGTAGGAAGAAGTCAAAATCAACCATTGCACAATCAACAACAGGATACTCTCTGTATTCTTAAAAAAATGTATCTTCTCTCTGAATAGGAACACTCGTGATCGGAAGAAAATTTTATTTGGGAATCACTACAATGTGTGCATGTATCTATAGTAGAAAGAAGTATTATCAAAGTCAAATTTACCAAATGAGATTCAAATGTCTGATTCATTCTCATCCAGGTTCTTTCTTTCAAGAGTAAAAGCTTGCATTAATGGAACAGAGACTTGATAGCAATAGTTTGGCTGCAAGAACTTTTAGAAAGGCCACACCATGTACATATCTCCGTAGAATCATACTTTTTCATATTTTTTATCAAATGGATTCTTATAGAAAGTATCCTACTTTAGTTAACTTCACTTCTGGGGTTTGTAGGATCTCTTCCCTCAAACCATCGCAGATTGCATCGAAATACTAGATAGGAAGAAAAAACGTCCGCTATTCTTTATCAACATTGAGAAACCATACAATTTCCTAAACCCACGACAACTAGTCCGCAATGGATAAACAAGAAATGCAGATTGGGATCCCTTTTTTCCTGAACCCAACCTCTGGAGTGAAGACCAACAAGACGTCCTATGACAAACATGATCCATGAAAACTGCCTCGTAAATAAGGACGAAAACTCACGACAGGAGAAAAGATCTAAGGTCAAGATCACACCTGTGGCTCCCCGGAAACAACTGTAATGCAATCTTTACACCCCAGCAACTGCTCCTCCACGATCAAAGGTCTAACATGCACAGCCACCTTAACACAACAATCCTCCTCACCATTCTCCATCTCCTCCCCGACAAAACACAACGGCCCAGAAATTTCCACAACCAATCGTCAGAAACGTGTCTGCAGATCGCGTCAGGAGGCGAATCTAAGCAAATCCCCAACTGGGTCGTCGGGAAATCGAAAGAGAAAGGCGAAAGGATTGATCTTTGCTCGGGTGTGAACATCAAATGCGGGGATTAGGGGAGAAGGTGGTGGAGGTGAAGGCATCATCGATACTGCCAGACACTGTGGGAGACGCAAAAAACCAATAGGAGCTCATGAAGAATAGTCCATATCGCCACCCAAAATCGAAGCTTTTCCGGTTTGGAAAAAGGTTCGAGGTGAGAACGGGGAGAAGCCCCCAGATTGCTCCCCGCGAAGACGTCTTCCTCCTTTCTTCCAGTTTCTAAAGTCTAGATATAGAGAGAGAGAACGAGGGGAGACCATAATAATCAAGTTAGGTATATTAAGCCATCCGTCAAATGTGTGCAAGTACAATTACAAAGCTTCATTTGCCAGACACCTAATTTTTCTAAATAAGTTAATATTTTGACCTCGGTTAGGTGCGATATTTATTATACGTGTTATATTTCAAAGAGAGTTATTGTGATATTGATTAGAGCACCAATATACCATTTTTAGTATATACAACAAATAAAGGTGTGAGATACATAATCTTACTATATATAAAGCCATGTGGGTGTGTTATTGTTCCTACCACGCTTATCCTCCATACGGTGTATTCCCTAAATGCCTTAGACCTATTTTTTATAGGTAGCATGTTATGCAAGTTCCCGTTTACTTGCCTCTATGACATGGACCCCCTCTTTTTTTCTCTTCTCCCTTGATATTCGGCATGCTCAAGCTAAGAGAGGATGAGCGATGACAGTAACCATCGCTGTAACCTTATCCGAAAACATATCGAAGATGATGGTCTTCCTCTTCTCTCCACTAACGAAGAACATGTTAAGGAAGAGGGTGTTTTAAACTCCACACCATCTCTGCTCTCCACAACCACATCTCCATCCTCCCTTCGACCATAACAACCCCCAACCCATGCCGCCTCTTAATGATCCAAGTACTCAGCAAATTGATTCCACACACATATGTTTCCACATTTGAAATATACAATAAATTATAAGTAGGATAAATTTGCATAAAAGATTGGAATTTAAAATTTCTTTCCATTTATAATGTGTTCATTATTAGTTACAATCCACGATCCATGTCCACCAAAGTCTGCATGTATCAAGTATGCATCAGAAAAAGTTATCTGTACATACATATTATATGACATGACTCTCAAAATGTCAAGTAAAGTAAAGCAGTAAAAAGCTAGCTACAAGTATTGTACCACAAGGAAGACATGCAGCCGCACATAAGAGAACTCCAAGCACAAGCTGCTCACTATTGTGGTTGCTCCTGAGAACATGTGGATTCAACGCAAAGGTATGTGATGAGCAAAGTTGTCCAGCACAATGCTAAATCTACAACAAGTAAGGAGCTAAGAAGGTGTGTGAAAGAAACCAACTGGGTAAAACGTCCTCACAAAGAACAACATCACTCTAATTATTCTCATTAGCCTTAAAGAACCTAAGCTTCGTAGATAGTAGGCGATCTTGACCCATGTGGGACCTCAAACTATGACTCCAAGGCACTGAGAAAATCTTAGGATTGGGTGCCGTCGTAGGCATGGGGTGGGGTACAATGCATCTTAACTAAGTTTCCAACATGTCCACTTAGCTCCACTTATCAAACTGTAACTCCATGTTAACCCCCAAGTATTCCACTTGATTCACTATAATCTCGATTCCTTAATTAATTTTCAACCCACGAATCATCGCAAACCGTCCAAATCTACTATCGATGTGTAAGAGTTCATGGTGGCATAAGGCATGAGCCAAGATACAGATCACTAAGATCATCCAAACAATAGATGGAATCCTCACTAATGTAACCCATTCCTCCTTATTCCTAGGAGACATGTTTCATTCTCAACTTCAATGATCACATTCCATATATTTTCTCTCTTAGTGCTACCACCCAAAATACCAACCAATGTGATCTACACCAGCTAGTACATGAGTGTTAACCGTAAGTGAAAAAGAGAAGCAATAGACTACATACCCCGACTACTTAGCTCAGACTCTAAGCATTGGGATAAAGGCACGCAGGTACTTAGGCTGAACACTGCATGGTGTTTCCTCGGTGTGTCAAGGAACATGTCCTCCAACTATCGCAGCTGCTAAGTAGCGGTTGGGATCGTGTGAAGGATATGGTTAGATCCTCAAGCGCATCACGGAAGCGTGAGTATCGTATCGAATACGATGAAGAACGACTAGTCGCACTAGTTGTTCTATGCAGCGGAAATTAAAAATTTTTCATGCGACGAAATCACATGATCCAAGAACACTTCTCGGATCGTTTCGTCTAAACCACAAACAAGTAATAGGATTACCTCTTGAAGCGTGGTTGCGATCGAGTCTCTAAACAAAAAGACCTCCTGTCTCAAGTCCGATCCGACGGAGGAGACGCTTGCGAGCGCGGTGATGAATCGTGTACTTCTCGCAATCCATGCTGATGATCCAAGCGGCGGATCTCCTGATCTCGACACACGAGATCCGACGTCTTCTTCACGAGCGAGGTGCACCGAAGGAGACGGAGATCCACAAGCAAACGATCGGGCAGCATAACGACAACGCTGCGGCGATGGAGAACCTCTCTATGGCATCCATGGTGGGCGGCCATATGAGAGGGAGAGAGAGAGTAGATGTGTAGAGAGAGAGAGAGACTTATGTTCTCTTGTGTGTTGTGTGTAAAGAAGAGCAAAGGGATGCCTCTCCTTATATAATATTTTGGGATCCATGGATCTCAATCCATGGGCAACACAAATCCAATGGTTCTCATTGATTGTGTTTCTTTCAATGGCTAAGATTTTGTTGGTAAAAAAACAACAACAATTAATTTAATAAAAATCAAATATATATTAAATATAATTTAATTTATATCAAATCAATCTCTATTGGAGAAAATAGGAAAGGAGGCAAGCATCCTTCCATGAATGGAGAGGACGGCCACCACATTCCATGTAGGAAATGTGGTCGTCTACCCTCTATACAAGGGAGGTGGTTTCTTCTCCTTTTATTCCATGAGATACATTATCCCATTAATTTCTCCAATATTTGCAACAACTTTTGTTGCAAATTATTTCACAAAAATAAATCCAATTTATTTTGTGAATATTGTAATCATGCCATTGGAAATTTGTGAATCACATTCACAATCCAAAATAAAATGTAAATTACATTTTCAATTTAATGTCCAATGTGAATCCAATTCACATCAACATTTAATTAACAAATGTAAATTACAAATATCTCTCTCTTATATATTATAAATCATATTTATAATATATATGAGTAATATGGATATTGCTATCCACATTATTCATATCCATGATAATTAAATCATATTTAATCATTTTGGATCTCTTTCTCATGTACCTAAATAATATGAATCACTTTCACATTATTCACATCTTTGATAATCAAATCTCATTTAATTATCTAAGATAACTCTCTTTATAATATGAATTGAATTCATATTACTCATGATAATTAAATCATATTTAATTATCTATTTTCTTAATTCTCGGATACTTATATCAACAATGAAATTATCCTGAACTCTTTCAAGGATAATGCGCTTTTCTCCGCGAATACTTGGAGATAAGGACATGGCGATTGTATTGTTCCACGTATAGTGACTTGGATATTGAGATCATATCTCAAATCCAGATCGTGGGCCTCCCATAGATGCTTGATTAAATCAAGACCGTAAATCTAATCTTCTCGTTGCATCTGAATCATATTCAGATCAATGTCCAACATTTTGGACCAAGATCTGATTACTTCTCTACTGAGACGAGTCACTAAAATCCAGACCCATTTCATCACTCCCTAGGAATGGAAGCGTCATGGTTATACAATCGTTCACGATCACATCACCCTCAAGTATTCCCAATACATGTACAACCTGCATACTGGAAGACTCAGAATAAACCCGAAGTATTGATCAACTTTATACTACTGATGAAGCTACGTTTCATCATCTTTATTCTATCATTTTGGCCTTAAAAACCCTAGTAAATGCGTGTAAATAGAGCTAATTCATGCATTTTAGCATCTATGCATATGTGTGTAAATACTGTATAAAATGCGGTTTTTAAAGACAAAATTATAGAATAAAGAAAAGAAAAGAAAAAGAATAAAATATTGTAAATATTTTATGACCCGAAACCCCGAGACCTAGGCATCTTGATGAATAGGTCGACCAGGAATAAAGTAGGGGGAGATAAGGGCTAAAATACAATAAAAATACCTTACATTTCATTCATTCTTTATTCATTTTGGGACCTATTTTTGGTTCCACTTTTTATACATCAAATAAAGAAACTTTGTACATGAAAATTGTAGATAATTTTATAAAGAAAAATACAAAATTGATTTCACAGAAAAATAATGTACAGATAAAAAGTTATGCTCTGAATAAAATTCCAGAATCCCAACTTCCCAGACCCGTATCTCACAAATGAAAACTCCAAATGCAGCATATCCACCTTTAATTGTATATAGAAGAAAATAAGCTATTTAATGGCGGTAGTTTCGCATTTGGCGGAGCTACGGTTTGAAAGTTGAGTTTTGGACCCCTATTGTATACTTGTACAGAATTAAATATTCAATTTATTAATTATTTATTATTCATTCATTTTTATGTTTTTATAATGTTATAAATATTACTTATAATAATTGTAAATATTAAAATTAGAATAAAAAATACCTAAATAAAAATAGAATACTTAAATACATAGATATAGATACCTATAAGGGTATAAGTACAAACTTGTAAAAATATAGCTCATAAAAATAAACAAAAATCACCATAAAATACTTCATAAAATTACAAACATTTTTTATTTTACACTCAAAATTTAATTAATTCGTCTGCTATTTTTAATTCATTTTATAAGGGTTTTTAGCCAAGGAATTTTCTGGTTGGTCCACGTGGACCAACCAGAACGCTCCATTGGTTGACCTCGGTCAACTCCCTGACCGAGGTCTGTCCCTTGTCAGAGTCAGGTTTGACCCTGTGTTCACTCCTTTTTCGAGGGCACCTCGATCACCATTTGGTGATGGTTCCTTCTTGGAATCTTTTCCTCGGGCAATGGTGATTCACGCCCAAGTGATTCCTTGGGCTGTGGATCACTGACCGAGGCGCTGAGGCCTCGTCTTCCTCGCCTCGCCGTCAACCCTTCAAATAGGACCCCCCGACTTCAATTTGATTTTGATCCTTCTTCCGCCAAATCCACCCAAAAATCCCTAGCCCATTGTGCTCCTGGTGACAGCAGGAGTCGATTTGAGCCGGGGTTTGCGTCATCTGGCGTCGAATCGAAGTCGATCCAACCCTCGCCGGAGTTCCGCTGTGCTTCATCGCCTGACGTCTCTGGTGAGTCTCCCTCCCCTTTCTCTTCGTTTTCTTGTAGCTGTAGCGTAGATTAGTGTAGACCTATAGCAGTTTTTCGCTTCGATCTCCCAATCGCCGTGAATCCTCGATCAAAGTCCACGGCGGAGCATAGCTCCACCTCCATTTTCCGGCAACCTACCTCCTTCACAGCCGCTCCGACCACCTTCATCTTCTCCCTCGTCGCTCTGTCGCTCCGCTCCACCCCTCCATTCACCTCGATCTCGCCCAGATCGAGTGATCAGAACTCCCCTCTCCACCGCTCGCCGGAGTTCATCATCCGAACCATCTTTCACCTCCTTCGCGCCATCAGAAGGCACCTGCGGCTTCGCCTGGATTTTGCGCAACTAACCACGCAGGTCCGAGCCAAGGAGAAGGCTCCATCGACCCTCGAAGACTTCAGGAGCAGCTCCCCAGGCCACCTCCGTCGTCCGGCCTCTTCAAGCCATCTCAGGCTCGCTTGAGACCTCCTACAGACGCGGACGTGCCCCAGGATCGTTTTGCCCTTGATCCTGGGGTCGGAGAGGCAGTGTGTCGGCCGTATTCGCCAGCCGAAGTTCGCCGGGGAAGTGTTCTTCGTGAACCTTCCCCTGCCGTTGGATCAGAGGCCCGCTCCAGACGCGTCATCAGCTGTCCGATCTCCTGCGCCTCTCCGCCGTCCGATCAAGCCTTGAAGATCTAAGCCCAGCCGTCCGCGACGAAGGGGTATGCACCGTCGGATGGGCGCCACGTGGACAAGTGACTCGCCATCGACCGCTGGATCAAGCCCCGTGGGTATTTTGCACTTTTAACCCACGCCTTTTTGTATTTACTTTCTCGTCTAGTACTTTTATTTGTAGTTTAAAAAGTATTGTAATATTTGCACGCAGACCCTCACACTATCACTATTTGCACTTCAGTCCACGCCACGTCACCTCACGTGACGTTGGCGTGTGACTTTTGGGTATTTTGCATTTTAGGCCCACGACTTTTATGTATTTGCAATTTTATCCCTGTGCGTAAGATATATAATATGTTTTTGGAAATATTGCATGTATACCCAGCCGGTTTTCTTTAATTGCATTTATGCCCCTGTGAATGGTGTGTAACGTGAGCTGCGCGTGATTTTTTTTGGTGGAAATTGCATCTGAGCCCCTGGATACTTTGGTAATTACAAGTATACCCCTGCCAGGCCTGTGTATGGGTCGGATGATTGTTGTATTTATTTAACCTATTTTCTTAAGTCCAAAAATTTCACAAAAATAGGGTTAAGTTTCTGGGCATGAGTATTTCAATGCTATCAATTTAGTTTTTGATTTGATTTAATTTTTACATTTATTAAAAATCAAAAACTTACTTTTTCAGCACTGTCTAGCTTATAAAACCCCAAAAAAAATATCAAAACCCCTCAGAAAAATCCCCAAAAATTGTATTTTGCGTCTTTTAGTTTATTTCAACCCCCAGCCAAAAATCTTTAAAAAATACAAAACTAAACCCCTAAAAATTGCAAAACTCTAAAAACCTTCATAAAAATTTATAAAACTCATAAAAAATCCAAAAATAGTGTTTTCTTCGCCTGAATTTTCTTTGTTTAATTCTCTTTCAGTGAAAATTAATCTGAAAATTTTTTGTCACTGGTTGCTATTTTATTTCTCCTTTTTAAGTTTCAGCCTTGCATTGTAGTCACTGTTTGCGTTATTTTGACAATTAAAAATACCAAAAACATTCCAAAAATTACCCAAAAATCACAAAAATAGTAAAAAGTATAAAAAGACAAAAAGACTTTATTTGCTTATTTTTGAGTATTTTTATCTACTTTTATAAATACTTTAGTTTGCCTTTTATTACATTACTTGTATATTCCAATATAGAAAAAGAAAAAAAATATATAAAATATAAATATAAAAAAAATCAGAAAATCAAAAATCAAAATATAAAATTATAAAATTAAAAACCCACAAAAATTCTAGATTGGCTAAGTTGCTTGTTAGACTTGGGATTGGATTTTTTATCTATGCTCTACACCTTTGCTTCTTGAGTTCGACCCCTACTTGCTTGCCATTGTACATCTTTAGTAGGGTATAATAAATTTTAGTCCTTGCTATTCATTCTCTGATTGATTGTGTGGGTTAATTGTTGAAGACCGAGGAAGGTTGAGCAGTCGCATCAGCGACAGTGAGTCTGACTTGTCAGACCGCTATTTAGCGGCTCTCGCATTTCTCGCTTTTCAACTACCCACTTCATGGGTTTTATCAGTAAGTTTCTCATTTGATCATTGGGAGTTGGCATCGATCATATACTTTCCAAAAGCATATATCATACCTAGATCTTGATCATATACTTTCCAAAAGCATATATCAAACCTACAAATTCAGTCAAGCTTCCAATGCGAGATGACCGTGCACGGAATTTGATTCTTCCCAATATCTCATGAGTGAGCTCATGTCTTTCGGTTCAGTAATGAACCTGTATGATCCCTTTGAGAGATCGTATTACTCATATGCCCTTACATGCACACCAGCGCGCCGGTGTATAGACCGTGGTTAGGTCATCAACCTATTGATCTGCCAAATGTACATACTTAGACATATAGTAACGCATCTGTCTCCGGTCAGAGGATGTGTACCTGTATCGTGACAGCATACGATATAGGACTTTGGTTATCTCGATCTTGTTAAGTCAACTCTTTGACCTAACTAATCTGACACCTCTGAATCTCTATTCCTATGCAGAGGGCCTGCATCAAGAGGTCGGTCAGATATCAGCCTAACTGAGAAAGGATTGCCATCTCCTACTCAGGCTGGAGATCATCTCTTAGCAATCATTTGACGGTGCTTGATGAGTCGTCAATCTAACCCTTGAGATATTCATCCAAGAACCAGCCTCTATGATTCAATAGTTGAATCAACAACTGTATGATCATCAAGATGGCCATGGCACATAACCCTAATTGTACTAAGGGACCTATTATGTAAATTATTCATTCTTCATTTCAGATCAGGGAATGATATTCGTAATAACATTTATTACATAATGGCTCGCCGTGGGCTCGCATGTCCAACGATCTCCCACTAGCCCAAAGAGCCATTAATGGGCTAATCATTTAAACCCACACTCATGTGACAATCATAGGCTATTAAGAAAATAGCTAGGTAAGCTGATCAGTCACTCTATTCCCGCGAGACTACGCCAAGTCTTTTTACGGCACTTGCATGTCCCCATTAACAGTGCTCGCATCTAATGCGAATGTTGCATCTTATGCAACCAATACTCAATCTTGTTAGTTACAGTGTCCTTGACACTACAGCTTAACAATTATCATAACCAGTATTTCCATAATCCTTATCAGATACCCTTATTCCTGGAGATCACTATCTCTTAAGGTATCCATAGTTAAGACCTTTTAGATCTCTATCTATAAAGTCTTAAGTACTTGAAGATAAGATTTAGAGATCACTATGTCTAAAGTCTTATCATCTCCGAAGATATTGTTATTACTGCAACTAAGTGTTTTATTTCCATAGTAGGATTAGTAACAGTTTACTACTCCTACTACATGGCAGACATCTCGCTTTTGTACATATCAAGCACACACCCGGCTTCTCAGAACTGATGCCCAAGGGCTAGCAGTTTTAACATTCACATCCTCAACTCTTTGAGGTGCTATCCCTTTAGATAGGTCAGTACCATATCTTGAGGGAAATAAGCCTTTCTTGGAATTTTCCATAAACGAGAATATGTCCAAGGTGTGCTACAAAATGTGACGGTCCCGATACCCTCTTCTCTTTGCTTCTGAACACCTTCAGAATTAAGATCCAAGAGGCATCCTTGAGATCATATCTCAAGTTATGGAACAACCATATAATAAAACACTTTTATTATCCTTATATCATTTTAAATGATTAGGATATCATCTACATTTAGCACGATGAACACAACGGCACTCCCACTAAGCATCAGATGGCTCATCAAGATCTATCTGAAATCATAACATTTATAATTTCATCAAATCTTATGGTCCAACTTTAAGAAGCTTATTTGAGTCCATAGATGGATTCCTTAGCTTGCACACCTTGCTTTCCGCAACCATGAAGCCCTGGGGATACTTCATGTGAATATCCTCAGAGAGGTATTCGTAGAGGAATGCAATCTTGACTTCTTTCTCTTGAAGATCCATTTACACCTTTATGGGTCTTACCCATTGATGAATCTCGTATTCATCATGCTAAAATTGGTCATTTAGGCTCTGTCCCCCATCATCCACTTGTAATTAATCATTAATAGAGCATTATTAGCATTCATACATGTGTGAATAATATCTACATTTCATCATGCATAATTGCATTTAAAATCCCCAGTGTAAGTTAGCCCAAAAAGCCACTAACTTCTCACATTTTTAATTAATTCATCCTAACTCCGATTGACCCAAAACCAACTCCATCGTATAGATATTACTAATTTTATTAAATAAAAATAGAAAAAAATTACTAACCCCAATAAGTGTCAAATAATCCCAAAGTCTAATTTCACATCTGACAGACTAAAATGAGCATATCTCCCACATACAGTGTCCGATTTTGGTTTACTTACTTTTAAAGTACTCCATTTTCAAATACCTTCAAAACAAGACCAATTTCGTAAAATTCGGACCTCATTTGTGAAAGTTGGGTTTTGGGCCTCTTTTGCGCATTTTGACTTTTTGCTGTTTTTGACCTCAGTTTTTAGGTCCTTAATTAACTCTTTTAATTTTATTTCTTCTTCATTTGTGTTCTTTGATGAAAGTTTTATTAAGCGACGTGAAAATCCAAATCCAAATCAAAACTGAAATCAAAGAAACTGACCAAGTCCAAGTGTTCGTTGTCGGGCTGTACAAAAGTTGTGCGTTTCTTTCTTCTATTTTATTTTCCTATTTTCTTATTATTAAAAAATCCAAAAAAATAAGATTAGTGTGTAAATAATTTTCTTGTATTTTATCGTATTTTTTCTATAATTTTTGTCCCCTCTAAAACCACCTAAAAATTACAAAACTCCAAAAATCGGTTTTCTATACACATGGAAAGCCACCAAAAATACCACTTCGCACAAGTGACCTCTTTTGCTCATGGGTTCTCCATGAAAGTTCTAGATCTCGACGAGACGAACAACTTTCATGAAGGAAATTTTTTGATCCGAGGTCTCCTTCTACTTCTTCTCCATCGTCAAAGTTGAAATTTTTTGGGGTGCCACGTGGCAGCTCCTGGGCATGCCACGTGGCACCCCACTCTCTCTCTGGTCACACTCGGGTCACGTGCTTCCCTACCACCAGCCGTACCCAGGTCACGTGCCACGCACGTGACCTCCCCCCTTTGCTGGTCACGTGCGCGGCACGTGACCCGCCCCCTCTCCTTCCTCAGCCGTCGTTACACCCACTATCTCCAGCACGCCCCCCTTCCACGCGCTCCGGCCATTACGACTTTCGGCCGTTACACCTGCCGGCCCCTATAAAGCATCGTCGACCCCCACGATCACCGGCATCCACCCTTTCTCCTTGCGCGGTCGGTGACAACGGCTTGCTGCTCTTCTCGCGGCGTGATCCAGAGCTCTAAGCTCTGTTGCAGCCTCATCAAGCTGCTGAGCTCACCGCATCGCCTAGCGGCTCGAGCGACGACTGGAGGCAGCCATCACCACTTCTGATCCAGGGCGACTCCACCTTCTCAGCATTTCTTCCGCAACCTCGTTCCTACTCCAACTACAGTACACCTCTCAACGGACTTCCCGTGTCCCCGCACTTCACCTCCGATCACTCGTCGATTACCGTCGCACACCCCAGTCGTCGGCCACCTCTCGACGGAGCTCCCGCTCCCCCCCGCCTTCTCCGCCTTCCAGGCTCGGCCGCCAAGTACCACCCCCGAGCGCCTCCTCCTCTATCCCCTCCGCCACACAGCGCCGCTGCTCGACCCGCACCACAACCTCCGAGCATTAACGCGACCTCGCCGCTCCTCCGCATCTTCGCCACCCAGGTCACGCTCCAGCACCGCCTGCGTGGCCCGCCGATCCGCCACAGCTCGACCGTGTGTCGGCCGAGCTCCACCCGCCTCCGCCATCGCCTTCGGCCGCAGCGACATCGCCACCTCCGCCGCGACAGCCGCCCCTTTTAGCCACTGTCGGATCAGGGGCTCAACCCCTTGATCCAATGGCTCCAGCACCGCCACGTTAGCAGACGAGCCAAGGCCCCGGCCTGAGGCTCGGCCTCTCCCGAGCCTCCGCCTCTGAAGCCGACCCTCAGCCTCGGTCCCAAGCCGGAGGTGCCCCCACCGAGCCTCTGCCTCGGAAGCCGAACCTCAGGCCCGGGGTGAACCACAGGCTTGGCCACCCGAGCCAGCAGGCTCAATCGCCGAGCCTCAGCCTCGTTGACCGAAGCTCCGGCTGCACGTGCGACACACGTGCGCCTGGGGAAAATTGCGCAAACGCCCTAATAAATCTCTGAAATTGCAGAAATACCCCCACCTGGGTAAATTACGTCCGGGGCCCTCCGTCTTTTGGAAATTACAGATAAGTCCTCCTAGGGATCATTTTGAAGGAATAAATTTATTTTAATTACATTTTAGTCCATGACCTTCATTTTATCATATCTTTGTCATACGAACTCCGTTTCTAGCGTACAATATGTCATTTTGAAGCTATTTTCATGCTCTACAATTTAGCATAATTTGTGGACGGATTTGAGGCTGTTTATTGATCATTATTATTGAGTACATCTGTTGGCATATGCAGGCTTAGTTTGACATATATGTGCCATATTTTCTTTGGAACAATTGATGATTTCTTTTGCAGGAACACGGCTGAGGACTTGGACTTTACATTGAATAACTGTCTCTTAATTATTGATTATAATATTTGGGGATTTACATCACATTCTTTTGAGGATAGAATCTATGCTTCAATATTCCCATTGATTCGAAGTAGGAAATTCCTCTTGTGCTTGCAAATTAGGATTAATTTTGAATATGTCTCTTGAACTATATCTTTTTGATCTGTGATAAACTTCGAGAATATTGATTACATATTTTGGAGCTGAAATCTAAATCACAGATCCTGAGCACAAATTCTGTTTTCTTGCATAACATTTTCATCATTGCATTGTATATTTTATCAACACAAAAATTAATCAAGCATTTAATAATTATTTAATTTGATTTAAGGCCACGCAACTAAAAATCACCGTTCCCTGTGTTCGACCTTGGTAAACTTAACAGGTAAAAATATTCCACAACATTCAAAGATTGTGGTATTTTGATCGACCGAAATTCGCTTCCTATACTACAATTCCTCATTTTTAAAAGAGGCGGATTTGACGTCCATCAAATGACACCGTTGCCGGGGAACGGCGAATTTTTAGGGTTTTAAATCATTTTTGTGATTAATTTTTGTGTCATTTTTTTTCTTTCTGCATTTTATTTTGCATCTCTCTCTTACTTCTACTACTAACCGCAAATTCTCTCTTTGCAGACTACTGGAGCCCAATTTTGCATATTAATCAAGGATCTGCAAGGAAGATTGAATTTTAATTTTGTGAGAGAGAGTTAGTATAGATTTAATTTTCTGCATTATTCTCAAAGTCCCTCTCTTTGAACCCTTGTAATAATTAAGACTGAACTTTTTCTGTGGTGTGCCGGGTCTGTTTCAACCCCTTATGTGTGGTTGGGACCCGACTTGAGTGGCGTAGGACTTAGGCACATATACGCTTGCTTGTTTATTATTTGATTGTGCTCGTAATTCTTAGGCCACACATTCACTAACTATACGCACTATAGATCGTTCAACATTAGCCAAATTCTGAAATCAATTCTTCCCGCTAATAGAACTATCTGTTTAGGGCGTTTTCCATCTGTGCATATCATTTAGTGTAAAATTTAATTCCTTGTATTGCATCCCGCATGAAGAACGCGAGGATTCACTGTAAGTCTTTCTCTTAAGCATGCATCATTGATTTACGTTTGCATTAGCTTTTCCGATTCCCCTTTCTCAAAGTTTTACAACGTAGGATTTAACGGAATTGGGACTGCTCGTTAGGCGTGAATTTCTGTGCTCACATAAACTACAGTGATAACCCTAATCTAAAATTGGGACTGCTAATCAAGGCGACTGTAAATAAACTAACCTAAAATTAACCTATGTCTGGTGGAGAGAAACCCACTCATTGTTTGTAAGGACTAGAACGCACACTTTGGATAGAGCCAAAACTGAGGAATTTCACAAAGACTACTGTTTTTAAAAACAATTAGCTACTCTTCAGTGAGGGTCTCGGGTAGCCGTTTTACGGTCCGACTTCCCTTAGCAGAGTGGGTGGTTTAGAGGACACCACGGAAGGCACCGTCCTCAAGCAACACGGTAGCCGTTTAAACGGTCCGTACTTCCACCTATACTGGCTGAGAGTAGATGCAACTATTGTACGAACTCGGGACAGTCTTTGAGAAATATTTCGATACCTAACAGCTCCGCTTAATCTTCTATATTATTTTGTCATTAAATTAAAATTGAAAAGATAAGCGGCCGAACCCTAACGTGCCTTCACCAGTGTTGAGTGGGTGAATCAACGTGTTTGTTTTGTGTTTGATTTGTGTGCGTCAAATACCTTGCAATTGCAAGCAAATCGTGGTTCGCTGATCATTCCATCCCTCTTGACAAGATGTCGGCACAGTGGTCTTCTTTCCCGATCTCCACGACCATGTCCCGATATTCTTCTTCTCACACTCCTCAGGGGAACCTACCATTCAAGTCAAGTTCCCCTCAGCCATCATTCTCTGCCCACCCATACATCCCACCTATGACCACACTTCTTCTTGGAATAGCCATCTCTCACATTCGGACAATCTTGTGGACATAAGAGAGAGATCAGAATCAAGTATAAACAATAGAGTGACCGATATTGACAATAGAACACGATTTCCGGTCACTAGGATCTCACAACCTCCTGAATTACCCCCTACTCAAGATAAGTATCAATTTTCCTTTGACAACCCACGAGAAAACCAAAGTCAAGGAATTACCACTCATGACCGGACCATAATGTTTATGAACAATCAACACTCTACTCGAGGTTACATGCCAGAATCACGACACATGGAGACTGATTATTCAATCACTAGTCATGAGATGTTTGAGGATGAGATTGCTCAGATTAATAATAGAGCAGACACTTTAACTATGAAAATATATGATCTCATCCAGTCTATGCAAAATTCAGAAGAAGTGAGGCCACCACCATTCGAACCAATGGATCATCACAATCAGACATGACCACTGACCTCTGACCCCCCTACTGACCATATTACAGAAAATACCAAAAAAATGAAAATTTTGAAAATTCAAAAAAATTGGATAATTCTGAAATGGAAGCATTTTGTAAGAGCCCGATCCTAGAGCTTCCATTGATCAAAGCCATAGAATATGTGCCCGATCTTAAGAGATTTGTGAAGAGTCGACTGAATACCAAAAAGACGGGAAAGAAACGATCCAGGACTGAATATCACGTCATATCTATGGCTAGCTCTTTGGTGATGAATCATAAAATCAAAAGCCGCAAAGTCAAGCGGTTGACTAGGATGACATGTGAAATTGAGGATTCTACATTCACTCATGTTCGGTTAGACGACGACTCAACATTAAACATACTCCCCAAGTCCGTCTTTGACCAACTCAAACTCGGACAACTCAAAAAGACTAGGGTGATCGTTCAATTACCTGATCGATCTACCAAAAGATCGCGGGGGATCGTTTCTGTCGTCGTAAATTTCCGAGGTAAAGAACATAAGGTGGACTTTACGGTCCTTGACATTGAGCACCCCGGAAGGATGTTTGAGTCTCCTATCATTTTAGGAAAGCCGTTCTTAGCCTTCGCTAAGGCGATCGTCGATTGTGAGACTCAGGAAATCAAGTTCCCGAACTCGGACCACGATTAACAAACCCCCAATGACACAACCTGCTCTGAGGAAAACCAACTTAAAACCGACAATTATATTTCACATTATCAGACATCTCTGCATGATACACTGAGACAACCCCTAGGAGAGTTACCTACAAGACTAACTGTTGGAAAAACTTCGGATTCTCACCGCCCTATCACTGCTCCTAGGAAAAATCATGATTTTGGAGCTTATGAGAAATTGGACCATATTATTGAAGATCAACACGATTATTTGAGTGGTCCAATCATTGAGTCGGCAGTAATTCTTGAGATACTTGAACCTTATAAGGAACCGACTCCAGAAACATTTGATGTCACCAAAATTCATGATCATTCGGTAGTGACATCAACACCCCCAGCCATAAACCACAAGATCCGCATGAACACTCTCCTTCGATCGAAGCAATGCATGACCCTTCAAGAATTGGTCGACTTTTAGGGAGATTCATCTGATGAGGAACTCACAAATGCCACACCGGTTACTCAAGATAGGGAGATGAAGAATGTCCAACTTCCTCCCAATACTTTCCAAGGAAACAAACCGATCAAGAAAGTCACCTTTGACCTTAGATATCTGGAGATTTCTGAAGAGTCCTCGTCCGGTCCTGATGAGGTTCATCAGATAAGTGCAATAGGTACAGCTCTGATCCATGGGCACTTACCTCTGATCGACAAAAGTTGGAGATCCTCTGCAGACGACTACTATTCTCGTCAGGACGACTCCGACGATGGCTGGTCTTCGTCATCGACCCCCTCGTCATCACACTCCACATCTCCATACTATCTCCCTCCACACTCCCGCAAGAAGGTCCGTCGCAAACCTCCTTGATCTTGTACATATGCAAATCTACCCGGTCCCCCTTCTGTAAATATCCGATTATACTTAGGCTAACCTGAGCCTAAGTATAGGGGGACCGCTACCATTGTTTATACATCACTTCTCTTCTTTTTATCCCATCTATACTGAGTACGAGCTATGTCAACATTTCACTTTGTGCCATGAGGACATAGCACAAGGTAAGTATAGGGGGTGCGTTTGTATATATTTTATCTACTTTATCCATAGCTCGTACTTTAATCGTTTTTATCTAACATCAGGGATGGGTACAAGTAATGTATATTATGTGTATAACACCAGGACTAAAAAAAAGAAACACACAAAAAAACTTTTTGCATTGCATCATTCATGGTCTTGCATTTCATTAAGCATTTCATTCATTCCTTGGTTAATATATTCCTGACACAATCACTTTCACTCAAGGCTTGAGGATTTCTGAGGACACTTGATTTCTGAGATCTTGAGAGTCTGAGTCAGCCTGCCTTAGTCATTAGGGTTTTTGAACTTAATAATCCACACTTCCTTAGTTTGAAAGATTTGAGCGCTATATTGCACTCTTCATCTCTACCTTCAAAGAATATGATTAGCACAATCACTTCCACAACTGCATGATTAATGAGATGAGTTGAGATATCACTTGAGGAACTGGGACTAGAGATTTGAGTTTAGACCCGATCTGATGATATTCGAAGATGGGATAAAGTTAATGAAGGCTTTAGAAAACCTGAGTGTCAGCAAAACACTAGCCAGTATGTGAACAAGATTCATATGCTATCTTTTTGATATTGACCTAAGTGCCAGGGTGTGATGAAACTTAATGAAAATTGTTGATCAGTGTGCGCCAACTTTTGGTAAAAGCAGTGGAGCTTGCCAACAAAAGAAAAGAAAAAAAATGTTAAAGAAAAGCTCTATCATCCAAAGTCAAATTCTAAATGAGCTTCCACCAATGGCGAGCGCTCCCAAACATTTTCAAAGTGTCCACTTGGACCAAGCGCTAATTAGGACCAGGGAGTCGGGCTGACACCACAAAAAGGGCTCTGCATCGTAAGCGATACAAGTTTGGGTGTCGAAGGTATCTTAGATACTCAAAAGAGACACACCCCGGTGTACTCCCAGAAAAACAAGTTCAGACGACTCCAAATTCTCTTGACGGACACATTGATCAACATAATAAAATCTACTTGTGTTGAGTAATAAGGCACTCGAGAGGTACCTTGTTCCAATGTAAGGAAGAGAAAATTAGACACAATCCTATGCCCTCCATCATCTGGCCGTCCATCTACACTTTCAAGTCTGACAAACTAATGAGACGGTTGACTGAAGCAAGAATAGACTTATTCCCTAGTTTTGAGGATTAGGTCTAGAGGAGGATCTTTGGGACTGGAACTTTGAGTGATGCCCTGACTCGACTCTCATGAAATGCAGTACACTTAAAATCATATCCTTATATTATATGTACAAAAAGAGAGTCTGATAATTAAAGAAGTTGGATTCCTTTTGATTAAAGCTTGGTTGAGCCCAGAATTTTAGGATCACTCAAATTAAGAGTCTTCTATGAATTAAGCCTTGAAAATTCACATGCACAGTCAGGGATGTAATCAACTAAGTCAATCATTCATGCTCGGGGACGAGCATGGTCTAAGTATAGGGGTATGATGAATCTCGTATTCATCATGCTAAAATTGGTCATTTAGGCTCTGTCCCCCATCATCCACTTGTAATTAATCATTAATAGAGCATTATTAGCATTCATACATGTGTGAATAATATCTGCATTTCATCATGCATAATTGCATTTAAAATCCCCAGTGTAAAATAGCCCAAAAAGCCGCTAACTTCTCACATTTTTAATTAATTCATCCTAACTCCGATTGACCCAAAACCAACTCCATTGTGTAGATATTACTAATTTTATTAAATAAAAAATAGAAAAAATTACTAACCCCAATAAGTGTCAAATAATCCCAAAGTCTAATTTCACATCTGAAAGACTAAAATGAGCATATCTCCCACATACAGTGTCCGATTTCGTTCTACTCACTTTTAAAGTACTCCATTTTCAAATACCTTCAAAACAAGAAATTTCGTAAAATTCGGAGCTCATTTGTGAAAGTTGGGTTTTGGGCCTCTTTTGCGTATTTTGACTTTTTGCTGTTTTTGACCTCAGTTTTTAGGTCCTTAATTAACTCTTTTAATTTTATTTCTTCTTCATTTGTGTTCTTTGATGAAAGTTTTATTAAGCGACGTGAAAATTCAAATCCAGATCAAAACTGAAATCAAAGAAACTGACCAAGTCCAAGTGTTCGTTGTCGGTCTGTGCAAAAGTTGTGCGTTTCTTTCTTCCATTTTATTTTCCTATTTTCTTATCTATTAAAAATCCAAAAAAATTAGATTAGTGTGTAAATAATTTTCTTGTATTTTATCGTATTTTTTTTATAATTTTTGTCCCCTCTAAAATCACCTAAAAAATTACAAAACTCCAAAAATCGGTTTTCTATACACATGGAAAGCCACCAAAATACCACTTCGCACAAGTGACCTCTTTTGCTCACGGGTCCTCCATGAAAGTTGTAGATCTCGACAAGACGAACAACTTTCGTGAAGGAAATTTTCGATCTGAGGTCTCCTTCTACTTATTCTACATCATCAAAGTTGAAATTTTTTTGGGGTGCCACGTGGCAGCTCCTGGGCGTGCCACGTGGAACCCCACTCTCTCTCTGGTCACACCCGGGTCACGTGCCTAGCACGTGACCCGCTTCCCTACCACCAACCGTACCCAAGTCACGTGCCACGCATGTGACCTCCCCCCCTTTGCTCGTCACGTGCGCGGCACGTGACCCGCCCCCTCTCCTTCCTCAACCGCCGTTACACCCATGATCTCCAGCAACGCCCCCCCTTCCGCGCGCTCCGGCCATTACGAATTCCGGCCGTTACACCTGCCGGCCCCTATAAAGCGTCATCGACCCCCACGATCACCGGCATCCACCCTTTCTCCTTGCGCGGCCGGTGACAACGGCTTGCTGCTCTTCTCGCGGCGTGATGCAGAGCTCTAAGCTCTGTTGCAGCCTCATCAAGCTGCTGAGCTCACCGCATCGCCTAGCGGCTCGAGCGACAACTGGAGGCAGCCATCACCGCTTCCGATCCAGGGCGACTCCACCTTCTCAGCATTTCTTCCGCAACCTCGTTCCTACTCCAACTACAGTACACCTCTCAACAGACCTCCCGTGTCCCCGCGTTTCACCTCCGATCACTCGCCGATTTCCGCCGCACACCCCAGTCATCGGCCACCTCTCGACGGAGATACCCCCCGCCTTCTCCGCCTTCCAGGCTCGGCCGCCAAGTACCACCCCCGAGCGCCTCCTCCTCTATCCCCTCCGCCACACAACGCTGCTGCTCGACCCGCACCTCAGCCTCCGAGCATCAACGCGACCTCGCCGCTCCTCCACATCTTCGCCACCCAGGTCGCACTCCAGCACCGCCTGCGCGGCCCGCCGATCCGCCACAGCTCGGCCGTGTGTCGGCCGAGCTCCACCCGCCTCCGCCATCGCCTTCGGCCGCAGCGACATCGCCACCTCCGCCGCGACAGCCGCCCCTTTTAGCCACCGTCGGATCAAGGGCTCAACCCCTTGATCCAACGGCTCCAGCACCGCCACGTCAGCAGACGAGCCTAGGCCCCGGCCTGAGGCTCGGCCTCTCTCGAGCCTCCGCCTCTGAAGCCGAACGTTAGCCTCGGTCCCAAGCTTGAGGTGCCCCCACCGAGCCTCTGCCTCGGAAGCCGAACCTCAGGCCCGGGCCGAACCACAGGCTTGGCCACCCGAGCCAGCATGCTCAATCCCCGAGCCTCAGCCTCGTTGATCGAAGCTCTGGGGGCACGTGCGACGTACGTGCGCTTGGGGAAAATTGCACAGACGCCTTAATAAGTCTCCGAAATTGCAGAAATACCCCCGCCTGAGTAAATTACGTCTGGAACCCTCTGACTTTTGTAAATTATAGATAAGTCCTCCTAGGAATCATTTTGAAGGAATAACTTTATTTTAATTAGATTTTAGTCCCTGAAACTTCATTTTATCATATCTTTGTCATACGAACTCCAATTCTAGCGTACAATATGTCATTTTGAAGCTATTTTCATGCTCTACAATTTAGCATAATTTGTGGACGGATTTGAGGCTGTTTATTGATCATTATTATTGATTACATCTGTTGGCATATGCAGGCTTAGTTTGACATATATGTGCCATATTTTCTTTGGAAAAATTGATGATTTCTTTTGCAAGAACACGGCTGAGGACTTGGACTTTACATTGAATAACTGTCTCTTAATTATTGATTATAATATTTTGGGATTTACATCACATTCTTTTGAGGATAGAATCTATGCTTCAATATTCCCATTGATTCGAAGTAGGAAATTCCTCTTGTGCTTGCAAATTAGGATAATTTTGAATATGTCTCTTGAACTATATCTTTTTGATCGGTGATAAACTTCGAGAATATTGATTACATATTTTGGAGCTGAAATCTAAATCACAGATCCTGAGCACAAATTCTGTTTTCTTGCATAACATTTTCATCATTGCATTGTATATTTTATAAACACAAAAATTAATCAAGCATTTAATAATTATTTAATTTGATTTAAGGCCACGCAACTAAAAATCACCGTTCCCTGCGTTAGACCTTGGTAAACTTACCAAGTAAAAATATTCCACAACATTCAAAGATTTTGGTATTTTGATCGACCAAAATTCGCTTCCTATACTACAATTCCTCATTTTTAAAGAGACTGATTTGACGTCCATCACCCATATAGGTGGATCATCGAGGGTCCATATACAATACTTGTATATGAGGTCTACTTTAGACTTTATTTCTAACATCCATCTTTCCATGCCATGATATTCAGAGACTTCATCATATGAAGTCAGATCATTGTCAGACTTAACTGACATATGGAATACATCCTCAAACTTATTTTGAAGAGGTATTAGTGTTTCATATTTAATTGTCCTTTTAGTTTCCAATTTCAGGAGCCTCATCAACTGCTCAAGATTAATTGAGTTCCTACATTTCATTTTCATCTTGATTCTCAAGAGTCTCAACCTCTAAGAATCACATTCTCAGAGATGATATATTTTAAGAATCTCAAGGTCACAAAGTAGGTATCCAATACCATCCTTTATTTTCCTAATGAAGTAGCTCTCTCTAGTGCTCGATTCCAGCTTATTTGCATGGAATCTTATTAAGGATATATAATGTAGTCTCTACTACATATATACCAGGAAACTAAGAAGAAATTATGCTAAAAATTTATCATTGATCAAATCATGTCACACATGATCCAATTGTATCTCCCTACAACTCTATTGAGTTAAGGTGTGTTAGGAGTGAGATAGAAATGACATTCATATCTCCATAAGGTATTCCATGAATTCATCTAATTGGTACTTGCTACCTTGGTTAGATCAAATTCATTTAATCTTCCATCAATCTTTGGTTCTAAACCAACTTTGTGAAATCTTTGAACATTTCAAAAGTTTCTTACGTGAAGAGAAGAAATCCCATATCATACATAATCATCAATAGATATCACATATCCATAATGTTTACTATGATATAGATGATCCACATACATCAATATGTATGAGATCCTGAATACCTTGACATCTTACACCATTCCCAAGGAAGGGTGCATTGGACATTTTACTTTAAAACAATATTCATAAGTATGTAAGTTTTGAAATTTTAGACATTCTAAAGTTTCATCTCTTACTAGTCTATTGATCAAATCAATAGACAAATGTCCAAGGGTTGATGCCAGATCATTGTCAAATGATCTTCATTCTCCTATTGATCTTTTAAGGTTTAATTTCAGTATTATAAATGTCAATGAACCATTCATTAATTTTCTAATTTAGTAGAGTCCACAAGATTTTAGATTGCTATATGAAATATCTCCATCATAATTCTTTATGATAGGCCCATTTCAGAATTCATGTTTATTTCCAACATTTAGAAATAAACAATGAGTATATTCTAATATCTAGGTCATAGAGACATTCTCTAAGACTAAGGGCTCTCCCACTGAAATTATGAAGCCTTTCAATCCAATAGAGATTGTTGCAACAATTGCATCGATATCTATGTGGATGACTATAAGACTTAAGATCAAATTTTCTAGTCTTCTAAAATATATGCAACCCATTGCAAGTGTTGTAGAAAATTGAGATACAATTACAAGACTTCAACTTATCAAATAAGTAAGTCAATTTCAATGATTATATGTAGATTATTATTCTGAACTACTATCTGATTCCTTCACTATGGATTCTAGATAGATTTGATAGTCATACTATCAACACATCAACTTATTGCAGTATTGGCATTCATCCAACTCTTTGGATGTCATATGGAAGTCACAGAAGTACAACCAACTCTTTGACTATACTTCTCACTTTGGTCCAACCCATGCTTCCACTGCTCTCCCTTTATCTATAAGCAACCATTGCTTAAGACTAAGGATCTCTTATTTTAAATTCAAAAGAATTCAAAGTAAGAGTATTTCAACATTTATACATGTGCTTCATTCAATTCATACAATATGAATAATATGAAGCATCATGAATTACAAGAGTACATACAATACAATGATGACACTCATCGTATCTACATCCATCTAAACTCTTAAAACACTGGTTCAGGTAGGTACTCAAACAATTTGAATACATCATCTCTTATAGAGCCACCATTCTGCATGATGCAGAGAACCACATCATTCATGATTAAATGTCAAGAGCACATATGTATGCCAGAACATCTTCTTAGATTTTATAAGGATTAATTAACAATTGCGATTATCATCGACATGTCACTTCTAAAGTACATTCGATGAGAGATCAAGACTCTAGAGACATACAAACCCTAAGGTTGTGATCCTATTATCTATTTAATTGTCATTCCTAATTATTATGAGGAGACTTGCACATTGCAACCACATACATTATGTGTCCAACTGCAAGTACAATATCTGGATCATGAGTCCAATCCATGATATTTCACTGGTTATTATTGAGTATATCATTGAGTGGGTTTAAAGAAGGATTATCATCGACATGTCACTTCTAAAGTACATTCGATGAGAGATCAAGACTCTAGAGACATACAAACCCTAAGGTTGTGATCCTATTATCTATTTAATTGTCATTCCTAATTATTATGAGGAGACTTGCACATTGCAACCACATACATTATGTGTCCAACTGCAAGTACAATATCTGGATCATGAGTCCAATCCATGATATTTCACTGGTTATTATTGAGTATATCATTGAGTGGGTTCAAAGAAGGATTATCTGAAATAAGAAATTTGCATAAGTGCATATATTTATATATATATACATATTTTACTTTGATTTAGGAATTTTTATATCAAAGTTGTCTTGCCTTGTCAACACTGAAAGTTCATTCCCTTAATCACTTTCAATGTAAGAGATATACTTACCATCATATCTCAGCAAGATTTGGGATCTCCTTCCTTATCTTTGTTACATCCCAATAATACGATAATCTGCAACTCGGATAAAAAGAAGCACGAACACATTCCACCTTGCAAGTCCAACTTGCATCTCCCAATTCGGTCTTTAACACCCAGGCCCACACCCCTAAGGCGATGTTGACCCGTCATTAATTGAACCAACCGTCAACAGGAATAGTACTCGCTATACACAATCCAATATCACCCCAATAATATGAGGATCCGATATTGGGGTCACTACGTATACGACCTTAATCTTTTGAGAAGCAAAGAGCCCGATCCAGATGTCTTTGCATACAGGAGCTGTCACTTCGGATAGGCGTCTCCTACATACAATCCCTGGCGACGGAACTCTCCACCTTGATGGGAGACCATGGATGTCACTTATGTGATCCTCCATATCATATTCAAGTTCTAATTAATCATTATGAATCACATTCATTATGATCAATTCTTCCAAGGGAAATAACATCTCTATTCATAATAGAGTGTTTTAATTTTAATTAGATTCCAATTATTCTAATCATATTAAATTGATGATCCAATCAATATCCAACAAACATTTTAATTGTTACTTGAAATTATGGTATTATCTCAAATATGTATTATTTCGAATTTTAATAATTAGAAATACATCGTGATTTCTTAAGCATTATACTAACCCTACCCGTTGTCATGGTCAGTACCGACGAGAGTGGGACGGACCACATACGTTGCAACCCGCTACCCCAATGCTCTCCGACTAGATACCATATCCATCTCGGGAAAGGATAATGCAAAATAGATCACTTTGTACTTGAAATGATCATTGGTTCTTCAACCGAAATTATACCATATAATAATAATCAAAACAATTTTGATTAACATTATAATGAGATTTGCTAAACAAATCCCAAGTCCTATTCAAGCAACAAGTTTGTTGGAATGTAGATCATGTAGATCATGCAACCAATTAGTGACCTAGATCACATCTAATCAAATATTGGTTAAGGCAATGTCGTTTAAGGAAATAATTATCATCAAATATTTCACAAATATTTATGCACAATTATTCCAAGAAATTAAACAATTTCATTTCACTAATTGATTAAATGACAATCATTAGGTTCTTGAGTAGGAAAGTATTTCCAGGAGTGACCCTCACTTACTAAAAATACCATATCTCAATCAATTTAAATCCAAATTAAGCAAAGGATTGATCTAAGATGACTTCTGAGCCCAAACTGTAGCATTGATATGTAGAACTTGAGGGCTGTTGATTTTGAAATTCTAAGTCTCACAGAAGTTCCGCCACACTAATAAGCCAAAGGTCGAGTCTAGATTCATTTTCATCTTCAGCTCATGGTCTTGGTATGGAACCCAATCTCATTTCACTTCATGGCATTTTTTTGATGCTCAGGGACGAGCATGGTTTAAGTATAGGGGGATGATGAATCTCGGATTCATCACTCTAAATCTCATTTATTAAGCTAAAATCTCTCAAAATCAACAGCATTTCCGCATCTATTCTGCATAATTAGCATTCATGCATGTTTTCATAAGAATTACCTTTTAGCACTAATTTCTGCAAAAAATAAGAAGCCAAAAATCCAAGCCAAAAGTGACCTGTAAATAGCCTAACTTCCCAGATTTTTAACTCATTCATGCTAACTCCGAATGACCCAAAACCACTTCCACTATGTATATATCACTAACAAGAATAAATAAAAAATACAAAAAAATCACTAGCTCAAATAGATGGACCAAATACCCAAACCCTAGTTTAAGGATTTCCGAACTAAAAACCTCATATCTTCCTCATACAATATCCGTTTTAATTCTAGTCACTTTTGAATTATTGTGCATTAATTACCTTCAAAATAAGACCAAGTTCAAGTGAATCGGAGCTCATATGTGAAAGTTGGGTTTTGGACCTCTTTTGTACATTTTGTATTTTAGCGGTTTTTGACCTGATATTTTATGTACATATTTTACCAATTAATAAAAATAAAAAAATTAGATTAATGTGTGACTATTTATCTCTGATTTTACCATATTTTTTCTGGATTTTTATCTGATTTAAAAATGACATAAAAAAATACAAAACCCAAAAATCAAGGTATTCTATGTACATGAGATACCCAAAAAATATCACTTTGTGCATTTTATAAATTTTGGTTTGGCTTGAAAGTTGTAGATCTCATCGAGACGAGCAATTTTGGTGAATAAACTTTTTTGATCCGAGGTCATTTGTTATTTATTTCGTATTTTACAAAATATTTATTTTCCGAATTTTCTGGTACTGACACGTGGCAGCTCCTGGAGCCGCCACATGTCAACCATTTTCGACATTATTTTATATCGTTTTTTCTAAAAAATAAAAATAAAATTAAAATTAAAATAATAAGGCCAGCACGTGCGAGGCACATGCCTCACTGGCACGTGCCAAGCACGTGCGCCCCTCAGCCCCCTTTCATCTGCCACGTGGCCCTACCAAGGCCGCCCGATCTCGGTCGATCGGACGGCCCCTGCTCATCTTCCTTATTGCTCCCTTTGGAAGCACCGTCCGCTGCCCTGTGAATTTCGGTCGTCGCCGATCTTGCAAGATCAATTACCGGTCATCGCCTCCTATCAAATCAAATCCCCAGATCCTCCCCGATCTTGCCCAAATCACCATCATCCCAAACTTTCCTTCTCCGACGCTCGCCTTCCCTCTATAAGAGCTCTGCCACCCCCAAACAACAAACCCATCCCCCGGTTGCATTTCTTGGCCACGGAGCTCGGTGGTGACAGCCAGAGCTTCGCCTTCTTCCCGACGACATCCGGCGTCCCCCCGACGTCGCTGCAGCCCACGGCGTCTCCCTCCGCCCTTACTGCTCTGCTCCAACTCCAATCTCGAGCCAACGCTTCATCGCCCACGCCTACCACCGCCTATGACTTCGCCTTCGTCGTTCTTCACCAACCGACAACGACTACACCGCCGTCAAGCCACCGACAAGTTTACCGCTACGACAACCCCACCGTCCTCGAATTCGTTGGTCACACTTCATCATCAACGAACGCCGCCTTCTTCGACATCCGCTCCGCCACAACAGCCAGCCATCCAGGCCCCTCTGCTCCTCTGCCTTGGCCTGGTCATTCCGCCCTTGCACAACCACCTTGGCCGAGCCCTCGAAGTCACCGCCTCCGCTAGACCTCGCCGCAAGAGGCGGTGCTCCTCCACCGCACCTCGCCGATCGGGCGTTGGACCCGAGACCCCCGCCACGTGCGCGGCACGTGAGGGCGGGCGGACGTCAGGAAGACGCCAGCACTCAGGGGTCACGTGCGGAGCACGTGACCTGCTGGGTCATTTACATAAGGCGTCCCGGAGCTTCTCTTATTTGCGAAGAAGTCCAGACACTCAAGGAGCACGTGCACCACACGTGCTTCCTTGGGAATTTTGCAGACAACACCCCCTAACTATAGGTAATTACAAATAGGCCCTTCCTCTGCCTTTTTATATTTATATTATTTATTACAGTTATACCCCTACATTCCCTCTTTATTTTGAACCTTTTCTCTACACTATTTTATTTATTAAAAATTAGCATCATGTTCGTTATTTAATTCTCTACTGTTCGACATATTGTGGACATTTTTGTGATTGATGGTTAATTAATAATAAATTATTTTGCGGAAAATTGCATATTTTGCCCAGTTTGTGCTGAAATTGTATTTGATTAACCGTCCCTCTAAAAATTCTCGAAAAATCATATATTGTAGAGTTAATTGTGCTTGGCATTGTGCCCAAAAAGATTTACATTTGCATGCATAGTTTGCCCTATAAAAAAATATTTTGCATATTTCAGTATTTGATTTTTAATAGGTATTAGATCTCACATTTTCGAGGTTTAGGATTTTTCTGAGATCAATCGCCTAGTGAGAGATCTTAGATAATTTTGATCCTTGAAAATAATCAGGTTTGATATTTATTATAATTAAATATTGAAGTTCATTTTTTTGACATTTAAAAATTTATAAAAAATTCATCTTGCATTCAAAAATTCCAAAAAAATTATAGTGCATTCATTTCATCACATTTTTCATCGTGGCCAAGTTTTATATTTTTCGGACATCGTTTGATCGAATTTTACATTTTAGTCCCTAAAATAGGCCAAAATTGTATTTTGCACCCTTCATTGCATTGAAAATTCCAAAAACAACCGCCTTGAAAACCACACACAAATTTTGATGGACATAATTCTAAGTTATTCATTTACCTCCTTGTGATCGACCTTGGGACTTGCCCAAGTAAAATAAACATAAAACCACATTGATTAAAATTGACGAATATTTTGTGTGGTAATTTTCTTGACCGATTCCGATCGCCGCTTACAATGCACGACAAATCATTTTAACACGAACGATAAATACACATATTTAACGTAGCGAAATTAGGACTCATCAGATGGCACTGTTGCCGGTGAGGCAAAGAGCTTAGTTTTGTGTTTTGAAAAATTTTCGGGTTTTTCGTATTCGGGTAGTCTGACCCCCGAATTTTTCATTGTAAATTTCATTTTTTCTTGTATTTATTTTCATCATTTATTTTCTTGTTATTTTATTATTTTTGAGTCGCTCTCTTACACAAATCTCTCTTATTTTTCTTGCGAGATATGCGGTGTACGTGGAGCAGTTTTTCTTGAACCGAAGCATCTTCACCAATTTCCGAAAAAGCCGCAATTAAATTAAGATCGAGTCGAATCGTGAGAGAGCGTAGAGTCTAGGTTTTTAATTTCTGCAAATTTTAAATTTCTGTAATTAATTGCTCATTTATAGCGATGCCCGTTTGGACTCTCGCGTGTGTAACAAGACCTCGAACTTTATGCTATGGTGTGTCGTGGCCTGTTTCACTCTCCGGTGAGGGTGGGGTCCGACTTGAGTAGCGATTAGAATAGACTTGCATATACGGCTCTCAGAGCATTTTAATTTTTGATTGTGCTCGTAGGATTAAGTCACACTGCACTATTAATTGTGACGCACATATATCGTTCAATTTACCCAAAGTTTAACTCATTTCTTCCTCATTAATAGAACTTTCTAGTTAGGTGCGGTTTTTATCGGCCTGCATTCATTTAGAATAATCTTTCAATTCCTATCTAGCATCCCACATGGAGATTGCGATGATTCACTGTAAGTCTTCTAACTGAGCATACATCATAGTTTTTCGCGTACATCGGCTTTTCCCGAACTCCTCCCTCTTGTTTTATTACATAGCTCTAAAGGAAATTGGGACTGGATGGTAGACGTATATTTGTGCTCATTTAAACTCTTCAGTGATCACCTAATTAAAATTGTGACCGTTAAATATAGCCGATCTTAAGAACCCATATTGTTTTTATCTTGCAGCAAGAAGAGAGACGCACACTAGGATAAAGCCAAGCCAAGATTTTCATATAGACTACTGATTTTAAAAACGATTAGCTACTTCTCAGTGAGGAATACTGGTAGCCAGTAAACGGTTCAGACTTCCTTAGGAGAGTGGGTGGTTTAAAGGACACCGCGTAAGGCTCCGTCCTTAAGTAACACGGGTAGCCGTTTTACGGTCCGTACTTACACCTATACTGACTGAAAGTAGATGCAACTAGTCGTACGAACTCAGGACAGTCTTTAAGAAAATTCCGGCACCTAACAGCTCGCTAAATTCTTTCCAAGACCGATTTATCACCAACTTAAAATTGAAAAGATAATAGCTGAACTCTTACGGCTTCATTGTGTGAGTTGGTGAACCAGGGGTTTGATTTGTGTTTGCATTGGTGTGCATGAACCGATATCGAAGATCAAAAGCTGCACATTTGATAAAATTTCTCTTGACTATCCCATGCAATCATCTCTCTTCTTCTCTTAAACCTCATCATGGAACTTTTGACCAAAAACTCTTGCAGATCCAACCCATCATCTCTTTCAAAAATGACCGAATATTACTATGAAAATGAATTTGTCTCGGTTAGGTCTAAATCAACTACATCCTCTTCTTTCAATAATCCTCCAACATTTGCGGGACCCGCGGATGAATTTGACCCCCTCATTGAATTCCTATTTGATCCGACCACACATGACCACCTACCATCCTGGACTAAACCATCTTATTCTCAGTTTCTCACTAATGAAACATTTCAAGATCAAAATACCTTTGAGTCTCATGGCTGGTCGAGAAACCAAACCCAGATGGAAAAACCCGCACTAAATGATCATTAACGTTGGATTAACCATGACAAACCCCTCATCAGACATGATACTCATACAGAGGACTGGACTAACCACATAGAAACACATAAACCCTGTATGTTGACTCCACAATATCAAGGTCTGATAAATCACGATCAAAGGATTGAACTCTACTCAAACCAACTCCACAGACATGGATCACATGAGCAACCTCCTTCGAAAATTTTTGAGGAGAAATTTTCAGAAAATAAGGATCATATGTCGGACATTCTGAGAAACTATCCTCTCAGCACATACAGAAAAATGGAAGATGAAATTATTAAACAAAAACCGACTGCTCCCATGATTAATCATGAACCAATTTTTGAGGATGATATTTCGAGGATAAATAAATGATTTGAATCAATGGTGGATAGATTGCAAAAATTCACCGACCGATTAATCTCATTCTATGGTGACTCGGACATTAAAATGAATGAGGAAATGATTGGATCTAAGATTGAAAATTTTGAGGATATTCAAGAACCTAGGGACGATTTTGACAATATCACTTCTGCATATTATTCCCTTAGAAATGACTATGCTGTTGATTATTAATCTGAACACCAGAACCTCTACTCATCTAAGGAACACACCACACCCCCGCACCACACAGAAAATACCAAAAAATCATAATATTTGAAAACCACAAAAAATCAAAAATCCAGAAAATTTCATAAAAAAATTGAGACTGAAGACGATCTGAGGAATTTGGATCCGACTATACGGGAAGCAATGGAAAAAAGATTTATGTTTGAACTTCCCTTTACAAAGGCCATTGAACACTTCCCTGACCTTAAAAGATTTATAATGGACAAATTAATGCTCAAAAAGTCAGGAAGGATTAGAACAAAGACTGAAAGACATATCTTGTCAATGGTCTCCTCCTTGGCGTTGAGGAAAAAAAACCAAGAGCCGCATAGTGAAGCGGTTGCCTAGATTTGACTGTGAAATCAAAGACACAATTTTCACCCATGCTCGGATTGATGATGATTCACCGATCAATATCCTCCCAATCTCTGTGTTTCACGAACTTAAACACGGACCGATCAGGAAAATACGAGAGATTGTTCAATTAGCGGACCGATCGATAAAGCGACTGAGAGGAATCATTTCTATCATCATGATATTCCAAGGTGCTCCGCTCAAAGTGGAATTCACGATCATTGATATTGAGTATCAAGGAGAATTCACCCAGTCTCCAATTATTCTCGAAAAGCCATTCTTAGCATTGTCTAAGGTAATTATCGATTGTGAGATACGGGAGATCAATTTTAAAGCATTGGAAGCACTTAGATCTGACCATGTCTTTGAGGAACCATGATCTTCTGAGGAACCCACGAAGTCCCTGACAACCGCGATCATGAATAGTAGAGAGCCCTACCCCGCTACGACACCTGAGATAGCGGTTGTTGATGAGACTATTGGTTTAGAGAATATCTCCCCTGCTCTATTCCCAGTTGCTCTCATCATGGAAATCGAGCATATGAAACATATGATCCGGAGACTTATGCATGGACACACCCTGGGTCAACCTATTCTGACTACATGGATTACATCAACCCAAATCAAGAGTGCACCAACATTCGAGAGACTAAGAACAAACACGCAGCACGGAAACCGACCAAGGATAAGAATTCCAATGGCTATTCATCTGAGTACTCAAGTGAACCGACGCCTTGATGAAACAAGAGAAAGAAAATCACCTTTGACCTTTCGGAAGAGAAATCGGCTGATGATCCTTCATCAAGTCCTGAAAAGGTAGTCTACACGAGTGAAGTCTGTTCGGCAGCTCTAAAGCTATATCTTCGCAAGGATCCAAAATTTGATTCTCATTGGATAACTCCCATTCCTAATTATTACTCATTCAAAGCTGATGCTCCTGCCTTCTACAAGTACACTGAAATTATTTCTTATGAGCCGACTGAGACCGGTGCTTCTGAGTATTCATTTGAGGACAAACCGATTGATCTTAAAAAGGAACGAGTTTTGAGGAAACAATTGAAGAAACAAAAAGACATGAATATCTGGAGTGTGTCCACTTCCAAAATACTATTCCTCTGAGGATTGATGATGGCTATCTTTCATCTGACTCAAATGTTTCATCTACTATCCATCATGATTTTTCTGAGGAAGACACTGATAATAGTGGGGAATCATATGCTTCATCTCCGTCTTATCATTACGATCTCCCATCACAGGCTCACAAGAAGATCAGTTGACAACCACCTTAATCATCGGCTAACCACCCTCCCTCCCGACCACATCGGTCTCCTTGTACAGCTTCTTCCTCTACTTAGGCCAAGGCCTAAGTATAGGGTGGGGGACCAATGCCATTCGTATATACCATTTCCCTCATCACACTCCTATCTCCTGATCGCTCAATATCCATCCTTCTTCTATACTTAGGCTGACCAGAGCCTAAGTATACGGGAACTGACACCCACCTGTTTATACTCTCCTCATTTACATATCCCGACCGCCTCTTTTTACGCTCTTCTTATATACTTAGACTATTCACAGTCTAAGTATAGGGGGCGGACCATTGTATATCAAATTTTTACTCTCTTACGCTTAGCCTGAGCTATATCTTCTTTACGCTTCTTGTGCTCCGAGGACACAACACTCGCTAAGTATAGGGGGGTCTGTATATATACTTTGATTAATTTTACCATATCTCGTACTTTCGCGTAAGTCTATATGTATTTACGGGATGGGTAACTAATTTGAAAAAAAATAATAAAATAAAATAAAATACAAAACAAGAAAAAAAACTTGGTACTAACACTGACTATGCCCAAAATTTTTGAAAAAGAAGGCTTCTTATTCATTTTTTTTGCAAAAAAAAATCAATCAAAAATCCCTTGCATATATACAAAAATCACAAAAAGAAAAAATGTTTTTGCATTTCACTTCATCCAGCATCACATTCATTTGCATTTATGAAAAGTCATCGGGTTCTGAACCGAGTTATGAGCCGAAACCGAGAGTGGACTGGACTTGACCTTAATCCAGCTAATTTTCAAAGGAACTTCACCGAGAAATAGGATTTTAGAAGCTTCAGGTCTTTGACTTAATTCTTTGAGTTCAACATGACAATGCGCATAGTTTGACTCTTAGTGTCTAACCTGGCCTCTTCATTCTGGGTACAACTCTGGAATAGGGAAATAATTTGTACTCTCGCACTATGCACTTAGCTCAACTCAGACAGGATGTTGGAAGACTGTGTGAGTTTCTTTTCTGTTAGCGTGGAAATCTAAAGACCAAAGTACGGGTTGAAATAAAGCTTCGGAAAAGGGATGGACGGCTGGGCATAACTTTTTCTAAGACCCCAAAAAATGTACGGAAACAAAAAGGATTCTATATCCGTAAGGGCACAACAAGATCTAAGCAGAACCACCAAAAATTCCAAATACAAAGAAGCATTCTACCAAATAAATATCTGACCAAAAAGGTCCAAGCTTCAAGAAACCTGCAGATCTTGATGAAGACTCAGCTACACTGGCCAGCTTCACAAGGAGAGGTGACTACACTGGCCACCCTCCAGTTCTCTTCTCCTTCTTCTAACTTCTCCTCCAATTCGATTGTGAACACAGCACGACAGACCTTAGAAGGAAATACCTGACTCCCCGAGGACGAGTTACTGGAGAGGAGGTTTGCGCGGTAGTCCAGCATTCTGGATGGGAAGAGCTAAAACCTTACACACACATGAGTCGGTTGTTCAATGTTCATAGGGTATGCTTTGGGAAGAGGATTGATCTAAGATGAGTTCTGAGCCAAAACTGTAGCAATGATATGTAGAACTTGAGGGGTGTTGATTTTGAAATTCTAAGTCTCACAGAAGTTCTGCCACACCAATAATCCAAAGATCGAGTCTAGATTCATTTTCACCTTCAGCTCATGGTCTTGGTATGGAACCCAATCTCATTTCACTTCATGGCATTTTTTTATGCTCAGGGACGAGCATGGTTTAAGTATAGGGGGATGATGAATCTCGGATTCATCACTCTAAATCTCATTTATTAAGCTTAAATCCCTCAAAATCAACAGCATTTCCGCATCTATTCTGCATAATTAGCATCCATACATGTTTTCATAAGAATTACCTTTTAGCATTAATTTCTACACAAAATAAGAAGCCAAAAATCCAAGCCAAAAGTGACCTATAAATAGCCTAGCCTAACTTCCCAGATTTTAACTCATTCATGCTAACTCCGAATGACCCAAAACCACTTCCACTGTATACATATCACTAACAAGAATAAATAAAAAATACAAAAAAATCACTAACTCAAATAAATGGACCAAAAACCCAAACCCTAGTTTCAGGATTTCCGGACTAAAAACCTCATATCTTCCTCATACAATGTCCGTTTTAATCCTACTCACTTTTGAACTAATGTGCATTCAATTACCTTAAAAATAAGACCAAGTTCAAGTGAATCGAAGCTCATATGTGAAAGTTGGGTTTTGGGCCTCTTTTGTACATTTTGTATTTTAGCGGTTTTTGACCTGATATTTTATGTACATATTTTATCAAATAATAAAAATCCAAAAAAAATTAGATTAATGTGTAACTATTTATCTCTGATTTTACCATATTTTTTCCGGATTTTTATCTAATTTAAAAATGACATAAAAATTACAAAACCCAAAAATCAAGGTATTCTATGTACATGGGATACCCCAAAAATATCATTTTGTGCATTTGATCGATTTTTGTTTTGATGTCTTCATGAAATGTAGATCTCATCGAGACGGACAATTTTTGTGAAGAAGCTTTTTCGATCCGAGGTCGTGTGCTATTTATTTTGCATTTTACAAAAGATTTATTTTCTGAATTTTCTGGTGCTGACACGTGACAGCTCCTGGAGCCGACATGTGTCAACCATTTTTGGCATTAATTTTTTATTATTTTTATAAAAAAACAAAAATAAAAATTAAAATTAAAATTAAAAAATAAGGCCAGCACGTGCGAGGCACGTGCCTCCCAGGCACGCGCCAAGCACGTGCACCCCTCAGCCCCCTTTCATCCGCCACGTGGCCCCAGCAGAGCCGCCCGATCTCGGCCGATCGGATGGCCCCTGCTCATCTTCCTCATTGCTCCCTTTGTAAACACTGTCCGTCGCCTCATGAATTCGCCCATCGCCGATCTTGCAAGATCAATTACCGGCCGCCGCCTCCTATCAAATCAAATCCCCAGATCCTCCCCGATCTCACCCAAATCACCAACATCCCAAACTTTCCTTCTCCAGTGCTCGCCTTCGCTCTATAAGAGCTCCGCCACCCCCATACAACAAACCCATCTTCCGATTCCATTTCTTGGCCATGGAGCTCGGTGGTGACAGCCCGAGCTCCGCCTTCTTCCCGACGAGATCCGGCGTCCCCCCGACGCCGCTGCAGCCCACGACACCTCCCTCCGCCATTACTGCTCTGCTCTGACTCCGATTATCAAGCTACGACTTCATCTTCGTCGTTCACCGACTGACAACGACTACACCGCCATCGAGCCACCGACGAGTTTACCGCTACGACAACCCCACCATCCTCGACTTCGGCGGTCGTGCTTTGTCATCAACAAACCTCACCGTCTTCAACATCCGCTCCGCCGCAACAGCCGGCCATCCAGGCCCCTTCGCTCCTCTGCCTTGTCCAGGTTGTTCCGCCCCTGCACAACCACCTTGGCTGGGCCCTCGACGTCACCGCCTCCGCCAGACATTGCCGCAAGAGGCGGTGCTCCTCCACCACGCCTCACCGACCGGGCGTTGGACCCGAGACCCCCGCCACGTGCGCGGCACGTGAGGGCGGGGGGAAGTCAGTAAGACGCCAACACTCAGGGGTCACGTGCAGAGCACGTGACCCGCTGGGTCATTTACATAAGGCGCCCCGGAGCTCCTCTTATTTGCGAAGAAGTCCAGACACTCAGGGAGCACGTGCGTCGCACGTGCTTCCTTGGGAATTTCGCAGACAACACCCCCTAACTATAGGTAATTACAAATAGGTCCTTCCTCTGCCTTTTTATATTTTTATTATTTATTGCAGTTATACCCCTGTGTTTCCCCTCTATTTTGAACCTTTTCTCTGCACTATTTTATTTATTAAAAATTAGCATGACGTTCGTCATTTAATTCTCTACTTTTCGACATATTGTGGAAATTTTTGTGATTGATGGTTAATTAATAATAAATTATTTTGTGGAAAATTTCCTATTTTTCCCAATTTGTGCTCTGAAATTTGTATTTGATTAACCGTCACAATAAAAATTCCCAAAAACCACATATTGTAGAGTTAATTGTGCTTGGCATTGTGCCCAAAAAGATTTACATTTGCATGCATAGTTTTCTCTGTAAAAATTATTTTGCATATTTCAGTATTTGATTTTTAATAGGTATTAGATCTCACATTTTCGAGGTTTAGGATTTTTCTGAGATCAATCACCTAGTGAGAGATCTTAGATAATTTTGGTCCTTGAAAATAATTAGGTTTGATATTTATTATAATTAAATATTGAAATTCATTTTGTTGGCATTTAAAAATTTATAAAAAATTCATCTTGCATCCAAAAATTCCAAAAAAATACAGTGCATTCATTTCATCACATTTTGCATCGTGGCCAAGTTTCATATTTTTTGGACATCGTTTGATTGAATTTTACATTTTAGTCCCTAAAATAGGTCAAAATTACATTTTACACCCTTTATTGCATTGAAAATTCCAAAAAAAGGCAGCCTTGAAAATCACGCACAAATTTTGATAGACATAATTCTAAGTTGTTCCTTTGCCTCCTTGTGATCGACCTTGGGACTTGCCCAAGTAAAATAAACATAAAACCACATTGATTAAAATTGACGAATATTTTGTGTGGTTATTTTCTTGACCGATTTCGATTGCCGTCTACAACACACGACAAATTATTTTAACACGAACGATAAATACACATCTTTAACGCAGCGAATTTCAGACTCCTCAATGCGTGCCTGTATCGTGATAGCATACGATATATAGGACTTTGGTTATCTCGATCTCGTTAAGTCAACTCTTTGATCTAACTAATCTGACACCTCCGAATCTCTATTCCTATGCAGAGGACCTGCATCAAGAGGTCGGTCAGATATCAGCCTAACTGAGAAAGGATTGCCATCTCCTACTCAGGCTGGAGATCATCTCTTAGCAATCATTTGACGGAACAAGATATGAAAGTATAGACAATCAAATAATCGACACCTTGACAATATGATTGCTCAAATTGAGCTGATTGATCGCTATAGTTTGCATGAATGATCAGTGGTATCAAATCTATTGATTTCTTTCTTATTTTATTTCTACGATCATATTTTCTTGGACCCTACACAAGGAACCAAGGCCCTAAATGTCGGTTTCGGTCACCATTTCGGTATCGACCAAAATAGAATTTCGGTGGAATTTCGATGGAATTTCGACCAGAATTTCGGTCATTTCGGTCATTTTTTGTACTAGAACCCCCATATTTCGGTCGTTTCGGTCATTTCGGTCGAATTTCGATTTCGTCTGGATATCGATATTCGACAGAAATTCGACCGAATTTCGCTGAAATTTGAGGCCATGCAAGGAACCTTATACCTAATGTTGGAAGACACACAACTCACTTTAGCCCTTTAAGAGTGAAGAAAAATATTCTTAGAGAAATATTTTCTTATTCTCTTTATTGTTATTCAAGTTCTTTGATATTTCTGAGAGGATAGTTCTAAAGATAGTTCTTTTGAGAAACATTTTTAGCAAGAAGCATTCGCTCTTCTCCAAGTCTTCTAGTTCTTCTGAACACTTTTGCCAGACTGTAGATTCGGTAATATTTATTCCTTTGATATATTATTATTCACATATGATTATTGAGATATAACTACTTGTGTATATATTTTGATATTATCTACAATTATATTTGATGCTGATTATTAAGATGTCATCGTGCTTATGCATATTGATAGTTATCTGTAATATTCATGTAAAAAATATTGTGAGAATATTGTTTCCATATTCTTTCCACAACCTCTCTCTGCATGAATTTTTGGTGTTATATTAGAATGTTTATAGATTGTTATTGGATCCACGGAGTATGTTCTATCCAAGGAAGCTAGAGGTCAGTCAGAGCTTGTCCATCCCCACCACTGTCGTAGTGTCATATTTGTGGTATTGACTTTGATGTTTGATCCAGAGTTGTAAATAAGTAAGCATTGTAAATGGTTGATATATCAAGCAAATATTTTTGGCTATAGTAGAAGCAATCAATTGGCTTTGCTAACCGAAAACCTCGAGTCAGAAGATTCAGGTCGTGGTTTTCACCAGGTTGGGTTTCCATTGTAACATCCTATGTAGTGCGTTTGATTGATTGGTTGATTGTGTCGTACTCAAGTTTATTCCTCAGAAGTTTATTCTATTATCAATACTACTATTCACCTACCGTCTAGTGGTATCTTGTTCACCACGAACTCACATGATTGCGGTATGGAAAAATCTATATGAATCCAACAATAAGAAAATGGTCAAAACCACTATCTTTAAGGATTGTCCCTCAAGACCTCCTCCCACATGGAATGATAGTTTTGGCACATTGTTTGCAAACACGAGTATGCACATATCGATGAACTCGATGTGCTCTCTACGATGATCCCCTTGTTTAGTTGATCTGACCACTATTTCCAACGACGATATCAGAGCTCCAGTGAGGATTCTGAGCACAATCATGATGAAGGGGATGGGCTTTCGATAAGGGTCATCTCTTTTCTTAGCTCACCTACACTTTTATAGGGTGGGGTTTAGCCTAATTGGATTTGATTTGGACCTGAACTCAGATCTCCACATGGGAACTTGAAACACCCATATCTCGTTCTTACAAACTCGGATTTGGTATTCTTAGCTAGACTCATTGGAAAGGTCTCGATGAGTACTGCATGATCATTTGTTTGATTTGAGTATCGAGGTATCTTCGAATTTCAAAACACACAGGGTTGGGCAGGGTTGGGTTGGGCAGGGGTACCCCTGTGAATAGTAAACTGTGAGGAGGATTGGGCTGTTTGGTTGGAGGGTTGGGAAGGGTTGCGTTGGCCCAACCCTTCCCAACCCTGCAACCAAACAGGCCCAAAGGGTGAGGTGGGAGGTGTTCGTGTGAAATGAATTACTTAATAAGGAGAAAGGATTTTGGAGGATAAAAAAGGGTGGGGGATTCCAATGAAATTATACATATAATACTCACATTAAACCATGAAGGAATCTCATTTATAACGTTATATTTGGGGTGAAAAGCTCTGGGCTATCCAATATTTTTTAATCATGTGACTTTATGAAATTGACAAGTATATAGAACTCTAGTTGTCATGTATATATTAGACTGAAGGGTGGAAATTACTATATGACCAAATAATCACCAAATGATAGGTCGAAATACAAGACACGTAGAATTGGAAAATGTTTCTTATAAATAACATAACAATGAGATCATGTTGTATAGTTAAATTTTGAAAACTCAACTGCAGACATGTTAAGTGGATGTTTGGTTAGACAAGTAAAGATTGATATAATAAAACCATAAGAAAAAAAAACGAATGTGGGAGGTTACAATGAAAAAAGTACGTGTAATATGATTCGAATGCTAGGTCCAAAGACACAAGAGGTTTGAACTTCGAAGAAGATCCCAACGAACAATATTCAAGAAGACCTCACAAATAACATCCAAAAGATTGAAGAAACGTTAAACAAAGCCATTAAAATGTCCTAATTTAAGTTCCACAATGACCTGTATTATATTTCGTTGGTTGCGATAATTGTGTCACCGTTAACGCGAGAATGTTGCTTTAGGAATATACTAATAGATACCCCATGCGTTGCACAGGCATAAGAATAAACTCAAAACGTATTTCTTCCTCCTGAGCTGATCATAGCACTGTATAATGTATACAGCTATTTCTTCCTCGTGAATTGCGGAGCCCAAATTTAAGGTCTAGTCTCTCATATAATGGTTTATAAGAGACTAGATAAGTTCTTAACAAGAATCTCGAGTTCGAGGTCATTGCCATTTTGCCCATACTAAGGAGCATGAACTTGGTTTATCCCATAACTTGAAGTCTTGAATGAACAGTAATTTCCAAATGATTTAGAAATGAATTTTCGTCATAATTTAAAGAAAAATACAATCATTCAACGTATCTACATGAACTTGTTATTCACAAACTCCAACTTCTACAAGCTTTTTCCACTACAATAAAAGCATGAAAGGAGGTTATATGATCAAAAGCCACAATTATTATCAAGATAAAAGCCGTTAAATATTGACGCATTGTCTGTATATGTTTCTCGAATAAGAATTTCGTCCGGATATCTTTCAAGTAAAAATCGTAGTCATTCTACACGTGAGATCAACAATCCTCCTTCAACTACTATTATTTATCATATGTAACTTCCAGATTTTCTGTTCTTCTGAATATTGCAACATTAGATATATCATCAAGTGGTTCCCAAAGATAAAATCATAAAAAAGATGAATTCAATCCTAGAAAAACCACCGACATCAAGGTGGCCAGGAACAATTCTTAAATAATCACAGCTATTATGGCAAGGAGAATACTAAATATTGATACTCTGCCGAGAAGTTCTCGGCTTTTAGCTAAAAAAACATGATCAACATTCATACTTTCTATAAATGTCATTAAATAGATTTCAGATTTTAGTCTATCGTAACCAACTGATATTAATATCTATAACGATGTGCATATGCAAATATATTTAGCTACAACAGATTACCCAGATATTGATATGCACAGCAATATCCGACCACACGTTAACATTGAATACATGGAGTTGTTTCCACATATAAAAACACAACTCTAAAAAGATGTAATTGATATTTAGTGGACAAGCAGATCTATTTAGCTCTGTCGTGAGCTTTGCCAAAGATCACACTCGAAGCTTTTTCGAAGATCATAATCGAAACGATAAAGAGAATGTTTCTGCATATATACCTCAATACCCAACAGATATGCAGACATGTTTATCCACAACAGATATTGACAATGTCATATGCATAACTCTGTCGTGAGATGAACAATGGAAGTTGCCAAAACTTTTGCAAAATTGGAAATAATTAAGATAAATAGAGGAATGGGTATGGGTCTCTGGTGAGAAAGCTCAGGTGTGATCCAGAATAAAACCAACATTCCAGATGCTTGAAAGAAGATTTAATATGATAGGCACTAGATTTTATGGGATGGCTCGACTTCCCCGGTGCAGGTGGTGTCAATGAGGGTCAGCATGTAACGGATTGTTTTTTTAACAGAATGGGATTAATCACCGATAAATGTGGAGATAATAATTAATACTTCTAGAAAATTCCATCAATATATCAACATTAGTTACTCCAAAATTATTCTCTTATTTCTTAAATTATCCTAAGAATTAATTTGAAAAAAATATGTTTTTGAGCATTAGTAAGAAGGCCATGACACATCAAATCTTCTCCAATTGCCTTACGTGAGAAAAGTTTTAGAGAGAGAGGGAGAGAAAGAGGGAGCGAGAGAGAGGTCATCCACAACATTTTTCGTCGCGTCATTCTTGAATCCGGCAACAACAGCCTTCTTCGTCGCCATAGAAGTTTTGATCCGGCGGAATCGGGGGAGGAATGATGTTGTCAATAATGGTTTGGATAGACAAGATCGAGGTGTTTTGTCGACGGATTTTTCGTGCAAGCGAGGTCTGTGTCGAATCCCTTAGATTAGCGATAGGAGGGTTTATAATCACGTTTCAATTAGGATTATGTCTTCCCTTAAAGATTCAGATGCATTTAGTCGATCGATGTGCGACTAAGATATATGGGTTGTGCCAATCGATGGTGTCTTGATCTTTGCGAGTCTCCCTGGAGATCTCAATGTACTATCTTATAATCAATTTCGTTCCTGAAAGATATTTTATAGAGACTTACATATTCAACTTTGATAACCTTTACAGAAACATATATTTACACGATCACCGAGGGCAAGCATTGAAACCATATCAAAGATGTTGCAATTTCATATTATCAGATCCATCTGTGAGTGTCCATTCAAACACAAACCTAAACGGGTCATTATAATCTGATCCGGGTGGTATAATAGGGTATCTATAATGGAACTAAATGACCTAAGATATTGATATCAGTTGATCTGATTAATTATTTTGCACACCCTTGCGTATGAAATGAGTATCAATTGATCCGACAATCAAAGTTCTACATGGTAGAATTAATGCCACGCAAGATAAGATTTGATTTATTTGAAAATATGTTTTATTCATGCAGATTAGCATTTTTTGCGAGTCCAAAATTATCAAGGAAATTGCATTAGCACCAAATCAACTAATGGATCTCGAGGAGTTACAACGAATTTGATGATGGTAATTGACAAGTTAATTCCATTATATCTTTTTTAAGGATCTATCAATAAATAGATTTCCTTATATCTAAACCTACATGAGTAATTGCAAATACATATTACTTTGATTTATGATTATAATAAATATTGATTTAGTCAGTTCTGTATTCCCCTCGCTGATATCTCGATCTTATGAATATAAAGTTGTTAATATTCGACTAATCAGTTTCAGTTTCTTGTTGATGAATCCAAAAAAATAGCATATATATGACTTGCATTTTTATCTTTCGGCATCTTTAGATATGGTTAACTCGTATTTATAAAACTCACTATCCCAAGAAAACATGAGTTAATCCAAAAGTTCTCAATTTAAGACTATAATTTATAAATTATAATCATACAAAATACCACTCGATAATGTTAAGTTCAAGTTTATTATATACCAGTGTTTTATACAATCAACAGAAATCTACAAATATGTGTGTGCATAAGCTTTGAGTTATTACAAAGGCAATATTGTGTTACTTGCATATCATATATCATATAAACATTATAGACACATTATATGATGTGCGTATGATGTGATTGTGAAATAATCACTTAGAATGAAAATAAGAATTATGAGGTTTTCAACATATGTAAATTAATACTTGACACCGAATCGAACAAGGGGACGTAAGGGCCTAAAGGGACAACTCCTTCCATTGGCGTGAGGCAAAAGATAAGTCCTCTACAATTGTAGCTACACTGTCATGTTATATTGTTTATGAACCGCTTGTGCCGGCGGTAAACCATCAAAGCCATCAAAGATGTCTAAGAATGAACAATCAAGACAACTCCAAACATGGAAGACGTTTAAATGCATACGTGCAATTTAAGTTAATGTTAAGGGCATATGTGCAATTTAAGTTAATGTTAAGGGTATATATGCACTTATGTTAACATTATGGGCATACATGCAAAGATGGCAAAACTTAAGGGTATATACGATGGTATATTATATGATGAATCCCTGATCATCACTCTTTATTCTTTTATTTTAGTTATTTATCTTGGCAAAGTATTATGTAAATAGATGTAAATACAATAAGGTAGCAACATGCATGCATGTGTTAATATTACGTAATTAGCATGTATTTGTGCAAAAATAAAAGAATAAAGGAAAAGAAAAAAGAATGAGGTATTTAGAATAAATACAGAGTGACCCGAATCTTAATAGAGGGCCAAGCATTGGCCTGATCGCCCAATAAAACAAGTAGAGAGAGATAGGACCTACTCTATATTGTATATACCACGGGTGTAGATTAATAATTATTTTTACCAAAATAAAAATAAATTTTTACCACCTTGTTTATATTTATAAAAATAAAATAAAATTAGAAAAATAAAATAAAATTTTTTCTCCTTTGTACATAATATACATATATATTTCCTTCTCTATTGATTATATACTTATAAATAAATAATAAAATAAAACAAAAAATTATTTTGTACTCCAAAATTACATTGTAAATAAATAAAATATAAAATTGGGGTATTTTTGTAAAAATAACAAATTAAACATAATTGTATAAAATACATAGGTATATTATACATTTATATAGTACTCTATACTGTATATAGACTAATTTATTTTCATAAAAATAAATAAAAATCACAAATTTTTTTGAAAATAATAAATATTTTTCACTTTATTCATTTTTTAATTTAAATTCATTTATTATTTTTAATTTATTTATTTTTGATTTTCCCTGTTATTTTATCCTGTAGTCTATTTTGTCTTTTCCCCTAGCGTTCCTGATTGGTCCACGCATGATCGTTGACCTTGGCCAACCCCCTCTTCTAGGGCTTGACCCGACCCGACTGCATCGTCGGACCTTCGTATCCATTTTTTTCCTGGCAGATCGCACGTGCCCTTACCCCGATTTCTCGCCCGCATCTACCCAGTGGATCTAGGACCCTCGCAGATCCCTAAGGGGACGCGGATCCTCCTCGGTTCGCGTGCACTCTCCCATTTATTCCAGCCCCCTGGGAATGCTATAAAGTCTCTCTTCCGCTCCCCCAAGACGACATCTCGTCCCTCGCTCCCATTTAAACCCTAGCCACCTCCAGCTAAGTGACAGTTGACTGGAGTGCTGCTTGGCGGTCGATTTGGTGTAGCAAAGCCGACGCTCCCCTTCGTTGCCGGACCTCTGCCACGAGTAGCCTCCCCTGACTGCCGCATCGAGGTAGAGGCCATTACCCTGACAACCACCTTCGCCTGGAGATCAGGAACACTCCTAGACCCTCAGGTACCCCTTTTACCCATCGCCTTTTCCAGTTTGAACGAATCTTCTATTTGTTGCCGCCGAGTCTTCGTCTGCTCCGACCAGTCGATCGGAGCTCCGTTACCCACCTCCAGCCGCTCTGATAACACCGCACGCTCACCCCCCATCTCGCTCCGCGACCTGATCATCCTGATCCTCGTCCATCCAGTCGAGATGAGGTTTAAGATCTCCTCCATCGCCTTCGCCGGAGATCGACTAGCGCCCCACATCGCTTATATGACCTTCAGTCTCAATAACCCAGACCGGAGCACCGCTCCGAGTCTGAGCTACTCTTTACAGGTCCTTGCACGTATTGTGGATCCCTGATCACATCCATCTGAGGCTCGCTGGAGCAGCTCCAGGTTGCCTTCGTCGCCACGCCTATCTGACCGGTGGAGCTCCCATCGGGTCTGCTCATTCAACGCGGAACCGTCCCACAATCACATCGGCGCCTCCGATCATCCATCGAAGCTGGGAATCTCTTCCTTGGCTCCGTTCGCCTGACGTTGTTCTTCCAGACGCGCTCCGCACCATTGGATCAACCGAAACCCTCCAGATTGCATCTTGATCACCGATCCAGTCGACCTGTCAGACCGTTGGATGTCAGATACGACGTCCAACTGCGCCCCACGTCCTCGACCATTCTGGGCCATCATATTTGACGTCTGGTGCAATCAGAGCCGCACATCTTCTTCACATCAGTGGCCGCCACTTGGACCCTCATGTGAGCCTCACGTGCTGCAAGGGTATATATATATATATATCCCTTTTTACCCTGCATTTGTTTATGTTTATGTTTTAGTTTGTATAATAAAAGTTGTAGTTGAACTTATTTGCATTGTAGTCCCTATAGCTTATGTTATTTTTTAGTCCTCCTTGTATAGAGACACGTGTCAATATGACATGTGAACATAGACTTGTGGACTCAAAGAATTAAGTGGCTTGACCTCAAAAAATCTTGACCTAAAGAAATCAAGAGAAAATGCAAATAGTGAGCACACAAGATAATTTCACAATTTAAAAATATGAAATAAATTCGAAATTACGAAAATTATTTTTCTTATAAACTAAAGAAAATTATCTACACACAGGAACTGAAATCACTTTTTTTATTTTTTTCTACAATTGTATATGTTTTTTTAATAATTTTAGTATTTTGTAATTTTTTGAGTTTACGTGAACAATGGTGCTTTTGCATTTTTGGTCTGAGACTTTTTATATGTTAATGTTTGCTTGAAATATTTTCTTAAATTGCAAGTATGCCCCTGTAAGCTTTGATTTTGCACATGTATTGGAATTAATAAGAAAATTTGCAGATTTGACCTTGGACTTTCTGTGTTTGTTATTGTTTACCCCAGAAATTTAAAATAATTGCATTTAAGTCCCTCCAACATGTATGTGTTATTTTTGATTATATAAATATCAACACTACTCCAAAAATTCGAAAAAATACCAGTACCTCATGCTACTGTGTAATCTTTTTGATAATTTTTGTGAAGCATTTTGAGATTATTTGTTATTTTCAAAAATTCGAAAACCCTAAAAAGAGAGTCTCCCATAAAAAATAGAAAAATACCCTTAAAATTTACAAAAAAATTTCTGAGTGCTTGTTTCGTTGTGTTTTAATTTCTTTAGCTTTTGTGTTTCATTATCTCTTATAAAACACCTAAAAATTGCAAAAGACCAAAAACCTTATAAAAATCAGTAAAAACCCTTAAAAATAAAAAATGTGTTTTCAAGTCCTGTAGTTAGATTTTGTTTTCTACTTTCACATAAAATTGCAGCCAAGAATTTAGGGACACTTTAAATATTTTAAAGTTACCTTTTTCTCCAAGCTATACATTGTTTGCTTATTTTGCCTTTCTTCTATTTTTAGAAAATAATATAAAAATTAGAAAAATTTCATAAAATCCCCAAAAACATTTGCATAATTTAAAAGTATAAAAATATTTTTATTTCAGATTTTTGAGCACTTTAAACCTTAATACAAATTATTGTAATGTGCTTGCTTTTATTTTCTCATTCATTTCCTTACTAAAGAAAATATAAAAAAATTGCAAATTAAAAACCACGAAAAATACTTTTGTTTCTTCTTTGATTTCTCGACTACTTCGTAGGACTATCTCATGCTCCTCGTGTTCGACCTTGGTGGCTATACCAGGTTAAATAACTAGCAAGACCGCTCTTTTTTATTTTCATGCTTGATTGATTTTTCTAGGGGTCTCTGATTTTTCTTGATTGAGTTTTGGCTCGGGTGATTGAGGTCGCAAGGACCTTTGATATCACTTAGCCTCATCGCTTGGGTTGCTCATCAGAATGGGTGTCGTATATATTACTTATATACTTTAGCCATAACTCGTACTTTGTGTGAGTGTATTAAATAAAATGGCTAAAATCCTTTATTCAAAACTCATAAAAAATCTAATTTTTTTATACATAAAATTCTTTCTTGCATAATATATAGCTATTTATAAAAATTATTTTTGTACAAAGGTTTGTAAAAATGTGTTGATTGTAAAAAGTTTGTAAATATTTTGATATCAAAACTATGTATATAGTACAAAGTTTTTGTAAAATGCTTGAAAAACAAAAGTTTGCAAAAACCTTTGTGTAAATATTTGTAAATAATTTGCAAAACTTCTGCATTCATGCAAACATTCAAACATTTTTCAAAAAATTGCACATTTTCAAAAATTTTGTATAAAAAGATTTTTTTTGTAAATACTTGTACAGTTTTCTGACTCATAGTTGACATTTAAGCTAGCATGTAATTAAATTGGAAAATAGAGCTTGGTTAAAACCTTAATCCACTTAATTTTAAGAGGAACCTCATAGGATTTAGGGTTGAGACTCCTCAGGTCCATTGGTTACTTAATTCTTTGAGTTCATTAGGCTATGATCACATGTCATCTTGATGAGCCTAAGTAGAACACTTAGCAACGCACACATGACTCTCACTGACAATGGCTTTACTTGCACCAGCACCTTACACATAGCTCTCTACGGATGAGGTGGTGAGGAGGTAATTTCCTTTGTCTTGGGTAGCATACGAGGGTAGTACTTCTTGACGGAACCTCTCGTCTTCTTTAGTGAAGTAAGTGCGCCTCAACTTGGTATGACGGTGTTGAGGTCTAAAGACATGAGTTGTGGGTTACAATAATGCTTCAAAAGAGGGAAAGTCTACTAGCTCAAGAGGAAAAACTCCTTATGTATATATGTTGCACCATGTAGATATGTTGTAAATATGCACATAAAAAAATGCGTGCAAAAGAAAGAAAAACTCCGAAAAAGTAATGGGTCTTATAGAAAATGAAATACCCACCGGAGTATATATAGTCAAATAAATCAAAGCTTATGTTACCCATTCTCATCTCATGAAGCTTGCAGCGGGAGACTTAGCTACACTGGTTGGGCTCCCAGTGATACATGGCTATAATGGTCATGGTCCATTCTCTTCTTCCTCCTCTTCTTGTGCCGGTTGTACTTTAACTTAGAAGTGAATGCCCCGCTCCTCGAGGAAAGAGCTGCTGGACTAGGGCATTAGAGTTACCTTGTTAAGAGTGGTTGTTACTTTGCTATTTTCTGAGGTGGAGAGATACATACCACTTACACCGTACAAGAAAAGATTCATGATCATTAGAGTTTGTGTATGTAGACTTGTTCTGATCTGGAGCATTGAGGAGTATCGACTATATAATGGTGGAACTTAGAGGCTGTTGAGTTTTTAAACCTAGGTCCAAATAAGGTTTTGACAAACTAATAATCCAAAGGTCTGACTGAGCTCCATACTCCAATTTAATGAAGACAAGTTTAATAATCAACCTTGATTCTCCTTTTTCTTTTCTTTCTCTTTTCATTTCTTTTTCAATAAGTGTTTGCTATGGGACTAGCAAAGGTAAAGTATAGGGGGGTGATGAATCCCTGATCATCACTATTTATTCTTTTATTTTAGCTATTTATCTTGGCAAAGCATCATGTAAATATATGTAAATACAATAAGTTAGCAACATGCATGCATGTGTTAATATTACATAATTAGCATGTATTTGTGCAAAAATAAAAGAATAAAGGAAAAAATAGAAGGAGGTATTTAGAATAAATACGGAGTGACCCGCACCCCAAGAGAGGGCCAAGCATTGGCCTGATCGCCAAATAAAACAAGTAGAGAGAGATAGGGCCTACTCTATATTGTATATACCATGGGTGTAGATAAATAATTATTTTTGACAAAATAAAAATAAAAATATATTTTTACCTCCTTGTTTATATTTCTGAAAAATAAAATAAAAATTGGAAAAATAAAATAAAAATAAAATAAAAACTCTCTCCTTTGTACATAATACATGTATATATTTTCTTCTCTATTTATTATATACCTATAAATAAATAATAAAAATAAAACAAAAAAATATTTTGTACTTTAAAAATTATGTAGTAAATAAATAAAATATAAAATTATGGTATTTTTGTAAAAATAACAAATTAAAAATAATTATACAAAACACATAGGTATATTATACTTGTATATAATTCTCTATACTGTTTATAGACTAATTCATTTTTTTAAAAAATAAATAAAAATCACAAAAAAATTCCTTGAAAAATAATAAATATTTTTCATTTTATTCATTTTTAATTTAAATTCATTTATTATTTTTAATTTATTTATTTCTAATTTTCCCTACTATTTTGTCCCTTAGTCTATTTTGTCTTTTTCCCCGCCGCTCCTGATTGGTCCCATACAGGATCGTTAACCTGGGTCAACCCCCTCTTTTAGGGCTTGACCCGGCCCAACTGCATTGCTGGACCTTCTTCTCCATTTTTTTCCTGGCGGATCATACGTGCCCTTGGCCCAATTTCTCGCCCGCATCTTCCCGTGGATCCAAGACCCTTGCAGATCCCTAGGGAGGCACAGATCCTCCTTGGTTCGCATGCACTCACCTGTTTCTTCCAGCCTCCTGGGAATGCTATAAAGGCTCTCTTCCGCTTCCTCAAGACGACACCTTTTTCCTCGCTCCCATTTGAAACCCTAGCCACCTCCAGCTGAGTGACAGCTGCCTGGAGCGCTGTTGGCGGTCGATTTAGTGCAGTAGAGACGACGCTCCCTTTTCGTAGCTGGACCTCCATCGCGAATAGCCTCCCCCGACCGTCGTATCGAGATAGAGTCCATCACCCCGACGACGACCTTCGCTTGAAGATCAGGAACACTCTTAGAACCTCAGGTACCCCTCTTATCCTTAGCCTTTTCCAGTTCGATCAAATCCTCCATTTGTCGTCGTTGTGCCTTTGTCCACTCCAACAAGCCGATCGGAGCTCCGTTACCCACCTCCAACCGCTCCGATAACACCGGTCGCTCACCTCCCATCACGATCTGCGACCTGATCATCCTGATCCTCGTCCATCTAGTCGAGTTAAGGTTTAAGATCTCCTCCATCTCCTTCGCCGGAGATCGACCAACACCCCACGTCGCTTCCATGACCTTCAATCCCAATAACCCAGACCAGATCACCACTCCGAGTCCAAGCTACCCTTTGCATGTCCTTGCACGCGTTGTGCATCCTTGATCGCATCCATATGAGGCTCACCGGAGCAGCTCCAAGTCGCCTTCGTCGCCACACCTATTTGACTAGTGGAGTGATGAATACCCATTCATCACTCTTTATTCTTTTATTTTAGCTACAAAACCTTTGCCAAACACATGTATATTCTTGTAAATATAAATAATTATCAAATTGCATGCATTGTTAAAATTAAATAATTAGCATGTTTTTGTGCATAAATAAAAGATTAAAGAGACAAAAGAAAAAGAGGGAGATATTTAGAATAAGAATAAATATTGAGCAACCTAATCCCAAGGAGGGCTCAGCATGGGCCTGACCGCATAAAAACCCAAGTAGAGAGAGAGATAAGGAAGCTCATGTGTAGATACCTATAAATATATAAAAATAAATATTTTCCTCTAAATAAAAATGGGTTGTATTTATTTGTAAATATTTGTAAATCCAAAATCAAAATAAAAAGATTAAAAAAGAAAATAAAAACATCCTTCCTTGTATATATTCACCTTGTACATAAGACCATATATATATATATATTTATCCCTATAAATAAATAAATAAATAAAAATCTAACAAAATGTGTACAGATTCCATATTCCATAATGTAAATAAATAAAATAAAAATTACAAAAATAAAAATAAAATAAAAAGAAACAAAAATAAAAATCAAAGCCTACATTGTACATATACCATATATGTATATATATAAAAGGATTTATTTTACCCTTGTAAATGATTAATAAAAATAAAATAAAAATATAATTTTATTCCAAATTTTATTCTATAAATAAATAAAATATAAAATTGGAATAAAATGCAAAACATAAAGGATTAAAAAATTAAAAATAAAAAATGAATATTGTATATACCTATATATATTAATACTATATTGTAAATACTTAATTTTTATTTCAAAAAAATAAATAAAAATTACAAAAAAATAATTTAAAATAAAAGGAACATTTTTTTATATTTTGACTTTTATGAAATTCGGCCATTTTTTAATTAATATTTATTTTCTAAGTAATTAATACGTGGCCGCATCTGGTTGGTCCACGGGGGAATGTTGACCCCCAGTTAACTCTCCCCCCAGGACCACCAGAGACGGATCCAGTTGCCCCGACCCCGATTTCTCCAATTATTCGCCACTTGATCCGACCATTAAACCTCGAAACCCCGTGCTCCATTTGGCCATTGTTCATCCCTGATCCACGCCCGGGGTGGGTTATGGGGATCCGGGCTCCGAATTCCATGCCCGACCATCTTCTAGCCGGACCCCTAGGAATATAAAGTCTCGCCTCCCGGCAGCCATTTCACGCATTCTCTGGACCTTCCCCCTTGACGCCAAGGACTCCTCCACCTTGCCTGAGTGACAGACGAGGGACGAGACGATGTGGAAGGGAGGCTCGGGATGCTTGGAAGCCATTGATCCGGTGGTTTTCGCCGCCGTGCGCCGCCGCGAGCCAGCGCCCAGCCTCTGGGA